>CM035161.1:119797049-120397049 GCA_020205615.1 Panax quinquefolius | reverse complement strand
CAGACCTGGAGCTGATGCATATGAAGAAGAAAGTGGAAGAAGGAATACTTCGAGTCAACTCCAGACTTTGTGTTCCTAACGATTCCAGCTTGAAGTATAAAATCCCGATGGAGGCGCACAACACACCGTTTGCAATCCATCTTGGGAGTACCAAAATGTATCATGATCTTCGACATACATTTTGGTTGAGCAATATGAAGAGAGAGATAACGGGGTTTATCTCAAGGTGTCTAACTTGTCAACGAGTCAAGGCGAAGCATCAAGTGCCAAAAGTTCCATTGCAACCACTTGAAATTCCAGAATGGAAGTGGGAGCACATTACCATGGATTTCGTTACTGGTCTTCCCAAGGTTTCTCAAGGCATAGATGCAATTTAGGTCATTGTTGATAGATTGACCAAGTCTGCTCATTTCCTACCGATACGAGAAACTTATACACTTGAACGTCTTGCTAGTATGTATATAAACAAGATTGTAAGATTGCATGGAATGCCAATATCCATAGTTTCTGATCGAGACCCAAGATTCACTTCAAGATTTTGGGTTAGTTTGCAAAAAGCTATGCGCACGGATTTACGATTTAGTTCGGCATATCATCCTCAAACGGATGAACAATCGGAAAGGACTATTCAAACTCTTGAAGATTTATTAAGACTCTGTGTCCTTGATTTCAAGGGAAGTTGGGACAAGTTCTTACCATTGGTGGAGATTTCCTACAACAATAGTTATCAAACAAGTATTGGCAGGGCTCCAATTGAGGCGTTATATGGAAAAAAGTGTCGTTCGCCGGTGTGATGCCCCCAAAATAGGTATACATCACCCATCTTGAGTCGCTAAATACATAGTACAAAATTCAAATACAACTTAATTATATAACAGTCGTGTAAAATACGACAAAACTTATGTTGTGAGTTTTAATACAAATATTGTCATCTAGACAATATCCACACTCAATTGAGTCATCATTACATTTATTATCACACTATTTAACAGAATAGTGAGGACTACTAATGCTATTATCTGGACCGTCACTCCGTTCCCCGACTAGTTCCTGCTACGTTCTCATTTCCTGAAGAGAACAATGAAAGTAAAAGGGTGAGCTCAACTAGCCCAAAGAAGAAATATTATGACTAAGATAATACGTAATAAATTATCGTTAGCCTTCAACAGTGTTAAACTGATACAATATAACAAACATCAAGTTTAACTGCAGCGGAACAAACAATCCATTAAAAGAGTCAAGTAGAGAATAAAATCCACTATCTTTTATGATTTAAATAGTTTTTCATCACTTTTATCGCTGGGACTCAGCTTAATAAATAATCCACATCATCCCTGCACTACGGCTAAGGATATTCATTAGTATCACAACCACAAATTGTCCATGCTGTGGGCCAAGGATATTCGTGTATTCATCAATGGTCATGATCATGCCAACAACTGTCCATCAATGCACTACGGGCCAATGAGGACTTTTACCACATCATTTGTAACATTATGGTCATGATTATACCGATTAATCCCTGGTCATAATCATACCAAGTCCATCTATGCACTACAAGCCACAGATGACTTTCAACATAATATAAGCATGAGGATGATGACAATGATATAAGAATTTAATAAAACAAGTTCAAGAATTAATTTATCCAGGAACTAATAACGTCCAAATTGTTAACACGATACTTCTTTGTAGAGTAAAATTCAAGAATGCTCAGAAGAATATTTCTATGAAAAGATATTGGATGAAACGCAAATATCAAGGATATTCCACTAATTTCATGGAGTATAGAAGTCAAAACTTTAACCAACTGAGTATAATAAAGAATAGAATAACAAAAGAAATCACTAGGCATGCGATAGACTACACAGACATGTGTTATTCCAATGAATAATAAATAATAGAACCAGTCGTGTAAACGCATGTACGGGATATTCCAATGTAATAATAAATAATGGAACCAGTCAAAGTAAAATTTGAAATTTGCACCGACGGATGTTCCAACAGTATAATAAATAACGGAACTGTGTCGTGTATAAACGCATGCATGTGATGTTCCAACAGAATAATAAAGAATGAAATAATAGAAGAATTTCACCAAGTATAGGTGTATCACAGATACAAAGTTATTCCAACTAATAAAAAAATGGAATAACAAAAGTTCTCTTCATGAATACGAAAGAAAAATAATACCCTTACCTTAGAACAAACCGGATATAGGAGTAGTGAAGTAGTAGAATACTTTTCTTCTTCTCTCTATAGTTTCTCTCTCTAGAGTTTCAAAGAATTCGTAAGAAATAATGAAGGAATTAGCTTCATTTATAGGAGAATGGACCTAATAGTAACTAATTCTGAACTGTCCGTATTGATTTACTTTTAAACTGACGGTCTAGATTGGTTTACTAAAAATATTCTAATAAAATAAAATCTTTTAAATAAAATATAATATATTCTATTTATAATCTAATAAAACGAATAACTTTATAAAAGTATTTTATTTTATATAAAAAGATTTTACTATCTGAAACACTATCGCGCAGCACTATGCAAATACTATGCATAATAAAATATAATATATTCTATTTATAGTATAATAAACGAATAACTTTATAAAAGTATTCTGCTTTATATAAAAAAGATTTTACTATGAAAAACACTATGCATAATAGAATATAATATATTCTATTTATAGTCTAATAAAACGAATAACTTTATAAAAGTATTCTGCTTTTATATAAAAAAGTTTCTGCTTTTATTACATTAATAATACTAATAAAACAAAACTTCATCATCATTATTATAATTCACACTATTAATCAATCAGTGTCATTCCTGTGAAAGAGGGGCTTTCCAATAAGGATTTCTCCCTATCATGCGCAATTAAATTAGGTGACTAAACCTCTCATCGCGTAACTTCTAGACATCGTTAATATTGCAAATAATAATATTAATAACTTCGTCGTCTCAATTATTGATTTAATAATATATAAAATATCGACAATAATTGAATCAATTAACGTGAGATACTATGCAACAATTACTGAAGCAATAATTGAACAAAACTAAGTGACTTCTCACGTAAGCATCAATAATCAATACCGTGTGCTACTATGCAACCACGCGTATTCCTATACTTTTAACACCGGGTGTTTCAATAGTTAAAGATAAAATTTCCGCCGTTATTTTCATAAAATATTTTTGTTTTTTTTTTATCCGACAATAATTCCGTTGTGGGGTCCACCAATGATTTTGCCGTCGTACGAATATTCCCTGTTAAAACGAATATTCCCCGACCAATTGAATATTATATAACAACTTGCGTACTTTGCAAAATTTATAACTATTACCTACAACTATAACATTATATCAAATTCATTCCATAATATTCAAAATGATAATTATAGAAAATTCATCTTTATTCATAAAAGTTGGGGTCTTACAATCTCCCTTCATGAAATTTTGCCCTCGAAATTAGGGTACGCATTTCTAGTATGTCAAGAGGTAAGGATACCTTAATTTCATTTCAGATTTTAACTCCTGTGTCATTTCCTCAACATCGTGGTTCCTCCATAAAACTTTGACTTGAGGTATAACCTTGGAGCGTAGAATATGTTCCTTCTTATCCAAGATTTGAACATGAACCTCTTCATACGTTAAATCTTCCGCTATTTCGTCCTGCTCTAACTCAATAATGTGGTTCGGGTCTTTCACATATTTACGTAATATGGATATATGAAAAATGTTATGAACACAAGACATACTTCAAGTAAAAGCGAGTCTATAAAGGCTACAGCCCCTACTCGATTGAGGATTAAAATGGACCAATGAATCGAGGATTGAGCTTTCCTCTCTTTCCAAATCTCAGAACTCCTTTCCATGGAGCAACACGTAACAACACACGATCTCCAATATCGAATTCCACGCCCTTTCGATGAAGATCAGCATAACTCTTTTGTCGGTCTTTTGAGATTTTTATACTTTGTCGGATCGTTTGAATCTTTTCCATAGTCATACGTACCAACTCCGGTCCCAACAACGTTGCTTCACCTACCTCATCCCAACATACTGGAGAATGACACTTTCTTCCATACAACGCCTCGAATGGAGCCATGCCAATACTTGTCTGATAACTGTTGTTGTAAGAAAACTCCACCAATGGTAAGAACTTGTCCTAACTTCCCTTGAAGTCAAGGACACAAAGTCTTAATAAATCTTCAAGAGTTTGAATAGTCCTATCTGATTGTCCGTCTTTCTGAGGATGATATGCCGAAATAAATCGTAAATCCGTGCCCATAGCTTTTTATAAACTAACCCAAAATCGTGAAGTGAATCTTGGGTCTCGATCAAAAACTATGGATACTGGCATACCATGTAGTCTTACAATCTCGTTTATATACATACGAGCAAGACGTTCAAGTGTATAAGTTTCTCGTATTGGTACGAAATGAGCAGACTTGGTCAATCTATCAACAATGACCCAAATTGCATTTATGCCTTGAGAAACCTTGGGAAGACCAGTAACGAAATCCATGGTAATGTGCTCCCACTTCCATTCTGGAATTTCAAGTGGTTGCAATATGGACCTTTTGGTACTTGATGCTCTGCCTTAACTCATTGACAAGTTAAACACCTTGAGATAAACAACGCTATCTCTCTCTTCATATTACCCCACCAAAATGTATGTCGAAGATCATGATACATTTTGGAACTCCCAGGATGGATTGCAAACGGTGTGTTGTGCGCCTCCATCATGATTTTATACTTTAACTCAGGATCGTTAGAACACAAAGTCCGGAGTTGACTCAAGTATTCCTTCTTCATCGATTCTTGCTTCCTAAGATAGCACCTTCTTGTACTTTCTTCCTCATACGCATCGCCCATGTCTATAGATTGAAAGCAAATTTTAACTTTATCGATTAAAGTCGGTTCTACTCATATATTTGCCATCATCACGTGGGTCCCTAGAGTCTTTATCTCTATCTCCATCCTTTGCAAGTCATACAAAATGGGCCTCTGCATTGACAATATCACACTCGTACCCGCATATGATCTTCTACTCAATGCGTCAGCTACCACGTTTACTTTTCCAAGATAGTATTGGATGGTATGATCATAATATTTCAATAGGTCAAGCCAACATAGTTGTCGCATGTTGAGTTCCTTTTGAGTGAAGAAATATTTGAGGCTTTTATGATCCGTAAAGATCTCCACTTTCTCCCCATACAAGTAATTCCTCCAAATTTTAAGTGCGAAGACAACAGCTGCCAACTCTAGATCATGAGTAGGATAATTCATCTCATATTCTTTGAGTTGTCGAGAGGCATAAAGGCGACTTTCCCAGTTGCATGAGAACACATCCTAACCCTTTGCTCAAGCATCACCGTAGATGACAAATCCCTCCAAGCCAGATGGTATTGTCAGAAAAGGTGCTGAAATGAGTCTTCTCTTGATTTTTTGAAAACTCTTATCACATTCCTCGTTCCAACCGAATTTATATCTTTTCGAGTAAATCGAAAGTTAAGGAGAGTAGCGATTCGAGAAAACCTTCTTCTACGAATCTCCGATAATAACCAAATAAGCCGAAAATCTACGTACGATTTCTATCATCGATTTAGGTTGCTCCCAAATTTGAATAGCTTTAATCTTTCTTGGGTCAATGATATTCCATGACTTGATACCACGCGTGCCCAAGGAATGCTACTTCCTCAAGCCGTAACTCGCATTTCTTCAACTTGGCATAAAGCTTATATTCACGAAGCTTTTGAAGTATCGCCTCAAGTGTTGCTCATGATCTTCACGGCTTTTGAATAAATAAGGATGTCATCAATAAAGACGACCATAAAGTGATCCAAATATTCCTTGAATACTTTCGCTCATCATATCCATGAAGGCAGCAGGAGCATTAGTTAATCCAAAAGACATGACTAGGAATTCATAATGCCCGTACCGAGTTCTAAAAGCCATCTTTGGAATGTCATCGGTTCTAATCTTCAATTGGTGATATCCAAAATGAAGATCAATCTTTGAAAAAAATTTGGCGCTTTGCAACTGGTTAAACAGGTCATCAATGCGAGGCAATGGATATCTATTTTTGATAGTGACATGGTTCAACTCCCGATAATCAATACAAAGTTGCATACTCCCATCTTTCTTCTTCACGAAAAGAACAGGAGCACCCCAAGGAGACGTACTAGGACGAATGAAACCGATGTCTAACAATTCCTGCGGTTGGGACTTTAACTCCTGAAGTTCAATAGGAGTCATTCGATATGGGGCTTTGGAAATGGTTTTGTACCCGGGTTCAAGGTCGAAAAAAAATTCAATTTCCCGTCTTAGGGGTAGGCCAGGAAGTTCTTCGTGGAATACGTCCAGAAATTCATTAAAAATAGAAATATCATTCAAAACCGACGATTTTTGTTTAGATCCGTGACATGAGCTAAGAAAGCTTGACATCAGTTTTTCAATAAACGAATAGCTTTATGGCTTGAGATGATAGTGATTGATTTTAATGGTTTGGTTGCTTGAATTCGCATAATAGGTTTGATAGAAATATGAAAGCTAACAACCTTACGAAAACAATCAATTTTTGCATGATGAGTAGTTAACCAATTAATCCCTAGAATTACGTCAAATGCAATTATTTTCAATGAAATAAGATCGACAGGTAATGTGAGGGTACCGATTTGAACCAAACAAGACTTATAAACAGTGGATGTAATGAAGGTTTCTCCCAATGGAGTTTCAATAGATAAGTCAAAGTCTAATTTCTCTGGAGTCAAATTTAAACGTTGAGCGCAAGTAGGAGAAATAAAAGAATGGGTAGAACCGGTATCAAATAAGGTATAAACTTCGCTAGAGTTTATGATAAGCTTACCCGTGATGACCTCGGTCGGGTTCCTTGCTTTCTGGGAGGTCACGACAAACGCTCTCCCTTACACTACTGGTTTTGACTTTTCTGGGACGTCCTTTGGTCCCTCCATCCTAGCTGAACTTGTCTTTGATGAATGAAAAAATTGGGCTAGGTGACCTTCTCTTCAACAATTGTAACATGCTTTGGACGGCATCGCGCAGTTTGGACTGATGTGTCCTCCCCTCTGCATTTGAAGCATATGATAGGTGGTCGTTCTCCTTCCTTAACAACGGGTACTGGTGCTGACGTCTTTCTATTATTGTTGAATCTCCTCTTCTTAAAATGTCCATTCTTATTATTTTGGCCATGATTACCACCGAAGTGGTTACCATTTCTGGCATATTGATTTCCTCCACGCTTATTGTCACCGCTTCGATGACTACTATCACTAGTATTATCATTTTGCTTACCGCTTCTTTTTGGTTGGGTTGACTCATTATCGCTACTCCAATAACTCAAGCCCTATTAATAACACCTCAATACAAACACGCTTTATGAGAGATAAGATATCGACGTATCTCGGGTTTCAAACCTCTTAGAAATATTTGCGTCATTCTCTCCTCATTATCAACCAAATGGGACGCAAACCGACAACTCCGGCAAACTTGGCTTCGTCTCGCGACACTGGCCATGTTGTTTTGCTCCAAATTTGATGAACTCTACCTCTTTCATGTGACGAATACTTTTGGGAAAGTACTTATCGTTGAACAATTCTTGAAACTTCTCCCAAGTCATCTTTAGTGCGGCAGGTTGAATACGTTTTTACAGATTCCCACCAGTAATCTGCCTCTGCACGCAACATGAAGGTGACAAAGGGAACCTTTTGCTCCTTAGAGCATCCCAAGACATCAAATATCTTGCAGATCTGCTTTATCCACGTCTCCGCCTTAAGTGGTTTTGGCTCTCCAAAAAACTCCGGTGGTCCCAGTTCCTTGAACTGCTTAGCGGTGACCGTCCGAGAGTTGCCAGTGTTTCCACATGCATTTTGTACAGGAGCCGCTCTTTCCTGATATTACATGAATTGCATAAAGCCTCTGAACATTCCATCGTTCATCATCTGGTCAGTGTTGTTGTTTGCCTGAGGATTGTCACCTTCCTGATGCACATTATCCTGATTATTGATCTGTGGAGACTCAACGGTCTCCAGTGCTCCATTGCTAATCTCATCATTCTCGGATGCCATTTTCAAACACTGCCACAAAAAGGGGTTAATTAACATATAACATATTATCCCTATACTTTGACCGATCAATTAAATACCAAATAAATTTAGGTAGGTCATACTAGCTAAGGAATTGCCCGTCTCTCCCCTCCTAGTTCTTGTCTCACATCTTAGGCAGGGATCATATCCCTAAGCTTTGATACCAACTCTGATGCCCCAATATAGGTATACATCACCCATCTTGAGTCGCCAAATACATGGTACAAAATTCAAATACAACTTAATTATACAACAGTCGCATAAAATACGACAAACCATATGTTGTGAGTTTTAATACAAATATTGTCATCTAGACAATATCCACAATCAATTGAGTCCTCATTACATTTATTATCACACTATTTAACAGAATAGTGAGGACTACTAATGCTATTATCTGGACCGTCACTCCGTTCCCCGACTAGTCCATGTTACGTTCTCATTTCCTGAAGAGAACAATGAAAGTAAAAGGGTGAGCTCAACTAACCTAATAAGAAATATTATGACTAAGATAATACAGAATAAATTATCGTTAGCCTTCAAAAGTGTTAAACTGATACAATATAACAAACATCAAGTTTAACTGCAGCGGAACAAGCAATCCATTAAAAGAGTCAAGTAGAGAATAAAATTCACTATCTTATATGATTTAAAAGGTTTTTCATCACTTTTATCGCTGGGACTCAGCTTAATAAATAATCCACATCATCCCTGCACTACGGCTAAGGATATTCATTAGTATCACAACCACAAATTGTCCATGCTGTGGGCCAAGGATATTCGTGTATTCATCAATGGTCATGATCATGCCAGCAACTGTCCATCAATGCACTATGGGCTAATGAGGACTTTTACCACATCATTTGTAACATTACGGTCATGATTATACCGATTAATCCCTGGTCATAATCATACCAAGTCCATCTATACACTACAAGCCACAGATGACTTTCAACATAATATAAACATGAGGATGATGACAATGATATAAGAATTCAATAAAACAAGTTCAAGAATTAATTTATCCAGGAACTAATAACGCCCAAATTGTCAACATGATACTTCTTTGTAGAGTAAAAAATTCAAGAATGCTCGTAAGAATATTTCCATGAAAAGATATCGGATGAAATGCAAATATCAAGGATATTCCACTAATTTCATGGAGTATAGAAGTCAAAACTTTAACCAACCGAGTATAATAAAGAATGGAATAACAAAAGAAATCACCGTGCATGCGATAAACCGCATGCATGTAAAAGTTATTCCAATGTAATAATAAATAACGGAATTAGGTCACGCGTAACGCATACGCAGATATGATATTCCAATAGAATAATAAATAAGGAACCAGTCAAAGTAAATTGCATGACCGACAAGATGTTCCAACAGAATAAAAAATAATGGAACTTGTGTCATGCGTGAACGCATGCATGTGATGTTCCAAATGTAATAATAAAGAATGGAAAAACAAAGAATTTCACCAAGTATAGGGTAGACCGCGTATACAGGTTATTCCAACAGAATAAAAAAATGGAAGAACAGAAGTTCTTTTCATGAATATGAAAGAAATAATACCTCTTACCTTAGAACAAACTGAATATAGGAGTAGTGAAGTAGCAGAATACTTTTCTTTTTTCTCTCTAAAGTTTCTCTCTCTAGAGTTTCAGTGAATTCGTAAGAAATAATGAAGGAATGAGCTTCTATTTATAGGAGAATGGACTAAATAGTAACTAAATCCTGAACGGTCCAGATTGATTTACATTTAAACGAACGGTCCAGATTGGTTTACTATAAAATATTCTAATAAAACAAAATCTTTTAAATAAAATATAATATATTCTATTTATAATCTAATAAAATGAATAACTTTATAAAAGTATTCTGTTTTATATAAAAAGATTTTACTATGCAAATACTATGCAGGCACTATACAAACACTATGCATAATAAAATATAATGGAAAATCTCAAATTTTACGAATAAAGATTTAATTTTCTCGAAATATTTTTTTGAATATTATGGTGTGAATTTGAGATAATGTTATAGTTGTGGGTAGTATTTATAAATTTTGCAAAGTATGCAAGTTGTTATATAATATTCGATTGGTCGGGGAATACTCTTTTTGTCGGGGAATATCCGTACGATGGTAAAATCATTGGCGGACCCCACAACGGAATTATTGTCGAATTAAGAAAAATGACAAAAATATTTTTATGAAAATAACAGCGGAAGTTTTCCCGTTAAAACTGTTGAACTACTCGGTAGTAAAAGTACAATGTCTGGCGTGGTCGTTGCATAGTAGCACCAGTATTGGTTATTGATGCTTACGTTAGAATTCACTCAGTTATACTCAATTATTGCTACAATAATTGTTGCATCATATCTCTCATATTATTGATTCGATTATTGTCACAATAACATATGCATAATATGCTATATCATTAAATCAATAATTGAGACGACAAAGTTATTCATATTATTAAATTGTAATATTTACAATGTCTAGAAGTTCTGTCAAAGAGAGGTTTGGTCATCTAATTGCGCGCCAATAAGGAGAAATCCTTATTGGAAAGCCCCCTCTTTCCTGAGAATGACCTGGTTGTTAAATATTATGAGTTATAATATTAATGATGAATAAGTTCGTGTTGATTAAAGATGAAATTGATAGTTCTATTGTGTTGGGATTATTGGTGTTAGTAGAAGTCGACATTTATTTTGATAATAATTGATGTCTGGAGGTTATATTGTTTAATCGGGTATTCGGGGCACTTTTTGTGTCAGAGTACTATTCACAAGTTACTATTTATGAATTACTATTCACGAGTTACTATTCATGAGTTACTATTCATGAGTTACTATTCACGAGTTACTATTCACGGGGTACTATTCACCCAAAAAATATATTTCTTTTTAGTCCAAATCATTTTTGGGTACAATATTATTCCATGAGGAGATGTGCTAATTTTTTAGACCGTTGGTTGAAATTATATTAGTAAATCAATATGGATCGTTGGTTTAAAGTTTTAATAGTAAATCAATAATTCATTTAAATATATTATTATAATATTATATTATAGTAGTATGATGTGATTATATGATAGTATGTTTTTTTTATAATTTGAATGGCAACATTATTATAGTAAATTCATGGTATAAAAGTAAAATGAGGTGGAAGAGAACAATTTGAATTTGAATTCTGATGATGTAAGTGATGATGTCATCGGAAGGATGAGG
This sequence comes from Panax quinquefolius, assembly GCA_020205615.1. Taxonomy (NCBI): domain Eukaryota; kingdom Viridiplantae; phylum Streptophyta; class Magnoliopsida; order Apiales; family Araliaceae; genus Panax; species Panax quinquefolius. Next base: position 120,385,704 of record CM035161.1, on the reverse strand, counting down.
TAAGCAACAATGTTATCGGAAGGATGATGTAAGCAATGATGTCATTTGATCGATGATGTCATATGATCGATGATGTAAGCGATGATGTCATAAATTATGGTGAAAAGACTATTTTACCCTTACTCTACCATGCTTATAAATAGAAGCTCATTCCTTCATTATTTTTCACGAATTCACTAAAGCTATAGAGCGAGAAAGAATAGAGAGAATAAGAGAGAAAGAAGAAGAATCTTCTATTACTACAATATTATGCAGATCCAATTTCCTACTAAGGTAAGGGATATTATTTGTTGTACTCGTAAGGGGTATTATTTCTTTCTTATTCATGAAGAGAACTTCTGTTATTCTATTATTTATTATTCTGTTGAAATAACCTGTATACGCGGGCTACCCTATACTTGGTGAAATTCTTCTGTTATTCCATCCTTTATCATTATGTTGGAATAACCTATCTATACGAAGTACAACAGACATGATGAAATTCTTCTGTTATTCCATTTTTATTATTCTGTTGGAACATCTTGTTGGTGCGTTACGCATGACCTGGTTCCGTTATTTATTATTCTGTTGGAATATCCTGTCTGTGCATTTGCGCATGACCTGGTTCCGTTATTTATTATTCTATTGAATAACTCGTCTGCATGCGCTCTATCGCATGCTCGGTGATTTCTTTTGTTATTCCATTCTTTATTATACTCAATTGGTTAAAGTTTTGACTTTATATACTCCATGAAATTAGTGGAATATCCTTGATATTTGCGATTCATCTAGTATCTTTTCATGGAAATATTCTTCTGAGCATTCTTGAATTTTACTCTACAAAGAAGTATCATGTTGACAATTTGGACGTTATTAGTTTCTAGATAAATTAATTCTTGAACTTGTTTTATTAAATTCTTATATCATTGTCATTATTCTCATGTTTATATTATGTTGAAAGTCATCTCAGTATTCAGCAGTATGGATGGACTTGGTATGATTATGACCAGGGATTATTTGGTGTAATCATGACCGTAATGTTAAAAATGATGTGGAAAAAGTCCTCATTAGCCCGTAATGCATTGATGGACAGTTATTGGCATGATCATGACCATTGATGAATACACGAATATCCTTGGCCGTAGTGCATGTATAATTTGTGGTTGTGATACTAATGAATATCCTTGGCATAGTGCAGGGATGATGTGGATTATTTATTAAGCTGAGTCTCAGCGATAAAAGTGATGAAAAACTTTTAAAATCATAAAAGATAGTAGATTTTATTCTCTACTTGACACTTTTAATGGATTGCTTGTTCCGCTGCAGTTAAACTTGATGTTGGTTATATTTTATCAGTTTAACACTGTTGAAGGCTAACGATAATTTATTTTGCATTATCTTAGTCATAATATTTCTTACTGTAGAGAATTCAATTTCGTGTGGAATAGACATAAAATTCATATTTTTCTGATAAACGGGCTATTTTCTATGAATTACTGAAGTTTCAGAAAATAAAATGATTTTTATTAAATTATGGGTGGGATCCACTTTTTGTTTGGTGTTGAATGCACATGGGTCAAAAAAATTTTCGAAATTGGTGGCTAGCTTGTTTTATGAGAAGAAAGAATAAGAAATAATAATATTCTATTATTTTAGTCTCCTTTGGCGTTCTAACATTTTTCTATAAATAGACGCTTAGGTTAGAATTGAAAATCACACCAGAAATAAGTTTTCTTTCTCTCTAGATTATCGAGCGTATTTTTGTGAGTATTTTAATACTTTGAGAGTTGCTATTTCGTGCAAGTTTCTGTCGACTTTATATCCAAAATTCAGTCAGAAGTATGGTTATTTTGAGGTAAGGGATGTTATTTTCTTTCGAAATGATATTAATTTCTTCAATATCATTATGCCGAAATATTGGTTTGAACTTTTTAATCAAATTTGGTACTTTTTGTGTCGGGGTTACTATTCACGTATACGGCACTATTCACGAATACGACACTATTCACCGAAAAATGAAAATTTTCCTTTTTGTCCAAGATGTCTATTTTGGCTACCATCTTTAATTGTATTCATGTTTTGATCTTTATTTTTGAATTCTTCTTCAAAATTGGTTAATATGAAGTATTAGTGATCTTGGATAAACTGTAACACGAATCCCTAATATTTGTCCTTCTGTCTCACGGGATTCGTTCTCTAAAATGTGTTTCATCATCCTCAGTCCTTTATGATGATATTATTGAATATCTTTGGCCTGTAATGCAAAGATGAATGATTAATCGATGAATATCTTTGGCCCATAAAGCAAAGATGAACAGTGTTGAGATGAACATGACCAAACAATCATGATACAAATGAATATCTTTGGCTCAGTAGTGCAAAGATGAATATTCAATTAAAGATGTATATCGATTGTTATTACAGGATAAAATATTGATGATGTACTTTTAAATCTTAGAAGATAGTAGAACTCATTCTCTACACTGACTCTTCTAATGGATTGATGTTTTCACCGCAGCTTATTGATCTAAAACTTGTTGCTCATTATATTCTATCGATTTTTCCCCTTGAAGACTAATGATAATTTGTTGTATATTATCTTAGTCATAATATTCTTCTATCGATAGTTGAGCTCACCCTTTTCCTTTTTGTTCTATTTTTTTCTCGTGGAGGTGAGAAACATAAAGCAGGATCGAGTCTGGGTATAAGTGATGGTTCTAGAAAGATGTTTTAGCGCAGCCCTCACTATTTCAGTAAAATAGTGTATGAATAATTGTAATGAGGACTTATTTGAATGTTGATATTGTCTAGAAGGCAATATTTGTATTTAAACTCACAAAGATGTGTTGTCGTATTTTATTTGCGACAATCAGATTATTGAAGTTGTAGTTTACTTTATGTACCATGTATTTGGCGACTCAGAATGGGTGTTGTATACCTATTTTGGGGGCGTCACATCAGTGGCATGTAATGCATTGATGGACAGTTTTTGGTATGATTATGACTAGGGATTGTTCGATATAGTCATGACCATTGATAATTTAATGAATATCCTTGGCCCGTAGTACAGGGATGATTAGATGATGTGTTTCATTTATTAAGCTGAGTCTCAGCGATAAAAATTGATGAAAACATTTTATACCATAGAAGATAATAGATTTTATTCTCTACTTGACTCTTCTAATGGATTGCTTGTTCACCGCAGCTTAAACTTGATGTCTATTGTATTTTATCGCTTTAACATTGTTGAAGACTATTGATAATTTATTCGCATTATCATAGTCATAATATTTCTTCGGGCTAGTTGAGCTCACCCTTTCTTTCACTTTGCTCTCTTCGTGAAATGAGAATATAGTTGGGACTTAGCCTGGGAACTGGAGTGATGGTCCGATGATAGCATTAGTAGTCCTCACTATTCTGTTAAATAGTGTGACAATAAATGTAATAAGGACTCCATTGAGTGTGGATATTGTCTAGATGACAATATTCTTATTAAAACTCTCGGTTTATGTTTTGTCGATTTTTTACACGACATATTGTATTATTAAGTTATATTTGTATTTTTGTACCATGTATTTGGCGACTTCGAGATGGGTGATGTATAACTATTTTGGGGCGCCACAATTGGTATCAAAGCTTAGGATATGATCCTGGCCGAGATGTGAGATAAGAACTAAGAGGGAGAGACAGAAATTACTTCGCTTAGTATGACCTACCTAAGTTTATTTGGTATTTAATTAGTCTCATTGGAGTATAGGGATAATATGTGATATGTTAATTAACCCTTGTTTTGTGACAATGTTCAAAATGGCATCCGAAAATGTTGAGATAAGCAATGGAGCAAAATAATATGACCGTATCGTAGTACGAGGCTAAGTTTATGAGTTATCCCAACAGCATCCCATTTGGTCGATAATGAGGAGCGAATGACGCTTAATGTTTCTAAGAGGTTTGAAACCCGATATACGCCAATACCTCATTTCTCATAAACTTTATTTATATTCGGATATTGTGAATAGGGCTCGCTTATTGGAGCGCCGATAATGAGTTAAAGACAACCAAAAGGTAACGACCAACAACACGATAATAATCGTACCGATGGCAACGGCCATCGGAACAATGATGACCATCTTGGGGGAAATTATCATGCCAAGAATGGTAACCACATCGGTGGTAATCATGGCCAAGATAATAGAAATGGAAATTTCAAGAAGAGAAGGTCATTTAGCTCGATTTTGTCGTGCACCAAAGTCAAGTCCAGCTGGGACGGTGGCACCAAAGGCGGATACGGACAAGACAAAGTCGGTGGTTTTAGGAAGAGCATTTTTCGTGACTTCTCAAAAAGCGAGTAACCCGAACGGGTTAGCACGCAAGTTAGTTAATTATAAATTTTGTGAAGTCTATACCTTATTAGATACCTTCTGCTTTAGATACCAGCCTACCCATTTTTTTATCTCTCTTGCTTGCACTCAACGTTTAAATTTAACTCTAGAGAAGTTAGACTTTGACTTATTGGTTGAAACTCCGTTAGGAGAAACCTTCATTACACGTGTTATCCAAGTCTTGGATGAGAGACACAGTTTTGAATAATATTTCTATTGTTAATAAATTTCCTGACTTATTCTTGAAGACTTCTTAGCCTACCCCTAGAGCGAGAAATCAAATTTTGTATTGACCCCAGTACAAAACCCATTTCTAAAACCCTCAAGTATTTCTTCACCCAAAATGAACGTAACATGCGCCAAAGAAGTTGGCTCGAGCTGTTGAAGATTACGATCGTACCATTCAATATCATTGTGGAAGAACGAACATGGTAGTGACGCGTTGAGTAGAAGATCGTATGCGCTATTTAGTGCGATATTGTTAACACAAAACCCATTTCGTATAACTTACAAATGATGAAGATAGAGTTAAAGACTCTAGAACCCACGTGAAGATAATGAATATACGAGTAGAATCGACTTTAATCGATAAAGTTAAAGTCGTCTGAGCTACATACTCGAAATGATAAATGTGAAAAGAAGGTTCAAGATGGCATTATTTTAGAAGCAAGAATCGATGAAGAGAGGAAATCTCAACCCTCGATTTTATCATTCCCATTTGAAATCCTTGATTGAGTAGGAACCGTGGCTTTATGTACTCGCTTTTACCGCCAAGTATGTCACGTGTTCATAACGCTTTTCACGTGATCGATGTTACGTAAATATGTGGATGACCCAACCACATTATTGATTTAGAACCGGACGAGATAGTGGATAATTTAACGTCATTTATGATGTACTGTTAAAATCTCGGATTATATTCTACGCTTAAAGGTTATACCTCAAGAGTTAGAATCGACGGAAGTGTCCTCATCTCTGCTCGACGTACAAGGTAATGTACACGTAAATTTTGAGGGTGAAATTTCATAAGGAGGGAGATTGTAAAATCCCAAATTTTACTTAATAAAGATTTAATTTTCTCGAAATATTTTTTTGAATATTATGGTGTGAATTTGAGATAATGTTATAGTTGTGGGTAGTATTTATAAATTTTGCAAAGTTTGCAAGTTTTTATATAATATTAGATTGGTCGGAGAATACTCTTTTTATCGGGGAATATCCGTATTTACTAAGACAATCATTGGTGGACGCCACAATGTAATTATTGTCGAATCGAGAAAAATGACAAAAATATTTTTATGAAAATAACAAATGGAAGTTTTACTGCTTTTAACTATTGAACTACTTTCAGTAGTAAAAGTACAAAGAATACGTGTGGTTGCATAGTAGCACTTGCAGTATTGGTTATTGATGCTTACGTGAGAATTCACTCGCTTATACTCAATTATTACTACAATGAATTGTTCCATCATATCTCTCATATTATTGATTCGATTATCATCACAAGAAGATCTCGTGATAATATGCTATATTATTAAATCAATAATTGAGACGACAAAAGTTATTCATATTATTAAATTGCAATATTTACAATGTCTAGAAGTTCTGTCAAGGAGAGGTTTGGTCATCTAATCATGCCCAATAATAAGAAAAATCCTTATCAAAAGCCCCTCTTTCCTGAAGCGACCGGTCGTTAAATATTGTGAGTTATAATATTAATGATGAATAAATTCGTGTTGATTAAAGATAAAATTGATAGTTTTATTGTGTTGGGATTATTGGTGTTGGTAGAAGTCGACGTTTATTTCGATAATAATTGATGTTTGGAGGTTATATTGTTCAATCGGGTATCCGGGCACTTTTCGTGTCGGAGTACTATTCACGAGTTACTATTCACGGGGTATTATTCACCCAAAAAATATATTTCTTTTCGGTCCAAATCATTTTTGGGTACAATATTATTCCATGAGGAGATGTGTTAATTTTTCAGACCGTTGGTTTAAAGTTTTAATAGTAAATCAATAATTCATTTAAATATATTATTATAATATTATATTATAGTAGATGATGTGATTATATGATAATATGTTTTTTTATAATTTGAATGGTAACATTATTATAGTAAATTCATGGTATAAAAGTAAAATGAGGTGGAAGAGAGCAATTTGAATTTGAATTCTGATGATGTAAGCGATGATGTCATCGAAACGATGAGGTAAGCAATGATGTCATTGGAAGGATGATGTAAGCAATGATGTCATTTGATCGATGATGTAAGCAATGATGTCATATGATCGATGATGTAAGCGATGATGTCATAAATTATGGCAAAAAGACTATTTTACCCTTACTCGCCAAGCTTATAAATAAGCTCATTCCTTCATTATTTTCACTTCAAATTCACTAAAGCTATAGAGCGAGAAAGAATAGAGAGAATAAGAGAGAAAGAAGAAGAATCTTCTATTACTACAATATTGCGGTATCCAATTTCCTACTAAGGTAAGAGATATTATTTGTTGTACTCGTAAGGGGTATTATTTCTTTCTTATTCATGAAGAGAACTTCTGTTATTCCATTATTTATTATTCTGTTGGAATAACCTGTATACGCGGGCTACCCTATACTTGGTGAAATTCTTCTGTTATTCCATTCTTTATCATTATGTTGGAATAACCTATTTATGTGAAGTACCGCATACATGGTGAAATTCTTCTGTTATTCCATTTTTATTATTCTGTTGGAACATCCTGTCGGTGCATTACGCATGACCTGGTTCCGTTATTTATTATTCTGTTGGAATATCCTGTCTGTGCGTTTGCGCATGACCTGGTTCCGTTATTTATTATTCTGTTAGAATAACTTGTATGTGCGGTCTATCGCATGCCTGGTGATTTCTTTTGTTATTCCATTCTTTATTATACTCAGTTGGTTAAAGTTTTGACTTCTATACTCTATGAAATTAGTGGAATATCCTTAATATTTACGCTTCATCCAGTATCTTTTCATGGAAATATTCTTCTGAGCATTCTTGAATTTTACTCTACAAAGAAGTTTCATGTTGACAATTTGGACATTATTAGTTCCTTGATAAATTAATTCTTGAACTTGTTTTATTGAATTCTTATATCATTGTCATCATCCTCATATTTATATTATGTTAAAAGTGATCTGTGGCCTGTAGTGCATAGATGGACTTGGTATGATTATGACCAAGGATTATTTGGTGTAATCATGACCGTAATGTTACAAATGATGTGGAAAAAGTCCTCATTGGCCCGTAATGCATTGATGGACAGTTGTTGGCATGATCATGACCATTGATGAATACACGAATATCCTTGGCCGTAGTGCATGGATAATTTGTGGTTGTGATACTAATGAATATCCTCATGCGTAGTGCGTGGATGATGTGGATTATTTATTGTCGAGTCTCAAATGATAAAAGTGATGAAAAATCTTTTAAATCATAAAAGATAGTAGATTTTATTCTCTACTTGTCTCTTTTAATGGATTGCTTGTTCCGCTGCATTTAAACTTGATGTTGGTTATATTTTATCAGTTTAACACTGTTGAAGGCTAATGATAATTTATTCTGCATTATCTTAGTCATAATATTTCTTACTGGGCTAGTTGAGCTCACCCTTTCTTTCACTGTTCTCTTCAGGAAATAAGAACGTAGCTGTTCTCTTAGTCATAATATTTCTTACTGGGCGACTCAAGTATCATGTTGACAATTTAGACGTTATTAATTTTTGGATAAATTAATTCTTGAACTTGTTTTATTGAATTATTATGTCATTATCATCATCATCATGCTTATATTATAATGAAAGTCATCTTTGGCTTACGTGCAAAGATGGACTTAGTATGATTATGACCAGGGATCATTCGGTATAATCATGACCTGTAATGTTATAAATGATATGGTAAAAGTTCTCGATGGCTTTGCATCGCATTGATGGACAATTTTGGTATGATTATGACCGAGATTGTTCGATATAGTCACGACCATTGATGATTTAATGAATATCCTTGGCTCGTAGTACGTGGATGATTAGATGATGTGTTTCATTTATTGTCGAAGTCTCAAATGATAAAATTGATGAAAACATTTTATACCACTTGAAGATAGTAGATTTTATTCTCTCGCTTTTTCTTCTAATGGATCATTGTTCATTGCGCAGCTAAACTTGATGTCAATTGTATTTTATCAGTTTAACATTGTTGAAGACTATTGATAATTTATTCTGCATTATCATAGTCATAATATTTCTTACTGGGCTAGTTGAGCTCACCCTTTCTTTCACTGTTCTCTTCAGGAAATGAGAAAAAAATGGCGGGACGAGCCTGGGAACGGAGTGATGGTCCAAATGATAGCATTAGTAGTCCTCACTATTCTGTTAAATAGTGTGACAATAAATGTAATGAGGACTCCATTGAGTGTGGATATTGTCTAGATGACAATATTCTTATTAAAATTCTCAGTTTATGTTTTGTCGTATTTTACATGACAGTTGTATTATTAAGTTATATTTGTATTTTTGTACCATGTATTTGGTGACTCAAGATGGGTGATGTATACCTATTTTGGGGGCGTCACACAATCCAAAAGACATAACTAAGAATTCATAATGCCCGTACCAAATTCTAAAGGCAGTCTTTGAAATATCCTCAGTTCTAATCTTCAGCTGATGATATCCAGAACAAAGATCGATCTTTGAAAAGAATTGTGTTCCTTGTAACTGGTCAAATAGGTCATCAATACGAGGTAGTGGATACCTAATCTTGATGGTGACATGGTTCAATTCCCAGTAGTCAATACAAAGTCGCATACTTCCGTCTTTCTTCTTTACAAATAAAACAGGAGCACCCCAAGGAGATGTACTAGATCGAATGAAACCGATGTCCAACAACTCCTCAGTAGTTGACCTTTAACTCCTCGAGTTCAATACGAGCCATTCGATATGGGGTTTTAGAAATGGGCTTTGTACTCGTGTTTAAGGTCAATAAAGAATTCAACTTCACGCTCGGGGTAAACCGGAAGTTCTTCAGAAATACGCCGTAAAATTTACTAACAACAGGAATATTATTCAAATCTGATGTGTCTTTATTCAAATCCATAACATGGGCTAAGAAAGATTGACATCCATTTTTCAATAAACGAATAGCTTTATGACTTGATATGACAGTGATTGATTTTAGTGGTTTAGTTGCTTGAATTTGTACAACAGGTTGGTTAGGAATATGAAAACTAACAACCTTACGAAAATAATCAATTTTGGCATGATGAGTAGTTAACCAATCAATCCCTAAAATCACATCAAAAGCAAGTATCTTTAAAGAGATAAGGTTAACAGGTAATGTGATGGTGCCAACTTGGATCAAACAAGATTTATAAACAGTGGATGTAATAAAAGTTTCTCCAAACGGAGTCTCCACAGATAAGTCAAAGTCTAATTTCTCTTGAGTTAAGTTTAAACGTTGAACACAAGTAGGAGAGATAAATGAATGGGCAGCACCAGTATCTAGTAAGGTATAAACTTCGCAAGAATTTATGATTAGCTTACCCGTGATCACCTCGTTTGGGTTCCTCGATTTTGACCACCACAACAAACGCCTCTTCCCGAACCGCTTGACTTTGACTTTTCTCAGACAACCTTTTGAGTCACCATCCCACTGGACTTGGTTTCATTCACCGTCTAATCTCGAGCGATATGTCCTTCGTTTCCACAATTATAAGCATACCTTGAATTGTTGTGGGACAGCTTTAGGTTGATATGTCCCTCTTTTCGCATTTATAGCATATGACCGGTGGTCGTTTCTCTCTCTTAGAACCAATTCTTGGTCTTTGGCGTCTTCACATTGTCATTGTTGAATCTCCTCTTTTAAAATCTCCCCGACTCGCTTCTTCTATTTTCACGGCTAGGATTATCACCAGTAGTTCTGGTTACCGCCTTGTTCATTTTTCTTTCCCCGTTGGTTATCGTTGCTCGGATGATCGCACCACCTTTGATGACCTCGGTTGTGGTCCCTCGGTTGAACGTATTTCGTTATCTCGCCTAATAATTCAAACCATGTTGATAACATCTGAATATAGAGAAAATTTATGAGAAATGAGATACTGATGTATGTCGGGTTTCAAACCTCTAAGAAACATTCGCGTCATACGTTCCTCATTCTCCACCAAATGAGGTACAAACCTGGATAACTCCGGGAACTTCGCCTCATACTGGGACACCGTCATGTTATTCTGCTCCAGTCTAATAAACTCTACCTCCTTCATATGACGAATACTTTCAGGAAAGTACTTGTCATTGAACCGTTTCTGAAATGTCTCCCAGGACATGCTGAGTGCGACTGGATGGGTACGCTTCAAAAATTCCCACCAGTAATTTGCCTCATTACGGAATATAAAGGTAGCGAATGGAACCTTCTATTCCTCCGTGCATCCCAAGACATCGAATATCTTGGTAATTTTCTTGACCCACATCTCCGCCTTAATCGGATCCGGCTTTCCCCAGAATTCTGGTGGTCCCAACTCTTTGAACTGTTTGGCTGTGACAAACCGTGCGTTGCTATCATTTCCACCTGTATTTTGTACACGAGTCTCCTTCGTCCGATTTTTCATGAACTGCAAAAAGCTTCTAAACATTCCATCGTTCATCGTCTGATCAGTGGTGTTATTTACAGGAGGAACATTGTCGGCCTGTTGCACGTTTTCCTCATTGGTGGGTAAAGGTGTCTCCACGGTCTCATTTACTCCACACTGTTAACATTCTCGATTGCCATTCTCAAATACTGCCATAAAACAAAGGTTAATTGAAGAAATTAACATATCACATAATATCCCTATATTCTGACCAACCAACAATAAGCTTAAGTAGGACACACTAGCGAAGGATTTACTCGTCTCTCCCCTCCTAATTCTATTCCCTGATCTCCGCCAGAGATCATATCCCTAAGCTCTGATACCAACTGTGACACCCCCAAAATAGGTATACAACACCCATTCTGAGTCGCCAAAATATATGGTACAGAAACAACTACAACTTTATTAATACAATTGTCGTGCAAAATACAACAACACATAAACTGTGAGTTTAAATACAAATATTGTCATCTAGACAATATCCACACTCAAATAAGTCCTCATTACAATTATTGATACACTATTTTACAAAATAGTGAGGACTACTAAAACAACTTCTAGAACCATCATTCCACACCCTGACTAGTACTCGCTACATTCTCGCCTCCTGGGAAGAAAAATGGAACAAAAAGGAAAAGGGTGAGCTCAACTAGCCCAGTAAAGAGTATTATGACTAAGATAATATAGAACAAATTATCGTTAGTCTTCAACAGGGAAAAATCTGATAAAATACAATAGACAACAAGTTTTAAATCAATATTCGCAGCGGAAATAATAATTCATTAGAAGAGTTACGTAGAGAATGAAATCTACTATCTTCTATGATTTTAAAAATCCATCATTAATATTTTATCCCTGTAACATCAATCAATATACATCTTAAATCAAATATTCATCTTTGCACCACAGCCAAAGATATTCATCACCGAATTCATGTTCATCTCAACACCTGTATATCTTTGCACTACGGGCCAAAGATATTCATAAGAAAATCAACCATCTTTGCACTACAGGCCAAAGATATTCAATAATATCATCACTTAAGACTGAGGATGATGAAAAATATTTTCAAGAAAATGAATCCAGTGAAACAAAAGAACAAATATTAAGGATTCAGTACTTTAAAATGCGATCCAAGTTCAAAAATACTTCATAAATAACCATAGTGAAGTAAAATTCAAGAATGAAGACCAAAACATGGATACAATCAAAGCTAGTATCCATAATAGATATCTTGGACAAAAATGAAAATTTAATTTTTCCGTGAATAAGGTAATATTCGTGAATAATTATGCATTACGTGAATAGTAACTCCCGACACTAAAAGACAAGAATTTCATAAGAAAAATCTTATCAATATTCTGGCATAATGATATTAGAAGAAATAATATCATTTAAAAAAAATAACATCCCTTACCTCGAAAAGACAGTACTTCTGATTGGAATACTGGATATAGTGTTGAAGGGAACTTGCACCGTATAACAACACTCAAAGTATCAAAATACTCACAAGAATACGCTCAATATTATAGAGAGAGAAGATTTCAGTTTCTGGTGTGATTTTCAATTATAACCTAAGTACCCTATTTATAGGAAATTGCTTAGAGCACCAAAGCAGAAAATTTAATAAAATATTAATATAATTATATAAATTTTCTACGCACACCAAGAAAACTGAATTCAACATGTTTACCACTTATGTAGGGCCCACCCAAGTGTAAAAAACGTTTTTCTTTTAAAAAAAATTAAACTTTAAAAAAATAATTATTCTATAACTTTGGAACTTCAATAATTCATAATAAATAGCTCTTTTATCAGAAAAATTCAAATCTTATGTCCATTCCATAGGAAATTTAATTCTCTACAACTTTGCAGATGAAAGTTTTTCCAAATTCCAAACAGAAATTGACCGAAATCTACATACGGACGATTTTGCATGCTATAATCAAATTTCAGTCAAGAAATGGGGTCCACCGACATTTTTTTAACATTTATTGTAACAAAAATACTCTTCCTCCTCATTTATTCATATATCCCATATTCATTGTAAAAATATCACCATTATTATATTATTATAATATAATAATATATTTAAATAAATTATTTTATCAGAAAAAGATAAAATATTTATTTTCAACAATTGTCACATTAAAAATTTTCTCCATCTATATCCACATAAAATTAATATTTTTCTCACCATATAAATCAATAATTAATTATTCACAAATAATATTACAGAATCACAATACTGACAACCAGACAGTTCACAAGAAAGAGGGGGCTTTCCGATAAGGATTTCTCCTTACTGGCATGCAATTAGGTGACCAAACCTCTCCTTAGACAGAACTTTCTAGACATTGTCAATAATGTTATCTAATAATATTATTCAAATAATATGAATTATTAATTTGATAAAGGAAAATACTGTGTAGTGACAATTATTGAAACAGCAATAATATAAAATATCAACGTAGCAATTATTGAATCAATAAAATAAAATATTGAACAGTAATTATTTTAATAATTATTGAGTAATGCCTTCTACGTAAGAATCAATAATTGTGCAATACCGCATAACCGTGTTTTTAACCAATTTAGTATTTCAACAAGATTAATAAAGAATAACTAACTACGTCATTATTTATAAACAACTTATACTTGTCGTTTTCTTCATCCAATCGCTTTCCGTTATGGGGCCCACACAAGGCTACGCCGTCGAACGAATATTTTCCGACAGTAAGAATATTCCACGACCAAACGAATATTCTCCAACAACAATGAATATTTTATAACCACTTGATTATTTGAAATATTTGCGCATTTTACCAATAACTAACCACATTAATCAAATCAACCCTTACTATTTCAAAATAATAAATAGAAGAAATTTAATTTTATTTATAATAAGTTGGGGTCTTACAACTAGGGGTGCTCAAAAAATTCGGTTTTTTCGGTTTTACCGAATTCTGGTTTGAACCCAGAAATGCCGTCTTCTTTTTTTTGATTCGGTTTTTTTTTTGATCTGGATTCTTCTTTTTTTTTTATTTTTCGGTTTGTGAGCGGTACTAAATTTTTAGAATTCGAAAGAAGAAGTATCGAAAAAACCAAAATTTATTAACTTTACTCTCTTTAATACTTTAAGTCTTTAAGTACTTTAATGCTTTAACTCATGTACTCTCTTTCTTATTTATTAACTCTCCTTTCTTCTTGATCTTCTCTCTTCTACACTCGAACTCGCTTCTTCACCTTCTCCTCCATTAAAGGCTAAAGCTCACCCCTCACCTGCGTGGATCAAGGTCCCCGGTCCTCGCCGCCTTAAGTAGCCCTCTCTCTCAAATCTAAGCTTAGCCTTGAAACGCACGTTGACAACGACAACGTCTCTCGACTAGCGTCGAGTCGCCAAATGATGAAGTCGTGAGATTTGATATTTTGATTTCTAGTTTCGACGACGAAATATATCGATATCCGATTTGAGATTTACGATTTGAGATATCTCTGCCTTTGCACTCGAGATCTGAGATCTGAGATCTGTATACTAGTAAATTTTTTATTTTAGTTTTTGTATGTGTTTGAAGCCTTGAAGGTGTGTTTGAGACTTTCTCTGCTGAATTTTGATGGGTTTTTTTTCGTACTACTAGTCTACTACTCTGTCCTAAACCCTTCTCAAAAAATGGAGGACTAAAACATTCTGAGAATTACAGTACTGTCAATTTGGGTTTTTCTGAGAATTGGTTTTTCTGAGAATTACAGTACTGAGAATTCTGAGATTGTGTGTAAGCCTTGAAGTTCATTATGTTTTAAAACATTTTTTGATGGGATTTTCTCTGCTGATTTTTGTTTTTTTATGTTGTAACTGTTTCTGGTGGGCACATCATGCAATTACAGTACTGTCTAGTGTCTACTGTGAGAAGATGGTTTGTCAATTCTTTGTAGTAATTATGGTTGTTTGATATTGTGTAGGTTATAATGGATGAGCAGCAGTCTGAGGTACCCATCAACGTGGAATTGAATGCTGAAAATCCAATTCATATTGATGAAGAGGAGTTGAATGAAGGTGAAATTGAAGCAACTTGATCTTACTAGTAAGACTCGTATAAAATTTGGGCTCATTATACAAGATTTAAGCACAATGGTCAAATTAAAGCTAAATGCAAATATTGTGGAGCTATTTTAAGCGCTGATCCAAAAAATAATGGGACTAGTGGTCTAAATGCTCACAATAGGAGATGTAAAATTTACCCCCCAAATGTGGAGTTAAGAAATCAAGCAATCTTGAACTTTAAATCAGAAATGCTAATAATGATGATGAAACCATGGAAGGAGTCAACAAATAATTGTCTTTGGAAGTTTGATGTGGAACTAACTCGAACTTTGCTTTAGCATATATGATTCTAGTTGATGAACTTCCTTTTAAATTTGTCGAAAATGAGGGATTTCGATATTTTGTGTCCATCGCATGTCCTAGGTTCAATGTTCCTTCACGTCACACAATTACAAGAGATTGTTTTAAAATATATATGGAAGAGAAAAGAAGTTAAAATCCATTTTAACTCATCTTCTCAAAGGATATGTATTACAACCCACACATGGACATCAATGCATAGACTTAATTATATGGTTGTGACAGCTCATTACATTGATGATAAATGGAGATTGAGAAAAAAAATTATAAACTTTGTTCCAATTTCGAGTCACAAGGGTGAGGCCATTGGAATGGCAATTGAGAATTGTTTGATAGAATGGGGGATTAAGAGAGTTTTTACTATAATCTGCTTGATAATGCCAGTTAAAATGATGTTGCAATATCTTATTTAAAAATCAATTGCAAGTATGGGGCATAGTGTTTGTGAGAATAAATTCATTCATGTTCGATGTGTTGCTCATATTTTAAACTTGGTCGAGTAGTTGATGGGTTGAAAGATGTTAATATTTCGGTGAAATCGTGTTCGGGCATTGATTAGGTGGGTAAGGCAATCTCCATCTAGGATTAGAAAGTTCAAGGAGTGTGTTTACTTTGAAAAAATTGAAAATAAATCTTCATTAATCCTAGATGTTGCTACTAGATGGAACTCCACTTATTCAATGTTGAATGTGGCTCAACATTTTGAACGTGCTTTTAATAGGCTTGGGAGTAGGGATCCTTTGTTTAAACAAGAAATGATCTCAGGTGAAGGGTGGCCAACAGTGGAGGATTGGGGTAATGTGAGAAGAATTGTATTATTTTTGAAACACTTCTATGAATTAACACTTAGAATCTCTGGCACATTATATGTTACATCCAATGGATTTCTTCATGAGTTTGTGGAAGTTGATGGTCTTTTGAAAGAAATAGAAGATGATGATGATTATCAAATGAGAGAAATGGCTATGAGGATGAGATCAAAGTTAATGAAATATTGGGGGGATGTTGATAAAATGAACAAGTTATTGTACATTGCCGTGGTTCTTGATCCAAGACACAAATTTACTTTCGTTGAGTTTGTATTTAATCACATGTATGGTAAAGAAAGTGATTTGGCAATCAAAATGATTAGAGGGGCTAAAGATGTATTGTTTGAGTTGTTCAATTATTATAATCTCAATCATTTATCGTCCCAAGGTCATTCTTCTCAAACTCCAAGTGGGAGTGGAAGCGTAACTCGAAGTGGTGGCTCATTATTAGTAGAAAGTATGTCAAGAAAAAAAAGAAAAATTGACAGCTTGTTTGAACAACATGTTGAGGATGAGCAAGGTGGGGAAGTTCAAACTGAGCTAGAAATATATTTAAAGGATCGAGTTGAAAGAAAAGATGAAAAATTTAACCTTTTAGCTTGGTGGAGATCCAACACTCATAGATTTCCTATTCTTTCATTAATGGCTAGAGATGTCTTAGCGATTCCCATTTCTACCGTGGCTTCCGAATCGGCATTTAGTATAGGAGGACGCATACTTGATTCTTTTAGAAGCTCTTTACACCTAGGATGGTGCAAGGAATTATTTGTGCTCAAGATTGGCTTCGCCGAAGCAAAGAACCAATTGATATCGAAGAAAAGTTGGAATCCCTTGAAGAAATTAAAAAAGGTACATCACAGTAACAATGTAACACTTTGTATTGTTTATTTATTTTTTTGTAATGTAGTTTAAATTCTTCTTAATAAATTATGATTTTCTCACATTTGTCTTTTAAAAATTGCAGAATTTTCAGCAGACGATTTAGATGCATCAATATTGGATATGTAATATGGTTGATTTGTTCGAGAATGGAGACTTGATAGTTAAGAGACTTGTGCCTTGTGCGTTGTTTGTTTTTAATCTTGGATTAGTTGGATATATAATATGGTTGATTGGATTACTTGCTAATGAGTAGTGGCTACTTTAGTTTTCTGTTTCAGTTGATGAAATGACTTTAGTTGATGTTTTATCACATGGTTATCGAGTTATGTTCGGGAATATACTTTATTACATCAACATGGATTTGTCACATGGATATCAATGAATGAATGACTTGACTTTAGTTTTCATTTTCTGCTTTATCACATGGTTATCGGGCTTTTCTGCTTTATCATATATACCGCTTTCTCGCTTTTACATCAACATGGATTTGTCACATGGATTAGTGGCTACTTTAGTTTTCTATTTTGTCACTTGGCGATGTGTTGGCACTTGGTTATCATGGTTATCGTGTTATTTGCATTCTTTTTAAATTATGTGTTGGCACTTGGCAATGTTGCATTCTTGTTCATAATGATCGAACAAGAATTCAAGCGATGTTGCACCTTGCACTAGCGTTGATGAAATTCTTGTTCATGCAAATTGTTGCATTCTTGTTTTGTCACTCTGTTTTGCATTCTTGTAAAATTCTGGGCAGTCCTTGACCATGTTGCTTGCCAATGCTTGGAGATCCAAGTTGATTTCATGTTGTTTTCCAATGCTTGGAGATCCAAGTTAATATGTGATAGGCATAGTAAATACTAATAGTAATAATTCTGCAGTTTACAAGTCCACATTTATTAACATTCAACAAGGAAAGGACCTACTGCTTTTGATTCCAAGTTTGAAATATTTTGAACTGCAGGAAAATTTCTCTACACTTAATATGTAATAATGCAATGAATCTTATCATTTGAGGCACTAGGCACTAGCTTGTCATGCATTCTATTTCTCCCTTTCGTTGAAATGACTAAGGTCTAAGGTTCCATATGCCTCTGGGAGCAATACTTGTGAGTTGGGATGTATTTCTTTTGCATCTCAGCAAAAGTTATGCCATTTTTGATTACCATTAAGGAGGAGGTGATGGAGCATATTCAGTGGAAGCTAACTAACATTTCTAATGTTGCATGTTGTCTGATTGTGATTGTACCCACGCCAACTTTAGTAGTTTATATAATTCTCTTTTACTCTCTTGTTTACCAACTTATCATGACTTGTAGATCTTTATGATGCACTCATAGTAAAGGTGGATGTCTGTCTGTCTTTACAAATAAACACAAATGGTAAACTCAAATGGAAACTCCAGAATATGCCGAATATGCAAAGTAAACACAAACTCCTTCCAATTTTAAGAATGTAATCTACATATTCTGCAATTTACATAGCCTAAGCAATTTATATAGCCGAACCGGTTTTACCGAAAACAGGACCGAAAAAAATCGAAATCGATTGTGGTCGAATCGCAGAATGCAAAGCCGCAATTTGGTACCGGTTTTGGTTCTTAGTTTTTCGGTTTTTTCGGATCGGTTTCGGTTCGGTTTTTTTTGTACCAGTTCGATTTTTTACCGATGAGCACCCCTACTTACAACATGTGAATTAAATAAGACAGAGAATATGAATAGACTTTTGAGCAATAGTTAAAATATATTAGAATTCAACTTTTACTAAATAAGGACAAATTGGACATAAAAATTAAATTATATAGTTAGTCTACTACACAAAGGGTTGATTTAGTTAAAAATAGAATTCACTTATAGAGATCATATTAACTTATTTAAAAACAACTTATTTTAAATGTAACTTATTAACACCCAAACAATTCATTTAAGGTCCAAAATTCAAACAAAACACTCTAAAAGTGACGAACTAAATGCATCAAACACTATCATTACAAACGCTCTGACGTGAATAACCGAATAAACCATGATGTTGGATTTAGTTAGAATTAATTATAGGGATTGGGGGGAGGATCGATACATATTGTACCTGTCCGGTCATTAGTACAGTGCATCCATAAAGCCTAGCAAATAAATACTCGTCTTATATCAGCACCAACCCATCTTATTTCATTTTATATAGATGTATAATGATAATTAATACCAATGTAACATATGAATATATATATATATATATAATTTGAATTTTGAGAGCACTAATATTATTTTTATATATCAACATGTGGGCAAGGAAATCGTTCCTTGCTAGGGTTAGGGTTTCGTGTTGGCTGAGGAGGAGAGAATCCACGAAAAATATGGAATTGATTGATTGATTAAAGAGGGGAGAAGAACAGGTGAGTGATTACTCCAACGACACGTGGCAGAACTCTTAGAATCCGAGAACCTTGTTAGGGTAACAAGGATTCAGAGAGTCTTCTAAAGTCTTCGGGTTGAGAGAGAATCTCCAAATCTCCTAGCCTTCCAAAAGGTCCAAGAGTCAAAAGTGAGGTCTCCTTTCCCAATGGAGTGGAAGGGGTATTTATAGGGTTTTCTAGAGAGTGGTCATGTGCTAAGTACATAAACTTGGAGAAATTCTAAATTTACCCTTAGTCATCAGAGTAATGCCCAGATCGTCATGCCCTTCTAGCCACCAATCCAATCCATCAATCAAATCCCAAAATGAGTCGCCTCCACGAGCCTTCTGCCTCGGGACACTTGGAGGCTTCTCTCAGGTCTTGCACATTTATTTTTGACTTTTCTGTTTATCATTCAATTCTTTTGGTCGTATATGAACCCTAATTTGTACATGGGCTCACATTTGCCCCATGTACGTGAGTCACACTTTTGGAGTGGCGATCGTGCAAATTACTTCAAGTCTTTGAGTCCTGTTTGAAATTTTTGAACAATTTGCGGAGCTCGATCTTGCAAGTCCTGAAAACAGAAAAACCTTGGAGAGGGGACCCTTAGGAGAGCTGTCCCAAAATATCTTGAAAATTTTCCCCAAATCCTGCTCAATCTTTGTTTCCTTAATAATAAAATATATATATATATATATATAATTTTATTTTCCAAAATAAAATAAGATTTTATTTACTTAGTAATATATATATATATATATATATATATATATATATATATATATATATATATATACACCGACTAGTGATTGACGGTAATAAAATAAAAAAGTTAGCTATGTTTTATATTTGACCCATAAATTGAGGGTGTGATAATATATAACTATTCCTCATCTTCAATTTATTAAAGACATTTTAATAGGTGATGCCCTAATCTCTAATTTTCAGTGGAGTATCAATCTTTTCATAGAGCGGCGGAGCGCAGCAATAAGCCACTGATATTCATGTGCCAAACAGATTGACTAATTTTGTTCTCGTCAGAGGGTAAGAACCATGTTGCTTTGAATATAATATATATATTATATCATCTTAACGTCAGAGGGTCAGAGGGAGTAATTGTGTTGTATCTTTCAGCTTTGTTTTGATGATATATATATATATATATATATATATATATATAGTGCTCCATCCATCAGAATCGGTTGTTGAGAACAACTCATTTTATTACCGCCATGTTCTCTCTAAAGCCTTGGACAATTTTTTTTTTTTTTATAAACCTAGAGGAAATTGAGAACATGGCATTTGGTAAAAAAATGGGTTCTTTCCTCAACAACCGGTTCTTGTGGATAGAGGCCGTATATATATATATATATCAGCTTAATATATAGTGGTTCTAAAATAACAGTCATTGTTTATTCTATTCTAAGCTTTTGAATGTAATTGATTTTTTCTCCTTCACGTTTATAGTTATTATAATTACTGTCACGATGATTTTTTAGTACCTAATAAACTGAGGACTATTTAGAGGCTTTTGTTGCACTGTATATTATGGAGTTGTTTAAATTCATAGGAAGCAAACCATGCAGTACAATTATTGTAGCCACATAATTCGTGTATGCTTCTAATTCGTGTGTGCATTTTTTTTTTTTTGACAAGCCTAGTCCTCTAGAATTATTATTTGGTAGAAAAATTGCTAATTGTAATAGGGAGCGTATCCCTGAATGAGTTATATGAGCAAAGGGTGCTAGATCAGGTCGTTTATTATTTACTAATACTTTGAGACCATGATCATGATTCTATTAGTAATTGGTTTCATATAACATATATTAGGGGGTGAATATTGATCCAAGGCATTAGGACTCCAAAGAGATATTGCATGATCTCGGTTTGTTTGTTTTTTTAATGATAGAATAATATATAGTTTATTTGCATATTTGCTTAACTTTTTGTAAAAGAAAAAATCAATTGTATGAGGTCCTTTTTTCAATATTATATTAGACTTCCTAGACTTGATAGACATTTTTTTTTAAAATCATTTTAACATTTTTGTTGAAATTAGCTTTTTAATAGGATCACAGATCTGCATCGAGACTTGTTAATGAATGAAAGAAGGGTTTAGCAACTTTAACGGTTTTGGATTTCCGTTTGATTAATTATTCGTGATTGTTACATCGACTTCTCTTTTTCAGATAATTGTAGTATTTCTTTTTCGGACCACAACACCGCAACGAAGAAATATCTATTCCGGGCCATTTCACCTTAACAAGGATCTTGGCCCGAATAGTCTCAAAGAAAAGACAACTCCACAACGAGGAAGCATCCATTCCGGGCCATTTCACCTTAACAAGGATCTTGGCTTGGATATTCTCAAAGAAAAGACAATACCACAAGAAGAAAGTATCTATTCCGGGCCATTTCACCTTAACAAGGATCTTGACTCGAATATTCTCAAAGAAAAGACAACACCGCAAGGAGTACGAATTTATTCCGGGTCATTTCACCTTAACAAGGATCTTGGCTAGGATATTCTCAAAGAAAGGACAACACTGCAAGGATGAAGAATTTATTCCGGGCCATTTCACCTTAACAAGGATCTTGGCTCGGATATTCTCAAAGAAAGGACAACACCGCAAGGATAAAAAATTTATTCCGATCAGTTGATTCAACGAGCAAGGAGAAGTTAAATGTAAGAGGGGAGAACTCCTTAGGTGGCTAAACCCTACGGGATAACCCCTAGGGGAACCAACCTAGTGCCCTCCTCCTTCACATTTTTCTGTTCTTCCTCTACCCTATTTTTATTTGAATGGCTCCTAATGATTGTGCTCTTTTTTTTTTTGCTTCTTCTTTCAGGTGTCCGTGTTCTCTCTTTCCCGAGTCAAGTCTTCTTATTTAAGTTTCATACCTTCTCTCTTGTTATGGTAAGCACTTAATTTCAAATGCTCATTCACTTTCTTTCCTTGTTTCCAGAATTCTCATGTTAAGTTTTTCTTATTGCAGGCCAATTCCATCAAATGTTCCATAGACCTGAAAACTACCAAGGAGGCCCCGTTCCTCAGTGATTGGGGAAGGGCTCTCATCTTTTGGTCCTTCTAACGTCTTTTGGGAGCAAGTTCAGGCTTATGACTGTCCAATTTTTTATTTTATTTTTACCAGAGAAGGAAGACTTGTTTCTATATGCAACGGCTTGCGAATGTTGGCATGACTTTCCCCATTCCGATGGCATTCCTCGTACATACATAGAGGAACATGAATACCCATTTAATCCCCTTCACTTCATATCCGATTCATCTGGCCGCCTTCGGGGATGGCAGCATTGGATCAACGAGATACTTAGGAATGTGATTATGTGGATACTAAAGAAAGGGCTTGCATTCTTCGTTATATTCAACTATGCAGGGACTTTCCTGGCCAACAGAACCGTGATGCTCTTATCGTGTTGATTTTTCTTTGGTGCTCCTCTACATGCACATTGGTCACTGCTTGGGGGAAATCAATACCCCTAATCTGGAGGATGTCTATGCCATCTACCAGTAAGTATTTGCCCCCTACACGTGAGTCACGCTTTTGGTGGGATGATCGGGCAAAATGTTTCAAGTGTTAAAGTCTTGATTCAAGTTTCTAAACAATTCATAGAGCTTGATTTTTTTATTTTATTTTTTTGAAAGTCTTAAAAAAAAGTCCTATGAGAGGGAACCTCTAGGGGAAAACCCTAGGAGGACGAGCCCTAGAGGAGCTCTCCCTGGATATATATTGGAAAATCTGCAATCTAATTCTTCTTATTCTCTCTTAAAATTTCTTGCTTCCTCAAAATCAAGAAGTCATCGAGAAGGCCAATGCTGATGAAGAGGATGATGATGTTACCATTGGGCTCTTTGCGAGTCGAGGACTTGAAGCAATTTAGCGATGATGTTGATGACCTTGCAGCCGTGGGTGTTGATATGTCTCTTTTTCGTGCTAGGCTGGATCTTCTCAAGTCAAATTTTTATATTATTGCACTTCTTTTGGAGGTTGCTATATGCAAGTGTGAGGATAATTGATTTTCAGTACAACTCTCAGATCTTAACGAAGCCGTAAGAAAATTTGGAGGCCAAGTCTCGGGATCTAGAGTCCAAGCTTCGGGATGTAGAGTGCCAGCGATGGGACTTAGAGTCAACTACCCAAGAGGTCAGGGAGTTGAGAGCGGTAAATCTTAAGATTCATGAGACCGCCATTGTTGACTTGGAGGCTTTATCTATGCCCCCTCTTCAATTTGATATGTTATGGCGTTTATATCATGGCCTTTTGTAGTCTTTTCCTTTTCCTGTATCAGAAACTCATTTATATATATTTCATTCATCAAATTGTAGTTTCTTTATCCCTATTGTTTGCCTTTAATTTGAATGATTCCTTAAAACTCAATATTTAACATTGGATCTTAAGTTATTTAAATTAATACTCTAAGAAAATAATAGGTCTCATAAAACAACAAACATAAATTTTGTTAAAGAAAAAACATGTCTTTTTTTTTCTTTGATTTCATTCAAACCAACACTTGAATCTATATATTTTTTTATCAAATATAAGTGAAAATTTAACAATTTATTGATAATCAAGTGGCTTTTAACGAAAAGCATAACGTTTCAGATAATAAATTTTGCTTTTGTCGGAGAAAGCATAACGTTCACCACTTTTAGAGATAAAGTGTAACTCTTTTTTTTCGGGGTTGAGAGCTTATACTTAAGTGCCTCAATCACTTTTAAAGTTGAAAGTGTAACTTTCGAGGACTTATAGTCAGGTGCCTCGATTACTTTTGAAGTTGAAAGTAACTTACGAGGACTTATAGTCAGGTGCCTAGATTCGATTACTTTTGAAGTTAAAAGTATAACTTTTCGGGTCTGAGGACTTATAGTCAGGTGCCTCATTCACTTTTTAATGATAAAGTGTAACACTCGGGTGCCTCGTCACTTGGGTCGTCCAATTTCTTGGCAAGTGCGGTCTACAAGGACTTAAAATCTGGTGCCTCATCACTTGGGTCGTCCAATTTCTTGGCAAATGCAGTCTACGAGGACTTGAAATTGGGTGCCTCGTCACTTGGGTCGTCCAATTTCTTAGCAAGTGCAGTCTACAGGGACTTGACCACCATTTAGAGTGAACCACCATCTTGGGTGGATTTTTTTTTAATTTGTCAATTCTTGTGCCTCCTCCCTTGGTCATCCAATTACTTGGCAAGGGATACTCCTAAGGACTTAGACCACTATTTTTGGTGGACCACCATCTTGGGTGGATTTTTAATTCACTATAGTTCAGAGTTCTTTCGATGGTAGAGCCAGTATTTGGGTTCTTGACTTTCGGGACTGCACCATGGGTGATAGTGTTACACGTTTCTTCTCCTAGTTCAATCTCCCCGGCCGCCAGCTTCTTATGGTATATCCTCCGCAGACTGTAATAGTCCATAGTGGAATGCCCAGCGTTTTGGTGGTATACACAAAAGTCTGGTCTTCTTTTCATCTTTTCCGTCACAACCAACCGGGGCCTTGGAGGCTTCACCACTCCGTGCTCAACCCATTGTTTATACATGCTGTGATGCCCCCAAAATTAGGTATACGTCACCCATCTTGGGTCGCCACTTACATGGTACATAAATTCAAATACAACTTACTAACATAACGTGCTGTAGTAATAATACGATATAAACTGTGAGTTTGAATACAAATATTGTCTACTAGATATTATACAAACTCAAAAGGAGTCCTCATTACAACTATTATCACACTATTTCATAGAATAGTGAGGACTACTAATGCTATCCTCTGGACCATTACTCCGTTCCCCGACTCGTCCCAGCTATGTTCTCATTTCCTGAAGAGAACAGTGAAAGAAAGGGTGAGCTCAACTAGCCCAGTAAGAAATATTATGACTAAGATAATGCAGAATAAATTATCATTAGCCTTCAACAGTGTTAAACTGATAAAATACAATAGACAACCAGTTTAACTGCAGCTGAATATGCAATCCATTAAAAGAGTCAAGTAGAGAATAAAGTCTACTATCTTTTAGGTTTTAAAAGGTTTTCATCATTTTTATCATTTGAGACTCAAATTTTAATAAATAAACCACCA
Source organism: Panax quinquefolius (assembly GCA_020205615.1). NCBI lineage: Eukaryota > Viridiplantae > Streptophyta > Magnoliopsida > Apiales > Araliaceae > Panax > Panax quinquefolius. The sequence goes on along the minus strand of CM035161.1, from coordinate 120,360,114 downwards.
CATCTAATCATCCCCGTACATTACCTGTCCAAGGATTTTCATCAAATTATCAATGGTCATGACTATACCGAATCACCCCTGGTCATAATCATACCAAAAACTATTCATCAACGCATTACATAGCCACTTTGAGGACTTTTGTCACATCATTTATATCAAGCCATGATTATACCGAATGATCCTCGGTCATAATCATACTAAGTTCATCTATGCACGTACGTAAGCCAAAGATAACATAATATAACATGAGGATGATGACAATGACATAATAATTCAATAAAACAAGTTCAAGAATTATTTTATCCAGGAATTATTAACGTCCAAATTGTCAACAAGATACTGTTTTGTAGAGTAAAATTCAAGAATGATCAGAAGAATATTTCCATTAAAAAAAGATACTGGATGAAACGCAAATATCAAGGATATTCTACTAATTTCATGGAGTATAGAAGTCAAAGTTTTAACCAACTGGGTATAATAAAGAATGGAATAACAAAAGAAATCACCATGCATGCGGTACTTTGCATAGACAGGTTATTCCAAGAAAATAATAATAACGGAACCAGGTCAGGTGAAATTCACACCGACAGGATGATCCAACAGAATAATAAATGCTGAATAATAAACAATGGAATCAGTCCTATTGTAAAACACACGCATGTGATATTCCAATGTAATAATAAATGTTTGAATAATATACAATGGAACTGTGTCCGGTGTAAAACACACGCATGTGATATTCCAAATGTAATAATAAAGAATGGAATAATGTAAGAATGTCACCAAGTATAGGGTGATCACATGGCGTATACGTGTTATTCCAATGTAATAAATAAGAATGGAATAATATAAGGATTTCACCAAGTATAGGGTATGCCACATATACAAAGTTATGTATAGGGTATACCACTTTTACAAAGTTATTCCAATGTAATAATAATGAATGGAATAATGTAAGTTCTCTTCATGAATAAGAAAGAATAACACCCTTACGGCACAACAAATAATACCCCTTACCTTAGAAAAGAAACCGGATATCAAAGTAGTGAAGTACCGTAATACTCTTCTTCTTTCTCTCTATAGATTTTCTCTCTATAGCTTCTCTATAATTTCTCTCTCAGAGTTTCAATGAATTCGTAAGAAAATAATGAAGGAATGAGCTTCTATTTATAGGAAAATAGAATGCATAGTAATTAATCCATGAACGGTCCAGATTGATTTACTTTAATCGACGGGTCCATATTTAAAGCAAAATCTTTTAAATAAAATATCATATATTCTATTTATATAAAACATTTTACTATGCAAACACTATGCAACACTATGCAAAACACTATGCAACACTATGCATAATAAAATATAATATATTCTATTTATAGAATAACTTTAATAAAGTATTCATTTTATATAAAGATGTTTCGCTTTTATTACGTTAATAATACTGAATAAAACAAAACGTCATTATCGCTATAATAATTCATATTATTAATCGACAATAATGGAATCAAACCGAGTGACTTCTCACATAAGCATCAATAATCAATACCGCGCGCTACTACGCAACTACACGACATTATTGTATTTTTTACTACCGAAAGTAGTTCAACAAGATCAACCAGTAAAACTTCCGCCGTTATTTCAATAAAATATTTTTGTCGTTTTCTCAATCCGACAATAATTACATTGTGGGGTCCACCAATGATTGAGTAGTTGTATGTACGAATATTCCTCGCTAAACCGAATATTCCCCACCAATCGAATATAATATAACCACTTGCATACTTTTGCAAAATTTATAAATACTACCCACAACTATAATATTATCTCAAATTCACACCATAATATTAAAACTTATTTCGACAAAATTTAAATCTTTATTGATAAAATCTGGGTCTCACAATCTCCTCCTTATGGAATTTCGCCCTCAAAATTAGGGTACGTGACTGTATGATAAAGAGGTGAGGATACCTTGAATACCTTTATCGTTGAAAACATTAATTTCATCTTTGCAATCCTACCAAAGATATTCATTAACAATTCATCTTTTGCACTACAAAGCCAAAGATATATAACTCAAAACCAATAATGCTTTGAGACGCAGACTTAATAGTATCACGACCACGAATTATCCATGCACTAACGCCAAGGATATTCGTGTTTTTCAATTACTATCATGATTATACCGAATAATCCGTGGGCATAATCATACCAAGTCTATCAATGCACTACTACCAAAGATGACTTTTACCACATCCATGAATTAATATTTAATTATTGAGACTCAGCTCAATAATTAATCCATATCATCAAATCATTCCCACGCACTACGTGCCAAGGATATTCATTAGTATCACGACCACGAATTATCCATGCACTACTACCCAAGATAATCGTGTATTCATTAGTATCACGACCACAAATTATCCATGCACTACTACCAAAGATAATCGTGTATTCATTAGTATCACGACCACAAATTTATCTATGCACTACGGCCAAAAAGATAATCGTGTATTCATTAAGTATCACGACCACAAATTATCCATGCACTACTACCAAAGATAATCGTGTATTCATTAGTATCACGACCACAAATTATCCATGCACTTACGTACAAAGATAATCTCGTATTCATTAGTATCACGACCACAATTATCCATGCACTACGCGTCAAGATAATCGTGTATTCATTAGTATCACGACCACAATTATCCATGCACTACGTGCAAAGATAATTGTGTTTTCAATTACTGATCATGATTATACCGAACAATCCACGGTCATAATCATACCAAGTCCATCTATGCACGTGAACCACGTATGACTTTCAACATAATATAAGCATGAGGATCATGTCAATGATATAAAGAATCAATCAAATGAGATAAAGGATAAATATTAAACATTTATAATATAATTTATCCGAGATTCAAGAATATCCCCATGTTATCAATCACTTAATAATCTTATAATCTAATATCATTAATATTATAACAATATTTTAATCACTTCTTAAATTTATAAACAATTTATTTCAATTGTTTACGCTTTTACCATATAATGCATTTAATCATTCAAAATGCCATACTCATAAGATATCATCACCAATTCTCAAATCCTCATCAAAAAAATATGCATATACTCTATATAGGATTCTCTAGCCATAAAATCCTATTTTCAACTTTGTTACTTCACATAACATATTTAACTCATATGTTCAGTAATAAAACTATTTTCATGAAAAATACCAAATCAGTCCCAAAATATTTCTTTTCTGGGATTTAGCATAATATAGTCCCATAATGAAAATATATTTTTCTCGAATTTTAAATTCATTTACTATTTTTCAAAAATCAATTTCTAATTAATTCCTTAAGAAATTAGCTACCTCAAGTTTAACTCCAAAATTTCCAAATCTTGGCAGGACCTTACACATGTTAACGTGAGCTTCCAGCTTTAAATTTCATGGTCATCTGAGTTATAGAACTCCGCTTATAGCATTTTAAATCGGAAAAACCTAAATATTGAAATAGTCATAACTTGCTCATTTTAAGTCGAATGAGCTCATTTTTGACAGGAGGTACTTTATACCATATACCTTCATGTCCCAAAAGGCCAGAATTTTTCTCATAATTTAAGTGGCCAAACAGCCCGTCTAAAATCATGGCAGCAGCTTTTTTCGGTTTTTGCAGCTTTGCACTCCTTTGCTAAAATCAGTCCACACAAAAATCTACAACACCTTTTCCAGTAATTTCACTTGGATTAGTTAGGTAACTCATAGATCTAACTCTAGGACTTGACCACACTCAAAAATTCAAAATATAATAGGAGATTTGGTCAATTGAATTTTATGTTACGTTTTTCACCAAAATCTGATTTTTAACTCTTTGTGATTTCTAAGAAACTTTCATGTTTTCACATACTAAACAACATAACTCATCATAACACTTACTAATACCACATATACCCATGATTTTCATTAGTCCAATGCTTTTATTATGACTTTCATCATAAACCACGTAAACTGTTCATTTTAGTTGAAGATATATTTGAGGGTTTAAGAAATGGGTTTTGTACTGGGGTCAATACAAAATTCAATTTCACGCTCTAAGTAGGCTAAGAAGTCTTCAAGAATACGCCGAGAAATTTATTAATAATAGAAATATCATTCAAAACCTGACTCTCCTCCAAGACTTGGATAGTACGTCACATTGATACCAACTGTGACTTCTATCCCTTAACCTAGATAAGACCTCACAATGATACCTATAAACTTGCCATCTTCATTCACGATGTCGCCTACGTGAAAAAGTCCGCTTCTGTGCATTCCACATAAGGAAGTCAACAACGAAAGGTTCGGGGCTCTTTACTTATGGCTTGATATAACAATAATTGACTTTAGTAGTTTGGTTACTTGAATTCGCACAACAAGTTGGTTATGAATATAAAAGCTAACAACCTTACGAAAAGCATGATGAGTAGTTAACCAATTGATTCCTAAAATCACATCAAAGCCAAATATTTTCAAAAAGATAAGATTGACGTGAAAATGTTTATTTGAACCAAACAAGATTTAAAAATAGTAGCGGTAACGAAGGCTCCTACTAACGAAGTTTCAACCAATAAGTCAAAGTCTAACTTCTCCGGAGTCAAATTTAAACGTTGAACGCAAGCAAGAGAGATAAAATAATGGGTAGAACCGGTATCTTATAAGGTATAGACTTCGTAATTTATAATTAACTAACCCGTGCTAACTTCATTCGGGTTACTCGCTTTTTGAGAAGTCGCAAAAAAAAACGCTCTCCCTTACACTACCGATTTTGACTTTTCTGGAACGGTCTTTGGTGCCTCCATCCTAGCTGAACTTGTCTTCGGTGAATGACAAAATCGGGCTAAGTGACCTTCTTTTCCACAATTATAACATGCTTTGGACGATATCGTGCAGTTTGGACTGATATGTCCCTCCCCTCCGCATTTGAAACATATGATAGGTGGTCGTTCTCCTTCCTTAACAACGGTGTCTTTGGTCGACGTCTTTCCATCATTGTTGAATTTCCTCTTCTTGAAATTTCCATTCCTATTATCTTGGCCATGGTTACCACCGAAATGATAATTTCCCCACGATGGTTATCGTTGTTCCGATGGGCTGCCACCGCCAAATTCATTTATTATTATTGTGTTGTTGGTCGTTACCTTTTGGTTGTCTTTGACTCATTATCGCGCTCCAATAATCGAGCCCTATTCACAATATCTGAATACAAACAAAATTTATAAGAAATTAGGTATTGACGATATCTCGGGTTTCAAACCTCTTAAAAACATTCGAGTCATTCGCTCCTCATTATCGACCAAATGGGATGCAAACCGAGATAACTCAAAAACTTAGCCTCATATCTGTGACACTGGCCATATTATTTTGCTCCAAACTTGATAAACTCCACCTCCTTCATGTGACGAATACTTTCGAAAAGTACTTGTCGTTGAACAACTCTTGAACTTCTCCCAAGACATCTTAAGTATGTCGGGCCTGGAATGCGCTTTCTGATTCCCACCAATGAATCGCCTCTTTCACGCAACATAAAGGTGGCAAATGGAACCTTTACTCCTCCTCCGAGCATCCCAAGACATCAAATATCTTGGTGATCTACTTTAACCACGCCTCCGCCTTTAAGTGGTTCTCGCTTTCCAAAAACTCCGGTGGTCCCGTGTCCTTGAATCGCTTAGCGGTGGACCGAATGGTGGGTTGCCATTATTTTCACCGCTTTATGAGCAGGGCCCGCCTCATTCGATGTTGCATGAATTCTAAAAACTCCTAAACGTCACTCGTTAAATCGTCATTTGATCGGTGTTGTTGTTTACGGAGGATTATCGCCATCCTCGCACATTATCCTCGATTATTGATCTCGTGGAGAATCAACAGGTCTCACATGTGCTCCATTGCTATTCTCAACATTCTCGGATGCCATTTTCAAACACCGCCACAAAATAAGGGTTAATTGACATACAACCTATTATCACTATACTCGATCGACCAATCAAATACCAAATAAACTTAGGTAGGTCATACTAGCGAAGAATTCCCTATCTCTCCCTCCTAGTTCTAGTCTCACATCTTAGCCGTGATCATATCCTAAGCTCGATACCAACCGTGGACGCCCCCAAAATTAGGTATACGTCACCCATCTTGGGTCGCCACTTACATGGTACATAAATTCAAATACAACTTACTAACATAATCGTAGGTATACAATACTGCACATAAACCGTGAGTTTAAATACAAATATTGTCTACTAGATATTATACAAACTCAAAAGGAGTCCTCATTACAACTATTATCACACTATTTCACAGAATAGTGAGGACTACTAATGCTATCCTCTGGACCATTACTCCGTTCCCCGACTCGTCCCAACTATGTTCTCATTTCCTGAAGAGAACAGTGAAAGAAAGGGTGAGCTCAACTAGCCCAGTAAGAAATATTATGACTAAGATAATGCAGAATAAATTATCATTAGCCTTCAACAGAGTTAAACTGATAAAATACAATAGACAACCAGTTTAACTGCAGCGGAATATGCAATCCATTAAAAGAGTCAAGTAGAGAATAAAATCTACTATCTTTTAGGTTTTAAAAGGTTTTCATCATTTTTTATCACGAGACTCAAATTTTAATAAATAAACCACCACATCTAATCATCCCCTCGTACTACTACCAAGGATTTTCATCAAATTATCAATGGTCACGACTATACCGAATCACCCCCAGTCATAATCATACCAAAAACTATCCATCATTTGCATTACAGGCCATTGAGGACTTTTGTCACATCATTTATATCAAGCCATGATTATACCGAATGATCCCTGGTCATAATCATACTAAGTTCATCTATGCACGTAAGCCAAAGATAACATAATATAACATGAGGATGATGACAATGACATAATAATTCAATAAAACAAGTTCAAGAATTATTTTATCCAGAATTATTAACGTCCAAATTGTCAACAAGATCTTGCTTTTGTAGAGTAAAATTCAAGAATGATCGTAAGAATATTTCCATGAAAAGATATCTTGGATGAAACGCAAATATCAAGGATATTCTACTAATTTCATGGAGTATAAGTCAAAGTTTTAACCAACCGGGTATAATAAAGAATGGAATAACAAAAGAAATCACCACGCATGCAGATTGCCAGATGCAGTTATTCCAATGTAAAATAATAACGGAACCAGGTCGTGAAATTCACAATCGCGATGTGATGATCCAACAGAATAATAAATCTTTGAATAATATATAATGGAACCGGTCCTGGTAAACACACGAGACGTGATATTCCAATGTAATAATAAAGAATGGAATAATGTAAGAATGTCACCAAGTATAGGGTGGTAGATCACAGATATCAAAGGTTATTCCAATGTAATAAATAAGAATGGAATAATATAAGGATTTCACCAAGTATAGGTATGCCGCCACGTACACGAGGTTATGTATAGGGTATACCACTTTTTACAAAAAGTTATTCCAATGTAATAATAATGAATGGAATAACGTAAGTTCTCTTCATGAATAAGAAAGAATAACACCCTTTACGATACAACAAATAATACCCTTACCTTAGAAAGAAACTGGATATCAAAGTAGTGAAGTACCGAATACTCTTCTTCTTTCTCTATAGATTTTCTCTCTATAGCTTCTCTCTATAATTTCTCTCTAGAGTTTCAAAGTGAATTAAATAAGAAAATAATGAAGGAATGAGCTTCTATTTATAGGAAAATAGAATGCATAGTAATTAATCCATGAACGGTCCAGATTGATTTACTTTAATCGACGGTCCATATTTAAAGCAAAATCTTTTAAATAAAATATCATATATTCTATTTATATAAAAACATTTTACTATGCAAACACTATGCAACACTATGCAAAACACTATGCAACACTATACATAATAAAATATAATATATTCTATTTATGTAATAACTTTAATAAAGTATTTCTGCTTTTATATAAAGATGTTTCGCTTTTATTACGTTAATAATACGAATAAAACAAAACGTCATTATCGCTATAATAATTCATATTATTAATCGACAAATAATGGAATCAAACCGAGTGACTTCTCACATAAGCATCAATAATCAATACCGCAATGCTACTATGCAACCACACGACATCGTATTTTTACTAATGAAAGTAGTTCAACAAGATCAATCGGTAGAAACTTCCGCCGTTATTTCAATAAAATATTTTTGTCGTTTTCAATCCGACAATAATTACATTGTGGGTCCACCAATGATTGAGTAGTTATACGAATATTCCCTGCTAAACCGAATATTCCCCGACCAATCGAATATAATATAACCACTTGCATACTTTGCAAAATTTATAAATACTACCCACAACTATAATATTATCTCAAATTCACACCATAATATTAAAAATTATTTCGACAAAATTTAAATCTTTATTGATAAAATCTGGGGTCTCACACATGCCCCTAAATGCCTTCTCGCTGCATGTGATAGCCTCCAAAACTGGCATTTTGGTATACTTGTATGCATGCTTTTCTCTGCTTCGCTCAAATTTCTCATTCTTCTCCCTCTTGCCCCCTTGTGGTTTTGGCAGAGAATCCACCAAAGCCACAGTTGATGTCATCTTTTCCTTCCATGTAACCATCGCATGATCGGTGGGAAATGTCATGATTCCTCCCAAGTCTTGTGCAAAAGATGAAAGGGTCGCAAATGAATCACAAGCCTTAGTAATGAGGTGGGGCTTGAAGGCGTCTAAAGCACCATTGTTGCATATGTTAACCAAATTCTTTTTTTTAATTGGCTCTGCACACTTCTGTGCTTGGGCCCTAAACCTATCCACGTAATCTGACGACTCCTCGTTTGGCTTCTGCTTGAATCGCATGAGCTCTACGATGGTTACCTGTTTCTGCATATAGAAATTTTTTTAAAAAAATTGCAATTTTAGATCATCCCAATCATGGACTGATCTCCTTTCCAAGTTGTAGTACCAACTGAAGGCATTATCCGTCAAAGTCTTGTTGAATTCCTTCATCAACAAATTATGATTGTTTGTTTTATCATATCCTAACCATGGAGACATCGACTCCTTGAACCTGACAATGTGTTCCCTGGCATTTCCTTTCTCCCCATTGTATTTTGGAAATTGAGGGGGATGCTCGATATACCCTGGCGGGTAAGGTTGTCTCCGAATATGTGCCGGGTAAGGTGGAATAAATTCTAACTCCGAAGGTCGGGATGTCTGCCTGTGAAGTTGATTGATCACATTGATCATATCATCTTCTGTCATATATTGGCTCGTGGTATGGACTCTTTGTGGTGTTGTGATGTATGGCGGCATTGGTCGTGCGTATGGTATAGAAATTGGTTGATGTACACTGGCATCATGTAAATTCTGTATCGGTTGTGCTTGTGGCCTGGTTCGTTAGATGAGGCTTGGGATGGTTGGTATCTGCACTTGTGAAAATACGGGGATAGTGGCCGAAATGATGTTTGTCTGAGGTTGACTGACTTTCAGTCTGGGTTGTGGCACGTCACCACTGTTCAGAGGTTCCAAGTGGATGATCGAAACGGACTAATTCTCCGTCAATGGAGGTGCATTCTAATTCTCCTTATTGTTGCTATCGTTGTTGTTGTCTTCCACTCCTACTTGTTCTCCTTGTGAATTGTATGGAAACAAGGCCTTGAAAGCAGGGATTTGCATCAACTGCTGGTGAAAATTTCCCATTTCTTCTTGTTTCCTCTGCATCTCCAGCATCATAGCCATCATCATCCCTTGTCCTTCTCGTGCTTCCTTCAACGCCTTGAGCATTTTCAGTTGCACAACATTTACCTGATCTCCACATTCTTCCTCGCCTTACCTTCCTGCGCCTGTCTTCCTGCCATTCATTAGTTATTGATCAGCCATGTATGCTGATGTTGAACTTCCTTCTAAGGCATCTTCAAGGATAGGTTGATCAAGATCTAGATTCACGCCCTGGAAAGCTTAATTTTCTTGCCTTGGAACTGGATCTGGTGAGGTAATGGTATTTGTTGGTGAAGTTCTTCCTGTAGTTCTCCCACTTCGATTTGTGGGCATACCCTTCACGAATTCGATACCTCCCTAGCAGAGTCACTAAAGAAATATGGGCAAGGAAATCATACCTTGCTAGGGTTAGGGTTTCGTGTTGGCTAAGAAGGAGAAAAATCCACAAAAAGTACGGAATTGATTGATTGATTAAAGAGGTGAAAAGAACAGGTGAGCGATTACTCCAATGACACATGACAGAACTCTTAGAATCTGAGAACCTTGTTAGGGTAGCAAGGATTCAGAGAGCCTTCTTGAGTCTTCAGGTTAAGAGAGAATCTCCAAATCTCCCAGTCTTCCAAAAGGTCTAAGAGTCAAAAGTTAGGTCCCCTTTCCCAATGGAGTGGAAGGGATATTTATAGGGTTTACTGGATAGTGGTCATGTGTTAGGCACATGACCTTGGAGAAATTCCAAATTTACCCTTAGTCATCAGAGTAATGCCCAGATCGTCCTGCCCTTCTAGTCACCAATCCAATCCCTCAATCAATTCCGAAAATGAGTTACCTCCACGATTCTTCTACCTCAGAACACTTGGAGGCTTCTCTCAGGTCTCGCACATTTATTTTTGACTTTTCTGTTTGTCATTCAATTCTTTAGGTCGTATATGAACCCTAATTTGTACTTGGGCTCACACAACATAAAAACATAATTATATCACAGGCATTAAATGCATTATTTAATTACTCTTTGTGGGCCCAGGTGCAAAATTAGAGTTCACATGACCTAATTGAATTAAATGCATAATTAGGATTCTACGACCTCATTAAATGTACAAATTAGGGTTTGCATAACCTAATCAAATGAAGACAAAAAAGTCAAAAATAAATGTGCTAGACCCAGGAGAAGCCTCCACGTGTCTCGAGGCAAAAAACTCGTAGAGGTGGCTCGTTTTGAGAATTGATTGAGGGATTGGATTGGTGGCTAGAAGGACAAGGCAATGTGGGCATTATTCTAATGACCAAATGATATTTCTAGAATGTAAAATCCCAACTTTTATGAATAAAGATGAGTTTTTTCTCGAAATATATTTTTGAATATTATGGAGTGAATTTGATATAATGTTATAGTTGTGGGTAATATTTACAAATTTTGTAAAGTATACAAGTTGTTATAAAATATTCGATTGGTCGGAAAATATTTGTTTTAACAGAAAATATCCATACGACAGCATAATCATTGGTGGATCCCGCAACGAAATTATTGTCGGAGTTAGAAAATGACAGAAATATCTTTTTATGAAAATAACGGCGGAAGTTTTACCGTTAACTGTTGAAATACCCGGTGGTACACGTGGTTGCATAGTAGCACACGGTATTGATTATTGATGCTTACGTGAGAAGTCACTCAGCTTTGTTCAATTATTGCTACAGTAATTGCTGCATAGTATCTCACGTTATTAATTCAATTATTGTCACAATATTTTATATTATTAAATCAATAATTGAGATGACAAGTTATTTATATTATTATCTACATAATTAACAATGTCTAGAAAGTTCTGTCAAGGAAAGAGGTTTGGTCACCTAATTGCGTGCCAATAAGGAGAAATTCTTATCAGTAAGCCCCCTCTTTCCTGGGAACGATCTGGTTGTTAATATTATGAGTTATAATAATGATGAATAAATGTTGTTAAAAATATTGAAGGAATTTTTTATGAAGCATTTGTTGTAAATTTTGGACCCCCCACTTACTCATTTTTTAAAATAATCGGAAGGAAGTTATAAAGTAATGTATATATATATAATATGTGTGTGTGTGTGTGTCGTGTGTGTGTAAGAGAGTGGTAGTGGTGGGTGAAGTTTGGCAGGTTATGTAATGTATTTTTCAAAACTTTCACCTTATTGGCTAAACAATTCCATAATGCTATCACTGTTGATAACATATGAATGAGGCTATTTCCTTATTGGATAATGTCCCTAAGTTGTCATTTGATAGTTTTTTTTTCTAATTGGCCAACACCAAATATTGATAAACACGTAAACTTCGTCCGAATATTTTTCTGTGCAGTCCGTGAAAATTTTTCTAAATAATATCCTTCCATTCTCCTATAAATAGGATGCTTAGTTTAGAATTGAAAATCAAACCAGAATCAGAGAATTCTTCTTCTATAATATTGGGCGTATTTCTTTCGAGTCTTAGAAAGCATTGAGCGTAGAAAATGGTATAAGTTTTCTTCAAGAATATCCTCGTCCTACCAGTCGGAATACTCTTCTTATTAAGGTAAGGGGTATTATTGATTTCATATTCGCTTACGATATTATTTTTCGTATTCGTAAGAAATTTTATTTCATTCAATATTCGCAATAAATATTATCTTCGTTTAATATTCGTAAGGATTATTATCTTCATTTAAAATTCGTAAGAAATACTATCTTTATTCAATATTCGTAAGGAATATTATTTTCGTTCAACAGTTGTAAGGGATATTATTTTTGTTCAATATTCGTATGAAATAATATTTTGTTCCATACTCAGTATGTAAGTAATATTATTTCGTTTTAGATTCTGAATTCTACACTCATTTTATTAAATTATGGCTTTTATACTCTTGAAATTAGTAGAATATCCTTGAAATTTGCGTTACATCCAGTATCTTTTCATGGAAATATTATTCTGAACATTCTTGATAAGTTTTAACTTTTTCATGCCGGAGTACTATTCACGTGGTACTATTCCCAAATTACTATTCACGGGGTACTATTTACTTAAGTACTATTCACCCGGGGCACTATTCATGATAAAAATTGATTTCTTTTCGGTCTAAATCATTTTTGATACAATATAAATCTTGAATTTTACTCCACAAGCAGTATCATGTTAACAATTTAGACATAATTGAATTCTAGATAAATTAAATTATAAATCTTTAAAAATTTATCCTTTGTTTTTTTTAATTAAATTCTTATATCATTGTCATCATCCTCATGCTTATATTGTGATAAAAGTCATCTTTGGCCCGTAGTGCATAGATGGACTGTTGATTGGTATGATTATGACCAGAGATTATTCGGTATAATCATGACCGTAATGTTATAAATGATGTGGTAAAATTCATCATTGGCCCGTAGTGCATTGATGGACAGTTTTTGGCATGATTATGACCATTGGTGAAAACACGAATATCCTTGGCCCGTAGTGAATGGATAATTTATGGTCGTGATACTAATGAATATCCTTGGCCCGTAGTGCATGGGTAATTCAGTGATGTGGATTATTTATTAAGCCGAGTCTCAGCGATAAAATTGATGATAAACTTTTTAAATCATAGAAGATAGTAGATATCATGCTCTACTTTACTCTTCTAATAGATTGCTTGTTCCGCTGCAGTTAAACTTGATGTCTATTGTATTTTATCGCTTAACACCTGCATTGAAGGCTAACAATAATTTATTCTGCATTATCTTAGTCATAATATTTCTTACTGGGCTAGTTGTGCTCACCCTTTGCTTTCATTGTTCTCTTCAGGAAATGAGAACTTAGCTGGGGACTAGTCGGGGAACAGAGTGATGGTCCGAGATGGTGCATTAGTAGTCATCAATATTCTGTGAAATAGTGTGATAATAATTGTAATAATATTAAATTTGAGTTTGGATATTGTCTAGAAGACAATATTCGTGTTGAAACTCCTAACTTATGTTTTGTCGTACTTTACACGACAGTTGTATAATTAAGTTGTATTTGAATTCTGTACCATATATTTGGCGACTCAAAATAGGTGATGTATACCTATTTTGGGGCGTCACATGGAATTTCCTTGAAGACATGTGCATGACATGTGACTACTTAAGTACCAGGAAACTATATAAATACTCCTTCCATTCTAGGAAGGAGGAACTCTTTTGGTGACTGGAGACTTAAACATTCTCTCTCGAAGCACTCACGACTTAGACATTCTCTCAACTCGAAGCACTAAAGAAGACTCTTGGAATCCCTACTACCCTAACACGGTTCCCGAATTCTAGAAGTTCTGCTACGTGTCATTGGAGTAATCGTCCACCTGTTCTTCTCCCATCTTCAATCAATCAACCAATTCTGTGCTCTTCGTGAATTTATCTCCTCCTCAGCCAACATGAAATCCTAACTAGCAAGGCACGATTTCCTTGCCCACGCTCTTAACAAAAACAACAAATTTGTAAAATTGTCAATATTTAAAAACAAATGAGTCATGTTATGTTCAAATCGGTAGGAATTATATGATGGTCCCACTTATTATATATCTTTTCAAAATAAGTTACTATTAATATTTATTTATGTAAGTTACGATCAAAAAGTCAATATAAATATTTGCAATACATATTATTTTTCAAAACAAATACTCTCTTCGTTCTTTTTTACTTATCGTCTTGTATAAAAATACAAAATTAAAAAATACAATTAACATTATATCCGATTGACCAAAATAATTATAAAATTTTAATATTTATTAAAAAGATGAAAGAAAAACAAGTTGATATTTAATATAAAAATAATATGAAAATTTAAGTCATTAATATTTTTTAAAATTTAAAAACAAGTTATGATAAATAAAAAAAAAATTACTTGTCTCTTATGTACTATTTTATTAGCAAAAGTGGATCTCTTTTGATTGACTCTGGGGAAAGAAGGACGTTTATTTAGTACTCTCTTCGTCCCAAGATAAAAAATTTGGTTGATTTTTTGCGTATATTAAAAAAGAGAATAAAATGACAAAATTGTTCATATTTAAATTCTCATTCAATTGCATAGTTTTCTGCACATTATTAGTGATACTCCATAAATATGCCTAGAGAATAGAAATATAACAATTAATAATAAAAATATTATAGGCAACTTATTATAAAAAATAAATCATTTAAGGTAAGTAGATATTTAATTTGATATTACCTAAAATAGTAATAAAAAATTTTATTTATCTTAAGACGGAAAGAATAATATATAATGACCGGTACAATATGTACCCGTACTTCTCCCGATAGGTTAAACCGTGGGATTTTGACATGAAAATGGAATGGAAATTGCTTGGTTTACAAGCAATTAGTACATACTCCTACATAGCAGGCTGCATGAAAGTCAGAGATATAGAGAGAATATATTCTTGACAAGAGCAATACTGATGAAGGCGTCAGAACTTACATTATTCCCCTCCGCTATTCCTGCATTAATATTTTTATCCTCTCTTTATCCCTTAAAAATTTAATTTGATTTTATGGTCAAATTAAGTACTTTTAAATTTGAAAAATAAAATTATTTATTTATTTATTATAAATTTATAAAAATTAAGGTGAAAATAAAGTCAATTTAATTTATTATGATTATAATTTTTGCACCTACATTTAGAAAAAAGATTTATAAATTTTTATTACAAACATAATTAATTTGACTGACAATTTATGAGTCTATTTATATTAATATATTTAGAGAGAGAGAGAATAGTGAATCAAGACAGAGAGAGTCAGCTGACAGACGGCAGACCAAACCGGTCGGAGAAATGGCAAAGTTTGAAAGGGACTTGACTTTGTTAGGGTTTCATTAAAACAGTGTGTTTTTGTGTAATCAATCACCAGGAAGACCTGAGAAGAGACATTGGACTGACTGCCTCTGCATCTACTGAACCGCGCGTGCCTATTCTTAAGTTTCAGTACTCACCTACCACGCGCCGTCAGAGCCGGTCATGAATTTTCTAAAATTCAGGGCAAATTTTTTAAGTGTGCCCCTTTATATAAACTACTAAATAAAAAATAAATAAATTATCAACTAATTAATTTTATTAAAATTATAAGAATTTATAAAAAATAAGGAAGAACACTTTAAAATGTCATCAAAGGAAAGAATTATCACATGTATCTACAAAATAAAAATATCAATGAAATCGGTAAAACTAATGATCGAAATACACACTATAATTGATAAGTTTTACTGATTATATAATTGAACTTTTAATTTTTTAAATTACCCCACTAAACTAATTATTATTTTGAAATTGGGTTATTCCATTAAAAAAAATAAACGGACGTTAATTTTTTATCTACAAAACTAATGAATTATCAACCTGTAGTTAAGACACATTTCTTGATTACATCATTGAACTTTTAATTTTTGATTACACCGTTAAACTAATTAAAAAATGACTATTTTAAATATTTTTAAAAATAATTATTATTTTCAATAAAAAAATATTAGAAACTTTAATTTTTTTTCCATAAAATGAGTAAAATTTCATAAAATATAGATTTAAAAAAATTAAAGTTTTATGAAACCTTATTGATTTTAAAAAAAAAACTTTTTTTTTTTTTTGAAAATAAAGTTTATTTTTTCAAATCTATATTTTATAAAATTTTACTCATTTTTTTAAAATATGAAGAATTTTCTATTTTTTTTTGAAAATAATATTTATTTATAAAAATTATTAATTTCTTTTTTGAAAAAATTGAATCAGTTTTTTTATTTATCTTTTAATATTTTTTATTTTAATTTCTATTTTTAGTTTTTTAAAAAAATTATAATATTAAGAATGGATCATTCTGTTAAAAAATTAAGTAGACATTAATTTAATTTAAAATCACTTTAATTTTTTTGAATCTATATGTGACGCCCCCAAAATTAGGTATACGTCACCCATCTTGGGTCGCCACTTACATGGTACATAAATTCAAATACAAACTTAATTATACATCCGTAGCATAACATACGACAATACATAAACCGAGAGTTCTAATAGGAATATTGTCATTTAGACAATATCCATACTCGAGTCCTCATTACAACTATTATCACACTATTTCACGAGAATAGTGAGGACTACTAATCTTATCCTCCGGACCATTACTCCGCTCCCGACTCGTCCCAAATTTATATTCTCATTTCACGAGAGAAACGGTGAAAGAAAGGGTGAGCTCAACTAGCCCAAAGAAGAAATATTATGACTAAGATAATGCGAAATAAATTATCATTAGCCTTCAACAATGTTAAACCGATAAAATACAATAGACAACCGGTTTAATCTGCGGCGGAATATCTAATCCATTAAAAGAGTCAAGTAGAAAATAAAGTCTACTATCTTTTAGGTTTTAAAAGGTTTTCATCAATTTTATCATCACTAAGACTCGGTTTAATGAATAAACCACAATATCTAATCATCCCTGTACTACACGATCCAAGGATTTTCATCAAATTATCAATGGTCATGACTATACTTAAATCACCCCGGTCATAATCATACCAAAAACTATCCATCATGACATTCTGACGAGCCACTAAGGACTTTTGTCACATCATTTATATCAAGCCATGATTATACTATCAGAATGATCTCTCGTCATAATCATACTAAGTTCATCTATGCACGTAAGCCAAAGATAACATAATATAACATGAGGATGATGACAATGACATAATAATTCAATAAAACAAGTTCAAGAATTATTTAATCCAGGGAATTATTAACGTCCAAATTATCAACATGATACTATTTTGTAGAGCAAAATTCAAGAATAATCGGAAGAATATTTCCATGAAAGAGATCTTCGGATGAAACGCAAATATCAAAGATATTCTACTAATTTCATGGAGTATAGAAATCAAAGTTTTAACCAACCTGGGTATAATAAAGAATGGAATAACAAAAGAAATCACCACGTAAATGCGGTATTAGATGATGCGAGTTATTCCATAATAATAATAATAACGGAACCGTGGTCGTGAAATTCACAAGCGAGATGATCCAATGTAATAATAAATCTTGAATAATAAACAATGGAACCAGTGTCCTGTGTAAACACACGCATGTGATATTCCAACGAGAATAATAAATGCGAATAATAAACAATGGAACCAGTCCGGTGTAAAACACACGACGGGATATTCCAATGAAATAATAAAGAATGGAATAACGAAGAAGATCACCAAGTATAGGGGATTCAGCATATCTGAGTTATTCCAATGAATAAATAAGAATGGAATAATATAATGATTTCACCAAGTATAGGGTATGCCACGTATCACGAGGTTATGTATAGGGTATGCCACTTTTTACGGAGTTATTCAACGTAATAATAATGAATGGAATAACGAAGTTCTCTTCATGAATAAGAAAGAATAACACCCTTTACAGATGCAACAAATAATACCCCTTACCGTAGTAAAAGACACTTTGGATAGTGAAAAGTACCGAATACTCTTCTTCTTTCTCTCTATAGATTTTCTCTCTATAACTTCTCTCTATAATTTCTCTCTACTGAGTTTTAGTGAATTAAAAGAAAATAATGAAGGAATGAGCTTCTATTTATAGGAAAATAGAATGCATAGTAATTAATCCATGAACGGTCCGTATTGATTTACTTTAATCGGACGGTCCATATTTAAAGCAAAATCTTTTAAATAAAATATCATATATTCTATTTATATAAAAATATTTTACTATGCAAACACTATCTTGAACACTATGCAAAACACTATGCAAAACAACTATGCAACACTATGCATAATAAAATATAATATATTACATTTATAGAATAACTTTAATAAAGTATTACATTTTATATAAAAAGATGTTTCGCTTTTATTACGTTAATAATACTGAATAAAACAAAACGTCATTATCGCTTATAATAATTCATATTATTAATCGATGATAATGGAATCAAACCGGTGACTTCTCACATAAGCATCGATAATCAATACCGGTGTCTTCTATGCAACCACACGACATTCGTAATTTTACTACCGAAAGTAGTTCAACAATGTCAACGGTAAAACTTCCGCCGTTATTTCAATAAAATATTTTTTGTCGTTTTCTCAATCCAACAATAATTACATTGTGGGGTCCACCAATGATTGAGTAGTTATCATCACGAATATTCCCCTATAAACCGAATATTCCCCACCAATCGAATATAATATAACCACTTGCATACTTTGCAAAATTTATAAATACTACCCACAACTATAATATTATCTCAAATTCACACCATAATATTAAAAATTATTTTGACAAAATTTAAATCTTTATTGATAAAATCTGGGTCTCACACTATATCTTATGAAACTCTACTCATTTTATGAAAAAAAGTTTCTAATATTTTTTACTTAAAATAATAATTATTTTTAAAAATATTTAAAATAATTATTTTTAATTAGTTTGATGGGGTAATTTGAAAAATTAAAAGTTTAATGTTGTAATCAGTAAAATGTGCCAACTACAGTGGGTAATTCATTAATTTTGTAGATAAAAAATTAACGTCCATTTATTTTTTTTAACGGAATGACCCAATTTCAAAATAATAATTAGTTTAGTGGTGTAGTTTGAAAAATTAAAAGTTCAATGGTGTAATCAGTAAAACCTACCAACTACAGTGGGTATTTCTTTAATTTTGTCCAATAAAATCTAAACCACAAAACATCATTTAAAATGTATTTTTGTTACACTTTTAGATGCAAAATCATCAATTTAACTATCATATTTAATGCTTTCTAACATATCATTTTTAATGCATAATATCGCTAATCTTTTTATTATTTATTTTTTTTATATATATAAATACATAAGTTTATAAAAAAATTATGCCCTCAAATCATGGGCCCTGGTGGTTGCCTGTTGGCCCATGCCTGTGGCTCGACTCAATAAATCGCTCCCTTCTCTGATATGCACCAATACCCATTACAAATTACTTCTCCAACTGTTTTGGTTAATTGATCAAAATTAATTAATTTTATGCTAATCACACCCCTTATTACATATATGGATGATTTGATGGTTTTAGCGTAAGAATAACTATAAATTTAATATTAGTGTGATAAAAGATATGTTAAGATTGATTCGTACTTTTGTGAATTTGACTAATGATCATTACGATAGGGGTAGTTAAAGTTGCAAGGGGAAGCACTCCTAGAAGCTAAAGGCAAAGTGCAACTGAGTTTAGAGATTTATTAGTAGTCCGATCTTGAGTTTTACTAATATATTAGGATCATATTATAACAGTTGGGATTTTATAGTTATAATAAAAATATTGTTTGGTGTACTAAGTATATCATGTATTCTTACTTTTTCGTCTTTCATATTAAATCTTGTAATATTATTCGTTCTTAAATTCTAACAAGATAGTTATAAAAAAAATAGATACAAAATAATGTGTTAAATTATAATTAATAAATTATAATAATAAGAACAGATATGTAAATTAATAAATTCAAAATGACAGATTAATGAAAGAGTTAAACTTGAAAAAAGTAATATATATATACGGAGAGTATCAAGTGCATACCCTTTATTTAAATGCCTTGCTCACCACCTTTAGCGACGGATTGGGCGACGGTTCGGTCCGTCACGTATATCAGAGAATCGTCGTCTTAGCTTTTAGCGACACATCGAAATGTCGCCATAACATATAAACCGTTTATTTGTTCTATAGCGACGGACCAAACTGTCGCCCTATCCGATTTTTCGCTACAGGTGGTGAGTAGGATATGTAAAATAAAGAGGTATGCACCAGAAACGGTCTATATATATATATATATATATAGTCCGGATCTTAAGCTCACCTCTTATCCAACTCACCCGAGCTCATCCTCCTTTTAGCGACGGACTCGACAACGGTTCGGTCATACAACCGTCGTTTATACTTTTAGCGACGGACAACATATAGCGTCGCTAAAAGTATAGACGACGGTTGTATAACCGAACCGTCGCCGGGTCCGTCACTAAAGGGGTTGAGTTCGGGTGAGTTGAATTAGGGGTGAGCTTAAGATCCGGACCATATATATATATATATATATATATATATATATATGTGTGTGTGTGTGTGTGTGTGTGTGTGTGTGTGTGTGTGTGTGTGCGCGCGCGCACGCGCGCCAAGCTTCATAAAGGGTATAGTGATAACTTGTAATTTTATTTTGTTGTACATTTATTTGTGTATATGGTTATAAATGTATATACATAAGTATCAAACTCTCATCTTCTATCATTTTAATAATGTTTATCATTTAATTAGACTATTGATATTTTTACACAAGCAAAATTTTATATTTTCACAAGTTTTTTCTCACATAAGTTGGACACATTTACTTATGAGACATCTTGTGGAACTATAACTTTTACTTGTGGAATCAGTTTTAATTTTTTTGAAAGTTTAATCTTTTGTTATATTCTTTTCATTTAAATGTTTAAAGTAAAGTTTTGGTGTGTTTTTTTTTTTTTTTGGCAGACTGAAGTTTACAAGACCAACCTTGTGGTGTTAAAAATTATGACAATGAAGAGAGGACTTAACATGACAAAGTTACAAAATTTTTATAGCTTATTTTTCTTACCTCTTTACTTGTATTAATGAATAAATATTTTAGGTACTAGGCCTTCGGGATACCTATTACAAGCCTTGTAGGCTTAGTTACTTAATTATTACATATTTAGTTGTGGTAGAATATTATACAATTTGTTATTTATATAATATAATATTTTATTTGATGTTGATTACAAATTAAAAATATTTTTAATTTGCAATGATTTGATTATTTAATAGAAGCATTGTCGAATAAATTTCTTCTTGGTAAATTAAAAAAATTTACAATAGGTAATTAGTGAAGGAAATTCAACCTTTCTAAAGTAAATATGTTCTTCACAAATTGTTATTTATGAAGGAAGATATTTTTACCAGTTATTTCAAAATGTTAATTGTGAGGAAATCATCTCCTCGCCAAACAAAAATAATCTTTTACAATATATAATTTTTGAAGAACATATTTTTTCTAAATATATCATTCACAAAAAATATTTAATCACTAACTTAACGAAGGATACTTTTAGCGTGGAGATCTAATGCAAGGAATTGCGCGAAATTTTTTTTTCTTCATAATAAATCTCGCGAGTAATATACTATTTCTTGTGAAGAATATGTCCTTCAGTATTGGCCCTTTTTTGTAGTAAAAATTTACCCCGGCTAATAAATATTTCTAGATCCACCCTTGCATAAGATTAAGGTTATAATTATTAAATAGAACACGAATCCATTTTCCATAAAAGTAAAATATAATATAGGACACAATAAAAGGATAATATATCAAAGACCTTTGGTCCAAGTAGTATTACTCAACTCATGATAATGAGATTGAGGAATTGAGTCTTGACCTGCAAAGATTAGATGTGAGAGTTTCAATTTATGTCTAATTTAGCAAAAAAAAAAATATTGACTTGTCCTAACTCCTTGCAAAATAATAATAATAATAATAATAATAATAATAATAATAATAATTGTTACTAGCCTCCGAACCACGTTACCTCCTACAAGGACTTGGACTCCGGTTTGTACCTTCGGTTGGGCCGCTAAACTGTATGCCACCATTGCGGCATGAACATTGGATGGAACATAAGAATAGAAAAAAAATAATTGAATAGGAAATATGTGAAATGGTTAATTTTATTTCAGTGGCAGATTTAATGGTGAGAATTTTTTAAAAAGAAAAAGTCAACATAAATCCTTCATAAGTTCATGTAAAAGGTATGTTTTTAATTTTTTTTTTTTTAAAAAAAATATTCAACAGTTGGATCCGCCATGGAGGGCTAAAAAAGAATTGGCTAATGCATTAGACAATGTTGATTATGCGTCATTTTTATATACATCATTCGGCATCCTGTATCACGAATTTTTATTTTTCGCTTTATCGATATATTACTACTTTAACCTTCCTAATTACTTTTTTTATACATTTATTTATTTAATAATTAAATTTAATGAAAATTTATTTTATTTTATCAATTGCAAGTGTTCTATTTAGGTTTGAGCAAGAAACCAAATTCGATACCAAATCGCACCAAAAACCAACCAAACCGTTTTAACTGAGTCGCTACAACGATTCCAACGTATATATCGGTGTTAGAATGGCTTAAAAATTACATATATGCGGTTTAATTACAATCATAAGAGCCTCACGTAATGCTCAAGCTGAGCCACATTGCTTGATTATCACAGTCCTTCTTATCCCCATAGCTTCATAGAATGTGATGGGTTCTGCTTGGAAAAATGGCTTAATAGTTTACATGTTTGAACAAAATAAGATTGGTTAGCATGAAGTTAACTTTGGTCGATTCGACTAATCTGAGTCGTCTGGCAGTAGGAGGTGATCTATTTCTCCTACGCCATCAAGACCAGTATTGATTCTATCTATTTAAGGTCTCAATGAACATTGATTTGGTATATGGATCGGCCTAATGGGTTCGATTTCAAATTATATTGATTATGTCATTTGGATTTAAAATCGAAACCGAACCAAATAAAATTATACCGCACCAATTATAAATGATGTCATATGCGATTTTAAATTTATCAAATTATGCTTAAATAATTTTATAACCGCACCATAGTCTACGCTAATTCCATCATGGTTGACTATTATTTTAAAAACAGTTTCATGTGCGTTTAAAAGTGTAGGAATAAAACCATAAAAATAAACTGTGGGATGTTCTACATAAACAGTGAAGTAGTGATGAAGAATAAGTAGTGACGTAAAAGTGAGAGTAACACTACTGTGATATCAGAGAATCAAACACAGGTACAGATATCAGGTGCACCGATAAATCCGGCTTATGGGCCGACACCCGACAGACAGACAGACAGAAATAAGAAGAAACCAAACACAACCCCTATTCTTAATTCTCTTTCCTCGTAGGAGTAATTAGTCACAGGCCAGCAACGTACGAGTTGGGAGGGGAGATGCTGCGCTCGGTAGTGCTGTCAAATTGGGAGGGAAGGAAGTGTCCTCCCGAGGGTGACCCAATTATTGCTTCCCACGCTGACCGACATCTATCATTCTCTCGCTTTTCTCTCTCCTCATTTTTTTTCTTTAATTTATTTTCCAAATATTCCTCTTCATCATTCTTTATTTTTGTTTGGAGGTGGATTTTTGGGCGTCTCAAAACTAATATATGACCTCCACTTGAAAAGATACAATAACATAGTGCTCCCATCCCATAATCACGATTCACATAATATATGAGATTTAATATAATTATAAGGTTAATTTATTATAATAAATTAGACTTAAGACTGATAATTCGTTAAGTTATGAGTTAATATTTATAATATAATATAAATTATGATAATATAATATAAATTATGGTGTGTGATTTGGTATTATAATATAATTAGAAATAATATAATATAGATGGTAATAATACATTAAATATGAAATTGAAGAGTTGCATGTATATATATATATATATATATATATATATATATATATATATATATATATATTGAAATTGTGTGTATTAAAATAAGTCCACACAACTCATTCTCGAAATAGCCAAATACATAGTATGAAAAACAACTACAAACTTCATTATTACAATTGTCATACAAAATACGACAACACATATACTGTGAGTTTTAATACAAATATTGTCTTCTAGACAATATCCAAACTCAAATAAGTCCTCATTATAATTATTGATACACTATTGTACAAAATAGTGATGACTACTAAAACAACTGTCTTGAACTATCACTCCACACCCGACTAGTTTCCGCTATATTCTCGTCTCCTGAAAAGAAAAATAGAACAAAAAGGAAAAGGATGAGCTATCAACTAGCCCAGTAAAAAATATTATTACTAAGATAATGAAAAATAAATTATTGTTAGCCTTCAATAAATCAGATAAAATATAATAGGCAACAAGTTTAAATCAATATTCGCAGCGGAAATAACAATTCATTAGAAGAGTTAAGTAGAGAATGAAGTCTACTATCTTCTATAATTTAGAAGTCCATCATCAATATTTTATCTCTGTAACATCAATCAATATACATCTTAAATCAAATATTCATCTTTGTACTATCGGCCAAAAATATTTATTTGTATCACCAGTTGGTCATGTTCAACTCAATACCAGTCCATCTTTGCACTACGGGCCAAAGATATTCATCAGGTAATTATTCATCTTTGCACTACAGGCCAAAGATATTCAGTTATATCACCATTTAGGACTGAGAATGATAAAAATATTTTCAAGAAAACGAATCCAAAGAGATAACAGAACAAAGATTATGGATTCGTACTTTAGTTTATCCAAGTTCAAAAATACTCCATAATAATCAATTATAGAGCAAAATTCAAGAATGAAGATCAAAACATGTATACAATCAAAGATAGTAACCATAATAGACAACTTGGACAAAGAAAATAAAATTTAATTTTTCGTGAATAGTGTCAGATATCGTGAATAGTCTTGAGTGTCACGTGAATAAGAAACCCAAACACGAAAAAGACAAAATTTCACAAGAAAATCATCATACTGAAATGAATAGTATATAAATCGTATTAAGTGAATAATGATATATACGTGAATAATTAATAATATCGTGAATAGTAACCTCAACATGAAAAGGTAAAAAATTCATAATAAAATTTATACCAATATTTCGGTATAATGATATTGAAAGAAATAATTTCATTTATGAAAAAAATAACACCCCTTACCTCAAAAGAATAAAGACTTAACCTAAATATCGAGATATAATCTTTGAAGAAAACTTGCACTGATTAGTAACACTCAAAATATCTAAATACTCACAAAAATACGCTCGATATTATAGAGAGAGAAACTTCTGATTCTGGTGTGATTTTCAATTCTAACATAAGCACCCTATTTATAGAAAAATACTTAGAACACCAAAGCAGAAAATTTAATAAAATAATATTTTATAAAAAAAAATTCACGCCCACCCTTGAAAATCAAATTTCAGCACACCATTGGGGCCCATCAACTTTAAAAAAACATTTTTCTTAAAAAAAATATTTAAAACTCCAAAAATCAATTATTCTAGAACTTCGATAATTCATAATAAATAGCCGTTTTTTTAGAAAAATTTGAATCTTATGTCCATTTCATAGAAAATTTAATTCTCTACAACTTTGCAGAAGAAAGTTTTTCCAAATTCTAAAGAAAAAATAACCGAAATCCATATACGGATGATCTTACAGGTTATAATCAAATTTTGGTCAAAATGGGGCCCACCAACATATCTAACATATTTTTAGCATTTATTGTAACCAAAAAACTCCGGACCTAATTTGCTCTCTTCCTCCTCATTTATTCATATATCGTGCATTCATTATAAAAATATCACCGTTATTATATTATTATATTATTACATCATACACTTATAATGTAATATTACAATAATATATTTGAATGAATTATTTTATCGAAGAAGATAAAATATCAACTCTTAATAATGGTCTCTTTAAAAATTTCTCCAATAAATAAATATTTTTTATCATTTTTATTAATAATTAATTATTCATAAATAATATTACAGAATCATAATAATGACAACCATGTTGTTCCCAAGAAAGAAGAGGATTTTCGATAAGAATTTCTCTTTACTGGTGCGCAATTAGGTGACCAGACCCCTTTCCTAGATAGAACTTCCTTAGACATTGTCAATAATGCTATCTAATAATATTATTCAAATAATATGAATTATTGATCTGATAATGGGACAGTGACAATTATTGAATCAACAATATAAAATATCAACGTAACAATTATTGACTCAATAAAATAAAATATTGAACATTAATTACTGTAACAATTATTGAGTAGTGACTTCTTATGTAAGAATCAATAATTAGACTTATTGTGTAATACCGTGTGCTACTGTGAAATATCGCGTATTACTGTATTTTAACAATCGGGTATTCCAACAGTTTTAACTGTAACAATTACGTCGTTATTTATAAAAACTCATACTTGTCGTTTTCTTCATCCAACAGTTTTCCGTTATGGGACCCACAAATTAATGCGCCGTCGT
Organism: Panax quinquefolius; assembly: GCA_020205615.1. NCBI lineage: Eukaryota > Viridiplantae > Streptophyta > Magnoliopsida > Apiales > Araliaceae > Panax > Panax quinquefolius. The sequence continues at coordinate 120,333,231 of CM035161.1, read as the reverse complement.
ACGAATATTCCCCGACAACAAGAATATTCCACTACCAAACGAATATTCCCCGACAACAATGAGTATTTTATAACCACTTGCTTATTTTAAATATTTACGTATTTTACCCATAACTAACCACATTAATCGAATCAACCTCTTACTAGAATAATAAATAGAGGAAATTCTATTTTATTCAAAAAATAAAAAAAAATAAAAAAATTTGGGATCTTACAGAAATAATATAACAAAAAATATGAAAATTTTGATATAATTGTAAATATGAGATACATTGTATGAGTAGTGTTAACGCCAAGATTCGTCTACGTGCTCCAATTATCAAAGTGCGTCAACCTGATGATTCGGGTATAGTCATATATTTATAATGATCACACCTCCCTCCCCGTATAAAATTAAGATTACTCATTTGGTAAGATACCTTAATGGGGAACAAATAGAATCTCCTTAAAAAAGGAAGTTGGATCATATCCTAATACTTTACTTAGGAGTTTGGAAATTAAATGTAATTATGAATCTTTGATTCCTCAAAATACTCAATTGTCCAAAGGTTTCTAAGTAGGGTTAAACATTTGGAACATTTATAAATTTTATTACATTTTTTAAAATAATTACAACAATAGTTCATACCTAAAATATTTACATAATTAATGTATTTAAATATTTTATTTACACAATTAGTGAATTTATTTTTCCTTTAATTTAGTTGGGTGTTTTAATGGATTGTTGATGTGGCAAATCAGTTTTATAATTATGTAACTGTTCCCGGTTGTTTCTCTTCGTTGTGACAATTTGAATTGCATGTCAAACCCGAGTAGTCGTGCATTTTGTATATGGTGCAGTTGGTAACCAAACATTCATACAAAGGTAACCATTTTAGTTTATGTGGGTAACCAAATAGTCATAAAAAAAATTCAGAATAGTTACCAAGTGTTAAATATATTTGTTTTCTTTATCTTGTTAAACCATGATGAAATCGAAGAGTATTCAGATGATTTTCCTCTTATTTAATGTAAGAAGAAAAAAATGTACAATATTATTCAATATTGTGTAACACAATCTCGGTTACTTTACATCAATAAAAATGTGCAGTTGCTAGCCAAACCTTTATACAAAGGTAACCATTTTAGTTTATGTGAGTAACCAAATAGTCATAAAAAAAATTAGAACAGTTTCCAATTGTTATATGTATTTGTTTTCTTTATCTTGTTAAACCATGATGAAATCAGAGAGTAGTCGTGTAGTTTTCCTCTTACTTAAAAAAATACAAAATATTATTCAATATTGTGTAACACAATCTCGATTACCTTACATCAATAAAAAAATACAGTTAGTAGCCAAACTTTCATGCAAAGGTAACTATTTTAGTTTTTGTGGGTAACTAAAATGGTTACCTTTTATATATAACCATCTCTTAAACTCATCTCCATCCAATTTCTCCAACAAATGAAGGATAAGGGTTTGAGAGTTGATCTTGTTACTTACAACATACGGCTAGATGCATTATGCAAGAAGGGAGAGTCGAGAGAAGCAGGAAAGTTGTTGGATGAGATTTATGAATAGGGTTTGAGGCCTTCTCACATAACGTTCAATAATATTTTGAACTAATATTATCTCTATAATAATTCTGCTAAGACTTAACTCTTGCTGGAGAAATTGGAGTGGGTCCGTCCGTAACAAATCCATTTGAAAACAAAAGTCTATTCTCTCCAGTCAAATCGCCCCCAATTTCAAACCATAGAATTTCAAAAATCGGTAGTGTCATGAAAGAAAGCCTCGTGGGAGAAGAAGCCCATTTGGAAAAGAAGTCATCAAGAAGGAGGCGTATTTGTTGTCGACAAGAAAGAAGAAGAGAGTGAAGAAGACTTACAAGATCTACATCTTCAAGGTGCTGAAGCGGTGACGAAGGAGGAAGATGAAGGGAAGGAGAGAGGAGGCGGTGACAAAGATAAAGAGAATGGGCGGATGAGTGTTGGTAACTGCCGCATCTATAGGAGTAGTTTTCTCCTTGATTTAAGGGTTTTTATTTTTATGAAATTGGATGATATGACATGTTTATTGTGTTGTACTATTTTTATAATTATTTTATTGATGCACTACTCTTGTAATTATTTACTAATTATTGTATATTATTGTAAAGAACCCTAAACATTTTCACGCGAATTTTGGTCCGCCATATAATTCTGGCCCAAATAATCATGCCCCAACAAGTACATATGATAAAATTGGGACTAACTTGGGATTAATTCTGTATTAACTCGTATCAAAATAACTCAATTAATTTGGATTAAATCTCTAATTGCCTTGTTATATATATAGTAATAGATAGATACATAATTAAAATATTATCAATTATAATTATTCACATAACTTACAACAACAAAAATTTAACATATAAAAACATAATATATATCATTTTCTTTAACACTTAAAACATTATGTCCAAACTAGAATCTAATTGGCGTTTAATCTTATAGTACTGTTATGGCCTTGTTTGTTTATTTATGTTTTCTTTTAGTTTTTACCTAAAAATATTATAGTTTTATACGAGTCATTTTCACATAAATATAATTTAAAAGCAACGTGTGTTTTGATATTTTTACATAATTTTCTCACACATAAGAACAAAATGTCACATCTTCACGTGAGAAAAAATATGTAAAATTATCAAAAACTCATATAAAAATAATATTCCCCATAGAATTCCAATCATTTTACATGTAATGGTAATCATGTGAAAATATTTTATTGTCACATAAAAATATTAAACTTCTTTTTTAAACATTCAGTTTGAAGCGTTTAAAACTTTAAACATATCAAATTAAAAATAACTAGTAGTGGTTTCTATTTTTTAAAAAGAAATTTAAATAATTTATTATCATTACATTAATTAAACAAATTTATAATAATTAACTGTTTTATAATTAAAGTACTAATTATGTTATTCGACACCTCATCATTTAAGACATTTAATTAACTTACCAAAATTTTCTTTGAATAAAAATCATAAATATATCAATTTGAGTCTTTTCATTACACTATTCATTTGATTTAATAAACTACCTATTTCATTATGTAATTGACTCATTAAAAAAAAATGTAATGATTATATCTGATGTGATATTTTTTTATTATCATAATTCACTTGATTTATTGTTACATAGTGAACCAAACAAAATACAGGATATAATATAATGACAGTATAATTGTGAACCGTTACACATTGGGTACAAACTAAACAAATCAATTATAATAATTCGTTATTGTTACATTATAACTTTATTTAATTATGTATTAAATTTTAATTCTGTAAACCATATTCCACCTAAAATGTATTACAGGACATTCATGAGCTAATAAAAATTGAGTCATGATATGTATTATGATAAATTATAAAATTATAAAAAAATCTTATTTATTGCACATTTATTTTAAAAAATTATTATTAATATTTATTCACGTAGTTGATAATTAAAAATCAACGTAAAATTCACAATATATATCATTTTCATAAAAAAAATAGAAAATTTTGACATTGAAAACCAACATTTCATAATTTATTTATAGCTAAGTTTCATTTTAATATTATTTATGTAGTTTTATTTATATTATAATTTTTTCATCCTTACATTTTACAGTTTTTATGACGCCCCAAAATAAGTCTACACAACCTATTTTGAGTCTCCAAATATATAGTACAAAATTTAAATACAAACTTCCTATTTACAATTATAACTGTCATGTAAAATACGACAAAAGATAAGCTGTGATTTTCAATATAAATATTATTTCGTAGACAATATCTAAACTCAAATAAAATTCTCATTATAATTATTGTCACACTATTTCACAATATAGTGAAGATTTCTATATTAACTATCTCGGACCATTACCCCACTCTCCAACTATTCCAGCTACACTTTCATTTCTTGAAAAGAACAAAGAAAAAAAAGTGTGAGCTCAACTAACTCAATAAAGAATACTATGAATAAGATAATGTAGAACAAATTATCAATAGTTCTTAACAGGGAAAAATCTGATAGAATACAATAGACAACAAATTTTAGATCAACAACTGCAACAGAAATATCAATCAATTAAAAGAGCCAAGTAGAGCATGATGTCTACTATCTTCTATGATTTAAAAGTTCATCATCAATATTTTATTTCTGTAACACCAATAAATAATTATTTCTAATCAACGAATTATCTATGCACTACGGGCCAAAATTAATCGTTTGTATCACTAGTGGTCATAATCATGTCAAACACCTATCTATATATGCACTACGTGTGATGCCCCCAAAATAGGTCCACACAACCCATTCTGAGTCGTCAAATACATGGTACATAAATAACTATAACTTCATTATTATAATTTCCGTGCAAAATACGACAACACATATACTATGAGTTTAAAAATAAATATCGTCTTCTAGACAATATCCACACTCAAATAAGTACTCATTATAATTATTGATACACTATTTTATAAAATAGTGAGGACTGCTAAAACAACTGTCTAGAACTATCATTCCATACCCCAACTAGTTCCCGCTATATTCTCGCCTCCTGAGAAGAAAAAATAGAACAAAAAGGAAAAGGGTGAGGTCAACTTATCCAGTAAAAAATATTATGGCTAAGATAATGAAAAACAAATTATCGTTAGCCTTCAATAAATCAGATAAAATATAATGGACAACAAGTTTTAAATCAGTATTCACAGCAATTTATTAGAAGAGTTAAACAGAGAATGAAGTCTACTATCTTCTATGATTTAAAAGTCCATCATCGATATTTTATCCCTGTAACATCAATCAATATACATCATGAATCAAATATTCATCTTTGCACTACAGGCCAAAGATATTCATTCGTATCCCCTGTTGGTCATGTTCATCTCAACACCTGTTCATCTTTGCACTACGGACCAAAGATATTCATCAGATAATCATTTATCTTTGCGGTACAGGCCAAAGATATTAAGTTATATCACCATTTAGGACTGAAGATGATGAAAATAAAGAAAATAAATCCAGTAATATAAAAGGACAAAGATTAGGGATTCGTACTTTAGTTTATCCAAGTTCAAAAATACTCCATAAAAATCAATTGTTGAGCAAAATTCAAGAATGAAGATCAAAATATGAATACAATCAAAGATAGTAACCATAATAGACAAATTGGACAAAGAGAAGAAAATTTAATTTTTTTGTGAATAGTGTCGTATCATGAATAGTAACCCCGACACGAAATGACACAAATTTCACAAGAAAAATCATACTTTTGTGAATAGTACTCGTGAATAGTACCGTATTCTTGAATAGTTCTGTATACATGAATAGTGTCGTATACGTGAATAGTAACCTCGACATAAAAAGGTAAAAATTTCATAATAAAATTCATACCAATATTCTGGTATAATGATATTGAAAGAAATAATTTCATTTATGATAAAATTAACATCCCTTACCTCAAAAGAATAGTACTTCTGATTGAAATATCGGATATAATGCTGAATGAACTTGCACCGTATAGCAACACTCAAAATATCTAAATACTCACAAAAATACGCTCGATATTATAGAGAGAGAAAACTTTTGATTTTGATGTGATTTTCAATTCTAACCTAAGCATCCTATTTATAAAAAAATGCTTAGAACACCAAAGCAGAAAATTTAATAAAATAATATTAATTATTAAAAAATTTCCTATGCACACTTTGAAAATTTGATTTCAGAATTTTACACCAACCAGTGGGGCCCACCAACACACAAACATATTTTTATCATTTAATGCAACAAAATTAATTCGGACCCAATATTTCAGAACTTTAATAATTCATAATAAATAGTTATTTTATCAGAAAAATTCGAATCTTCTGTCTATTCTATAGAAAATTTAATTCTCTACAACTTTGTAGAAGAAAGTTTTTCCAAATTCTAAACGAAAAATGACCGAAATCCACAAACGGATGATTTTGCAGGCTATAATCAAATTTCAGTCAAAAATAGGACCCACCAACATGTTTAACATATTTTTAGCATTTATTGAAATAAAAATACTATTCCTCCTCATTTATTCATATATCGCACATTCATTGTAAAAATATCACCGTTATTATATTATTATATTATTATATTATCACATTATACATTTATAATGTAATATAATAATATAGATAAAATATCAATTTTTAACAATTGTCACTTTTCTAAAAATTCCTCCATTTTAACAAAATACTGATAAAATACCTCAGCATTAATTCATTCATTTATATCCACATAAAATAAATATTTTCTTATCATTTTTATTAATAATTAATTATTCACAAATAATAGTACAGAATCACAATAATGACAACCAGGTCGTTCCCAAGAAAGAGGGGTATTTCCGATAAGGATTTCTCCTTATTAGCGCGCAATTAGGTGACCAAACCCCTTTCTTAGACAGAACTTTTTTAGACATTGTCAATAATGCTATCTAATAATATTATTCAAATAATATGAATTATTGATCTAATAATGGGAAATACTGTGTAGTGACAATTATTGAATCAACAATATAAAATATCAACGTAGCAATTATTGAATCAATAAAATAAAATATTGAATAGTAATTGCTGTAACAATTATGGAGTAGTGACTTCTTACGTAAAAATCAATAATTGGTGCAATACCGCGTGCTACTGTGCAACAATGCGTATTATTTTACTTTACCCACCAGGTATTCCAACAGTTTAACGGTAACAATTATGTCGTTATTTATAAAAAAAATTCATACTTGTCGTTTTCTTCATCCGACAGTTTTCTGTTATGAGGCCCACAAACGGTTGTGTCGTCGTACGAATATTCCCCGACAGCAAGAATATTTCACGACCAAACGAATATTTTCCGACAAAAATGAGTATTTTATAACCACTTGCTTATTCAAATTATTTGCACATTTTACCCATAACTAACCACATTAATCAAATTAGCCCTTACTATTTCAAAATAATAAATAGAAAAAAATATATTTTATTCATAAAAGTTAGGGTCTTACACTACGGGCCAAAGAGGCATTTCACCACAAACCTTTATCTATAACCTTAAAGGTCATGATTATACCAATACACAATTCCTTGTCATAATCATACCAATCAACAGTCTGTCTTTGCAATACGGGCCAAAGATGACTTTCACCACAATATAAGCATGAGGATGATGACAATGATATAAAGAATGAATCAAGTGAGATCAAAAATAAATTATAATTTAATTTATTCAGAGTTCAAGAATGTCCAAATTGTCAACATGATCACCAATTATGGAGTAAAATTCAAAAATGATATTTAAGATTCATATTTCAAAGATAATTTGGACAAAGAAAGAAAAAACTAATTTTATCATGAATAGTACTCCGACATGAATAGTAACTTGGATGAATAGTACTCCGACATGAATAATATCCCAGATAAATAGTACTCCGAAATAAAATATTAAAATTTAATAAGTAAGTTTAGACCAATATTATAGTGAAATGATTAGATAAAACGCAAACTATTAAGGATATTCTACTAATTTCAGGGATTATAGAAGTAATACTTATCAAAGTAAGTGTAGATTTAGGAATATGAAACGAAATAATATCACTTACATACTATAGAGTATGAAAGAAAATAATATTACTTACGAATATTGAACGAAAATAATATCTCTTACCTTAGTAGGAGACCAGTTCTGACTGGTATGTCAGAGATATTCTTGAGAAAATCTTGCACTATTAGCTACACTCAAAGTATTTTTATAAAAGAAATAAATACGCACAATATTATAGAAGAAGAATTCTCTGATTCTGGTGTAATTTTTATTTCTTAACTAAGTAACCTATTTATAGGAGAATGGCAGGGCACTATTTAATCACGGATGAACAGTCGACTTTCGAACGAATTCACGGGCGAAAATCTAATTTTTACTATTCATCACTGTGCAATAAAATATTTTAATAAAACAAAAATTATATATATTATAATATATTCTTATTATATTCTAATAAAATAAATAACTTTTTATATATTATAAAAAGTTTTTGTTTTATATAAAAAAGTTTTCTATTTTATTACTATTAGAATAATAATAATAAAATAAAACGGAGATAATTGTCTACCGACAGTTTGACAAATTGGTACATGGGGATCCGTGGAATAATAAGCCAACTTACAACAAACGTCTTATGATAAACCCTTCTATTTATATCAAAAATTAAATAAATATCTCCCACAAATCACTTATTTTCAATTAACTCATTTTTAATCTTTCAATAATTATTCATCATTAATATTATAACTCACAATATTGACAACCATATCGTTCTCAGAAAAGAGGGAGCTTTCCGATAAGGATTTCTCCTTATTGACACACAATTAAATAACCTAACCCCTTTTCTCGACATAATTTTCTAGATATTGTCAATAATGCTAATAATAATATGAGTTTAATAATATAAAATAGTGTGCAGATGATACTGTAATAATAATTTAATCAATAATATGAGGTACTATGCAGCAACTACTATGATAATTATTGAATGAAACTGAGTAACTTCCTATATAAGCATCAATAATCAGAGATACTATGCAATATCGTGTGCTACTGTGCAACAACGCTTATTATTGTACTTTTATCACTGGGTATTTCAACAGTTTAACGGTAAAAGTCTTGCCGTTATTTTATGAAAATGTTATTTCTGTCGCTTTCTATATCCGATAGTTATTCCATTGTGGGATCCGCCAATGATTGCGCAAGCGTACGAATATTCCCCACCAAAAAGAATATTCCTCGACCGAATATTTTATGACAACTTGCTTACTTTGTAAAATTTGCATATATCACCCATAACTATAGCATTAATTAAATTATCACCTTACTATTTAGAATACTATTCAGAGAAAATTTAATCTTTATTCATAAAAGTTGAGGTCTTATAACCTCCTCTCCTTATAAAATTTCGTCCTCAAAATTAATGCGTACCTGGTACGTCGAAGAGGTGAGTATACCTTGTTTTCATTTCAAATTTTAACTCTCAGGTCATTTCCTCAATATCATGGTTTCTCCATAAAACTTTGACTTGGGGTATAACCTTTAATTGAGTGTAGAATATGTTCTTTTTTATCCAAGATCTTGACAGGTACCTCCTCATACATTAAATCTTCGACTATCTCATTTGGTTATAATTCAATAATGTGGTTTGGATCTTCCACATATTTACGTAGCATGGATATGTGGAAAAAAATTATGAACACGAGACATGCTTGGCGATAAGGCGAGTCTATAGGCTACAGTTCCTACTCGATCGAGAATTTCAAATGTACCAATAAATCGAGCGTTGAGCTTTATTCTCTTCGTTGATTCTTGCTTCTAGAATAACAGCTTCTTGTACTTTCTTCTTCATATGTATCAGCTCCGGGTCTGTAGCTTGAGCTACTTTAACTTTATCGATGAAAGTCGGTTCTACTGGTATATTTGACATCATCACGTGGGTCCTTGGAGTCTTTAATTCTATCTCCATCCTTTGTAAATCATACAAAATGGGAATTTGTGTTGACAATATCGGACTTGTTCCCGCATATGATGTAAGACCTTAACTTTTTATGAATAAAAATTTAATTTTCTCTAAATAATATTTTGAATAATAAGGTGTTGATTTGATATAATGCTATAGTTATGGGTGATATGTGCAAGTTTTGCAAAGTAAACAAGTTGTCATAAAATATTCGTTTGGTCGGAGAATATTCTTTTTTTCGGGGAATATTCATACGACGGCGCAATCATTGGTGGACCACATAACGGAATAATTGTCAGATATAGAAAGCGACAGAAATAATATTTTTATAAAAAAATAACGACGACAAAACTTTTACCGTTAACTGTTGAATTACTCGATGATAAAAATACAATAATACGCATGGTTGCACAGTAGCACACGGTATTGCACAGTATCTCTAAATATTGATTCTAACATAAGAAGTCACTCAGTATTCAATAATTGCCACAGTAGTTGCTGCATAGTATCTCATATCATTGATTCAATAATTGTTACAGTAATATATGCACAATAGTTTATATTATTTGAATAATAGTATTAGTTAGCATTATTGGCAATGTCTAAAAAATTCTGTCGAGGAAAGGGGTTAGGTTATATAATTGCACGCCAATAAGAATAAATCCTTATCAAAAAGTCCTATATTTCTTGAGAATGTTCTGGTTGTTAATATTATGAGCTTATAATATTAATTGTGAATAATTGTTATGTAGTGGATATTAATTCAATTTTGATATAAATGAAGGAATTTAGCATGAAACAATTTTTGAAAGTTTGGTATATTTCTTTTATGGAATCACAATTATCTTCTTCGATAAAATATTCATTCAAATATATAATTATAATATTACATTATAATAGTATAATGTGATAATATAATAGTATAATTTTATAATTTAAATGGTATTATATATATATATATATATATATATATATATATATATATATATATATATATATATATATAGAATGTGATTAAAGGGATGGGGTGAGCAAATTGTATTTGAATGCTTTGTTTTCAAAAGCAGTATAACCTTGTCTTTTTTTATCTAAGTTGGTTATTCCTCCTGCAATTCTTTTCTCCAAATTATGGGCCTCACCCATAAAAAGTTGAAATTTAGGCAGAGAAGAAATTGAAAGTTAGACGGAGGAGGAAAAAAAAAGTTAAGCAGGTTATATTGTTTCTTCCTCCGTGCTGCGCTATAAAAGGGGGCAACCTCCATCCTAAACACACTAAAAATTACAAGCATTCCTACTACAATATTGTGTGTATTTCTTTTGAGTATAAGAATACTTTGAGTGTAGCTTTTAGTGCAAGATTTTCTTAGGATAATATCCGAAATTCTAAGTCAGATCTAATTTATACTAAGGTAAAGGATATTATTTTATTTCAATACTCATAAGAAATATCATTTTCTTTCATACTCCATATTATGTAAGTGATATTATTTTATTTCATATTCCTAAATTTAAACTTACGATGGTAAGTATTGCTTCTATAATTCCTGAAATGATTAGAAATTCCTTAAGTTTTGCGTTTCATCTAATATTATTTCACTGGAATATTGGTCTGAACTTTCTTATTAAATTTAATCTTTTCATGTCGGGGTACTATTCATGAGTATTATTCATAAGATACTATTCATGAGTACTGTTCACAACAGAATTTAATTTTCTTTTCTGTCTAAGTTATTTTTGATACATGAATATCATTTTTGAATTTTACTCCGCAATTAGTTATCATGTTGACAATTTGGACATTCTTGAACTCTAAATAAATTGAATTATAAATCTCTAATATTTATCCTTAATCTCACTTGATTAATTCTTTATATCATTGTCATCATCCTCATGCTTATATTGTGGTGCAAGTCATTTTTGGCCCGTAGTACAAAGATGGGATGTTGACTGGTATGATTATAACTAGGAATTGTGTATTGGTATAATCATGACCTTTAATGTTAAAGATAAAGGTTTGTGGTGAAAGTCCTCTTTGGCCCGCAATGCATAGATGGACAAGTATTTGGCATAATCACGGCCATTAGCGATGCTAACGATTATCTTTGACCCGTAGTGCATAGATAATTCGTTGATTGTAGATAATTATTGATTGGTGTTACATGGATAAAATATTGATGATGAACTTTTAAATCATAAATGATAGTAGACATCATGCTCTACTTGACTCTTCTAATGGATTGTTTTTTCCGCTACAATTATTGTTCTTAAACTTGTTGTGTATTGTATTCTATCAGATTTTTTCCCTGTTGAGGACTAGGGATTTTTTTTAATATTATCTTAGTCATAATATTCTTTATCGGGTTAGTTGAGGTCACATTTTCCTTTTGGTTCCATTATTCTTCTCAGGAGGCGAAAATATAGCTGGGACTAGTCGGGGAATGGAGTAATGGTCCAATATGGTTATTATAGTAATTCTCACTATTTTATAAAATAGTGTGACAATAATTGTAATGAGGACCTTATTTGAGTTTGGATATTGTCTACGAGATAATATTTGTATTGAAACTCACAGTTTATGTTTTGTTGTATTTTACACGATAATAAATAGTTGTATAAATGAATTTGTATTTGAATTCTATACCATGTATTTGGCGACTCAGAATGGGTTGTGCGGACCTATTTTGGAGGCATCACATATAATCTTCTACTCAACGCATCAGCTACCATGTTCACTTTTCCAAGATGATATTGGATGGTATGGTCGTAATCTTTCAGTAGCTCGAGCCAACTTCGTTGCCACATGTTGAGTTCCTTTTGAGTGAAAAAATATTTGAGGCTTTTATGATCTGTATAGATCTCCACTTTTTCCCCATACAAGTAGTGTCTCCAGATCTTTAACGTGAAAATAATTGCTGCCAACTCTAGATCATGAGTAGAATAATTCCTCTCATATTTTTTGAGTTGTCGAGAGGCATAGGCTATGACTTTCCCATTTTTCATGAGAACGCATCCTAAACCTCTGCCTGAAGCATCGCTGTAGATGAAAAATCCCTCCGAACCTGATGGTATTGTCAGAACAAGTGTTGAAATGAGTCTCCTCTTGAGTTCTTGGAAACTCTTCTCATAATCTTTCTCCAACCAAATTTTGTATCTTTTCGAGTCAGTTGAGTTAATGGAATCCTTCAATGAATCTCCGATAATAACCAGCTAAGCCTAGAAAACTACTTATTTTGGTTACTGACTTAGGTTACTTCCAACTATGACTCATATCCCAACCATGGATAGCACCTCACAATGGCACCTATCAGTTTGCAACTGCACAAAGACGGTGTCTCCTACGGAGAGTCTGGCTTCGATGCATTCCACAAAGGAAATCACCAGATAAATGCTCGGGTACCTATTTTTTTGATGGTGACATGGTTCAACTTCCGATAGTCAATGCAAAGTCGCATACTTCCATCTTTCTTCTTTACGAATAAATTAGGAGCACCCCAAGGCGATGTACTAGGACGAATGAAACCAATGCCTAACAACTCCTATAGTTGGGCTTTTAACTCCTGAAATTCAATAGGAGCCATTCTATATGTGGTTTTGGAAATGGGTTTTGTATCGGGTTCAAGGTCAATACAAAAATCAATTTCACGCTCTAGGGTAGGCCAGGAAGTTCTCCGGGGAATACGTCAGGGAATTTATTAACAAAAAAATATCATTCAAATCTGACATATTTTTATTTAAATTGGTGACATGGGCTAAGAAAGCTTGACATCCATTTTTCAATAAACGAATAGCTTTATGGCTTGAGATGACAGTGATTGATTTTATTGGTTTGGTTGCTTGAATTCGCATAACAGGTTGGTTAGGAATATGAAAGTTAACGACCTTACGAAAATAATTAATTTTAGCACGATGAGTAGTTAACTAGTCGATTCCTAAAATCACATCAAATGCAAGTATTTTCAAAGAGATGAGATTAACAGGTAATGTGAGGGTGCCGATTTGAATCAAACATGATTTATAAACTGTTGATGTAACGAATGTTTTTCCTAACGGAGTTTCAACATATAAGTCAAAGTCTAATTTCTCAGGAGTCAAGTTCAAAAGTTGAGCACAAGCAAGTTAAATAAAAGAATGGGTAGAACCGGTATCTAATAAATTATAGACTTCACAAGAGTTTATTATTAGCTTACCCATGATAACATCGTTCGGGTTCCTCGCTTTTTGGGAAGTCACGACAAATGCTCTCCCTTGAACCACCGACTTTGAATTGTCCATAACCGCCTTTGGTGTCACCATTACAGGTGGACTTGACTTTGCTACAGGACAAAATCGAGCTATGTGACTGTCTTTTCCACAACTGAAACACACCTTGGAAGGCTCTATACTGTAACGACCGAGAAAATTGGATTAATTGTAAAAGAAATTTTATTTGATTAAATAATGAATAAAATTATAATATATGTTATTATAATGAGTAAACAAGATGAAGGTTGTTCTATAACCTAAAAGTGTTGTAATATCGTAGTATTCTGGCTACGTAAATGAATTAAAGTGTTTGAATTTCTAAGATGAAAATAAAAGCTTTCCGAGAATTATCCATTTCTGCTCGGGAATTATTTTTGAACTTTCGGGAAATACGTAATGATAGAATAACAAGAAAGGATGGATTATGTAATAATAATTTAGTTATGACAAACACAGTTTTTCGCCTGCATACTAAGTTTGAGAATGTTAAGAAAGTAAAGATTGAATAAATGATTATCATATGATACGTAAGTATTATATGAAGTAATGAATACGAGTATGATACGAAGTATTATACAAGTATATACGATGAATGACGTAGCGTATATGATGAATGATTATACGAACTAATATACGCGATGAATACGAAGATTACACATTATAAGCTTTAAGCCAATTGTAATGAACTAATAAGGTTTGTGTAGGAATTGGGCAAGCCCAAGTGCAAATTGTTAAGGCCCAAAGATAAGAAATGAAAACCCAACGTTAGGCCCAAAGTAATTAAACCTAAGCCGGAACCAAGAACTGGACTCATGGAATAGTAAGGAGGTGGGGTATTTGACTATTATGCCCTAACCTTGAAAAATCTATAAATAGAAGAGCTTGTTGGTTCATTTTTGCCTTGTTCATTTTTCCACCAACAACTTAGCATAAACATATTGAGAGAAAAGTGAGAAGAGCTAGACTTTGATAACTCAAGAAGAAGAAGAAAGATAGCTTGAACATCAAAGGTAATGAACCTCTAGACCATTAATCTTCATCTCTCCATTATTAGGATGATAGAGAAGTGATTATTGGTGGATCAAGTATTATAAGGAGTGATAAGGATGGCTATTAATGGACTTAAACCTTAATAAACCATGTTGTAAGTGGAATCATAATATAGAGTTATGAGCTAATGAAGAACATGTGAAGAATTGACATTTTGTTGTTGATGGACAAGTATAAAACCATCATGTATAGGATTAGATGAAATATGTTTCGTTAGGATGATAGAATGATGGAATGAATCAATTTTGAACGGTGTAAAAATCTCAAGTAACAAAGTTATGGTAAAATTTACGAGATTAGACGATAATCATCGAAATCGTAAAATTCTCGGAATGAAAGTCAAAAGTTACCGTTGAACTCGGAAGCGTTGGTTTTCGATGGAGTATAGTCTAAGTTTGAATTTTAGAGTTGCGGACTCGAAAATGGTCAAATTTCGACTTAGAATAAAGAAACGAGCTATGAACGTTCACGAACGTTTAACGAATTCGTAATAAAAAACTTAATTAGTGAATTTCGTGTTAACGGATTCAAAAATGTAAGATTTTCTAATGAAATCATAGTACACGTGATATGTGAGCTAACGACTTTTGAACGAGCCAATTCTGACTTATACTGAATAATTTATAAGCTCGAAAAGTTTGCAGAAAAAATAAATTGTGAAATTTGTCTGAGGCTCATGCGTCAGTGTCAGCAGCATGTCACCAAGCTTCTAAAGTTGGCAGCCACAAATGCCAGGACAAACCCCTCGACACCGTGAAGTGGTGTGTCAAGCTGCGCCCACATAGCAAGGAGAATGGTGCCATTAGAAGGCAAGACCGTATCACACATCATTGACTCATGCCAAGCAAATAAGATCCCCTATAAGGAAAGTCGGCGCCACAGCGCCAACACTAGGAAGGAGACAGTAAATAATGAACATGAATGTATGGAATGCAGAAGTGGATTGAAGATAAATTATAACTTTAATTAACTTAAAGTAACTTCATTAAAGATAATAATAACCTTAAGTTTAACAACTAAATGTTATTGAAAGATTTCTTAAACATAAATACAAAGTAATACGATAAACTGTAACGAATGTTAACCAATCTAATAAATGATTAGATTGAGAAGAAGGGGAAGATAGATTAATGACCCTACATGATTGTTTATGACTTAATGTGGTATGCTATGTACTTATGTATTGTAGAAGCCTTAAAGACTCAAAAGAAAAGTGTATTAACTATAGAAGACGCTGAAGGCAAGTATTCTAAAACCTTGTATATATTTTTTTGGACAAGCTTTATGATTCATGTATCTTACACATGGATTGATGTATAATAAAGTCGAAGCTAATTCCTTCGGCTAGACTTAATGTGTTTTGTAGATTTCCTTATAATCTATCAAAATGTTATCGATGTTGTTATCTTTTGCCAACTGTTTTGGTATGGATTTCAAAGAAAGACTGAGTATGAATAAACAAATATTTTGTCGTCAAACGACAGGCACGTGAGGTTGCCAAAACTTAAACGTAGATACGTTTAATGAAGTAGTGTTGTACAACATAGAGTACTATAGGCTAATTACCTAAACGTGCTCGTAAGATATACCGGACTTACGGACTTAGTGTCGGGTTGTCCTATTCAAAGAAAGAATGAAATGCTCAAGGTCTTAGACCAAAATTTATGTTTAACGAATGTTTTTCATTGTTAAACATTTTAAAGAAAAGAGAAGTGCTATTTTGAATTATCTATAGTACTTCATAACTATTGATTCAGTTATAGAAGATATATGATTCATATGATTCAAACCTATTGTTTAAATGAAATTGACATACTTGCTGAGGTAGTTATGCTCACTCTTGCTTGAACAATATGAATGCAGCTAAGACCGAATGAACTGAAGGATCTAGTAAGGATAAAGGGAAGGATAAGGCAGACCAATAAACTGTCTTTGTAATAGTATAGTATGAACGTTGTAATTATTTGATATTATGACAAAGAACACATATAATGGTTATAAAGAACCTGGAAAGGTAAATATTGTTTTGGAATATATAGAAGACATATTCACTCTTTTGAGGTATTTCTATTGAATGTATGTGTGAACTGTAGCACCATCTGTCGGGTTGGAAGATACCCAGACTTAGGGGCATCACATGTATAGTTTGGACTAATGTGTCCGTCCTCTCCACATCTATAATATCTAACTTGTGGTCGTTCTCGTCCCCTAGAAATGGGTGCTGATGCCGATGTCTTTTCGTTGTCATTGTTTAATCTTCTATTTTTAGGGTTGTTTCCACCTGGTTCACTTCTCCTATTATCTGGGCCATGATTATCACCGAAGTGGTTACCATTTCTAGAATGATAATTTCCTCCACGCTGGTTATCATTGTTTCAATGACTGTTGCCACTGGTACGATTATTATCGTGTTGTTGGTTGTTATCTTTTGGTTGAAAAGTCTCAATATCTCGCTCCAATAATTGATCCCTATTCACAACATCTGAAAACAAACAAAGTTTATGAGAAATGAGGTATTGACGAATTTCAGGTTTCAAACATCTCAAAAACATTCGTATCATTCGTTCATCATTATCCACCGAATGAGATTCAAATCGAAATAATTTTGCAAATTGACATCGTATTGTGATACAGTCATATTGTTCTGTTCTAGTTTGATGAATTTCACATCCTTCATATGACGAATACTTTTTGGAAAATACTTGTCGTTGAACTATTCTTGAAACTTCTCCCAAGACATCTTTAATTACTGAAAGATGAGTACGTTTCACAGACTCCCGCCAGTAATCTGCCTTCTCCACGCAACATAAAGGTGGCGAAAGGAACCTTTTGCTTTTTTGTGCATCCCAGGACATCAAATATTTTTGTGATCTGCTTAATCCAAGCTTCTCCCTTAAGTGTCTCTAGGTTTTCCAAAAACTCCGACAATCCCAACTCCTTAAATTGCTTGGCAGTGACCAATCATGAGTTACCATTGTTTCCACCTACATTTTGAATAGGAGTCTCTCTCGTCTGTTTTTTGCATGAATTGTACAAATCTCCTAAATACATCATCATTTCTCATTTGGTCCGTGGGGTTGTTTGCAGGAGGATTATTGCCTTTCTGATGCACATTATCCTGGTTATTGATTAGCAGTGTCTCAATGGTCTCATGTGCACCATTACTTATCTTTAAATTTTTAGATACCATTCTCAAATACTGTAACAAAACAAGGGTTAATTAAAGAAATCGACATGTTACATATTATCCCTATATTCCGACCCACCAATTAAATAACGAATAAGGTTAGGTAGGACACACTAGGTAAGGTTTTACTCCTCTATCACCTTCCAGTTCTAATCCCAGATCTCTACCAGAGATCATATCCCTAAGTTCTGATACCAACTGTTACGCCCCCAAAATAGGTCTACCTACCCATTATGAGTCGCCAAAAATATCGTACAGAATCTAAATACAAACTTCCTATTTACAATTATTAACTGTCGTGAAAAATACGACAAAACATAAGCTGTAAGTTTCAATACAAATACTGTCTCGTAGACAATATCCAAACTCAAATAAAGTTCTCATTATAATTATTGTCACACTATTTCACAACATAGTGAAGACTTCTATAGTAACTATCTTGGACCATTACTCCACTTCTCGACTAGTCCCAGCCACACTTTCATTTCCTGAAGAGAACAATGAAAGAAAAGGGTGAGCTCAACTAGTCCAGTAAAGAATATTATGACTAAAATAATGTAGAACAAATTATCCTTAGTTCTCATCAGAGAAAAATCTGATAGAATACAATAGACAACAAGTTTTAGATTAACAACTGCAGTGGAAATAACAATTCATTAGGAGAGTCAAGTAAAGCATGATATCTACTATCTTCTATGATTCAAAACTTCATCATCAATATTTTATTCCTGTAACATCAATTAATAATTATATCCAATCAACGAATTATCTATGCATTACGGGCCAAAGATAATCATTTATATCACCAATGATCATGATCATGCCAAACACTTGTCCTTCTATGCACTACGGGCCAAAGATGACTTTCACTACAAACCTTTATCTATAACATTAAAGGTCATGATTATACCAATACACAATTCATGATCATAATCATACCAATCAACAGTCCATCTTTGCACTACGGGGATTTTCACCACAATACAAGCATGAGGATGATGACAATGATATAAAGAATGAATCAAGTGAGATAAAGGATAAATATTATATATTTATAATTTAATTTATTCAGACTTCAAGAATGTTCAAATTGTCAACATGATTACCAATTGTGGAGTAAAGTTTAAAAATGATATTTAAGATTCATATTTCAAAGATAATTGGGACAAAGAAGGAAAAAACTAATTTTGTCGTGAATAGTACTCTGACAGGAATAGTAACTCGGATGAATAATACTCCGACATTAATAGTATCCCGGATGAATAGTAATCCGAAATGAAAAGATTAGAATTTAATAAGAAAGTTAAGACCAATATTCCAGTGAAATGATATTAGATGAAACACAAACTATTAAGGATATTCTACTAATTTCAGGGATTATAGAAACAATAGTTATCAAGGTAAGTGTAGATTTAGGAATATGAAACAAAATAATATCACTTACATACTATAGAGTATGGTAGAAAATAATATTCCTTACAAATATTGAATGAAAATAATATCCCTTACCTTAATAGGAGACCAGTTCTGACTGGTATGTCGGAGATATTCTTAAGGAAATCTTGCACTATTAGCTACACTCAAAATATTCTTATAATAGAAAGAAATACGCACAATATTATAGAAGAAGAATTCTCTGATTCTGGTGTAATTTTCATTTCTAAACCAAGCAACCTATTTATAAGAGAATGATAGGGCACTATTTAATCACGAATGAACAGTCAAATTTCGGATGAATTCATGGGCGAAAATTTGATTTTTACTATTTATCACTGTGCAATAAAATATTCTAATAAAACAAAAATTTATATATATTATAATATATTCTTATTATATTCTAATAAAATAAATAACTTTTTATATATTATAAAAAGTTTCTGTTTTATGTAAAAAGTTTTTTATTTTATTACTATTATAATAATAATAAAATAAAACTGAGATAACTTTCTACTGACGGTTTAACAAATTAGTACATGGGGTCCATGGAATAATAAGACAAACTTACAACAAATGCCTTATGACAAACCCCTCTATTTATATCAAAAATTGAATAAATATCTCTCACAAATAACCCATTTTTAATTTTTTAACACTTATTCATCATTAATATTATAATTTACAATATTGACAACTAGATCATTCTCAAGAAAGAGAGGGTTTTCAGATAAGAATTTCTCCTTATTGGCGCGCAATTAAATAACTTAACCCCTTTCATCGACATAACTTTTTAGACATTGTCAATAATGCTAATAATAATATGAGTAACTGTGTTGTGTCAATTATTAATTTAATAATATAAAATATTGTGCAGATAATATTGTGACAATAATTTAATCAATAATATGAGATACTATGCAGCAACTACTGTGGCAATTATTGAATGAAAGTGAGTGATTTTCAACGTAATCATTAATAATCAGAGATACTGTGCAATACCGTGTGTTACTATGCAATAACGCGTATTGCTGTACTTTTTATCACCGAGTATTTTTGTAAGACCCCAATTTTTTTTTGAATAAAATAGAATTTTCTCTATTTATTATTTTGAAATAGTAAGGGGTTGATTCGATTAATGTGGTTAATTATAGGTAAAATGTACAAATATTTTTAGTATGCAAGTGGTTATAAAATATTCATTGTTGTCAGGAAATATTCGTTCGGTCGTGGAATATTCTTGTTATCGGGGAATATTCGTACGACGACGCAACCATTTGTGGGCCCCATAACGGAAAACTGTCGGATGAAGAAAATAACACGAATGAGATTTTTAATAATAACGGCGTAACAGTTACTATTAAAACTGTTGGAATACCCAGTGGGTAAAGTAAAGTGATACGCGTTGTTGCACAATAACACACGGTATTGCACAATAATTATAATTATTGATTCTTACGTAAGAAGTCACTACTAAATAATTGTTACAGTAATTACTGTTTAATATTTTATATTATTGATTAAATAATTATCACTAGATAGTATTTCCATTATCAGATCAATAATTCATATTATTTGAATAATATTATTAGATAGCATTATTGGTAAGTCTAAGGAAGTTCTGTCTAGAAAAGGGGTTTGGTCACTTAATTGCGCGCTAGTAAGGAGAAATTCTTATCGAAAAGCCCTCTTTTTCTTGGGAATGACCTGATTGTCATTATTGTGATTCTGTAATATTATTTGTGAATAATTAATTATTGATAAAAATAATAAGAAAATATTTATTTAATGGAGAAATTTATAAAGAGACAATTATTAAGAGTTGATATTTTATCTTTTTCGATAAAATAATTCATTCAAATATATTATTGTAATATTACATTATAAGGGTATGATGTAATAATATAATAACGGTGATATTTTTACAATGAATGCACGATATATGAATAAATAAGGAGAAAAAGAGCAAATTGGGTCCGGAGTATTTTTGTTACAAAAATTATGTTAAATATGTTGGTGGGCCCCATTTTTGACTGAAATTTAATTATAGCCTGCAAAATCGTCCATATGTGGATTTCGGTCATTTTTCGTTTAGAATTTGGAAATTCTGAATTTATAAATAATTTTTGGTGGAGATTTCTAGAAGGTGGGCCCCACTTATCCTTTTTACCTCTTGATTTTGCTGAATTGGATGGGCCCCACTTATGCAGTGCTGAGATTGTGATGCGGTGTTCGTAAGAAAAAAAATAAAAATATTAAAATTTTATTAAATTTTCTGCTTTGGTGTTCTAAGTATTTTCCTATAACTAGAGTGCTTAGGTTAGAATTGAAAATCACAACAGAATCAGAAGTTTCTCTCTCTATAATATCGAGTGTATTTTTGTGAGTATTTAGATACTTTGAGTGTTTCTATACAGTGCAAACTTTCTTCAGTATTATATCCGATATTCTAGTCAGAAGTACTTGTCTTTTGAGGTAAGGGATATTATTTTTAACATAAATGATATTATTTCTTTTAATATCATTATACCAAAATATTGATGTGAATTTTATTGTGAAATTTTTAACTTTTTCGTGTTGGAGTTACTATTCACGTATACAACACTATTCACGTATACGACACTATTCACGTATACGACACTATTGACAGAAAAATTAAATTTTCTTTTCTTTGTCCAAGATGTCTGTTATGGTTCCTATCTTTGATTGGATCTATGTTTTGATCTTCATTCTTGAATTTTACTCCACAATTGATTATTATGGAGTATTTTTGAACTTGAATAAACTAAAGTACGAATCCTTAATCTTTGTTATTTTATCTCACTGGATTCGTTTTCTTTAAAATAATTTTATCATCCTCAGTCCTAAATGGTGATATAACTGAATATCTTTGGCCTGTAGTGCAAAGATGAATGATTACCCAATGAATATCTTTGGCCCGTAGTGCAAAGATGGACAGGTGTTGAGATGAACATGATCAACTGGTGATACAAATGAATATCTTTAGCCCATAGTGCAAAGATGAATATTTGGTTCAAGATGTATATTGATTGATGTCACAGGGATAAAATATTGATAATGGACTTTTAAATCATAGAAAATAGTAGACTTCATTCTCTACTTAACTATTCTAATGAATTATTATTTCGGCTGCGAATATTGATCTAAACTTGTTGTCCGTTATATTTTATATGATTTATTGAAAGCTAACGATAATTTATTTTTCATTATCTTAGTCATAATATTATTTATTGGGCTAGTTGAGATCATCATTTTCCTTTTTGTTCTATTTTTTTTCTCAGGAGACGAGAATATAGCGGGAACTAGTCGGGGTATCCAGTGATGGTTCAAGACAGTTGTTTTAGCAGTCCTCACTATTTTGTAAAATAGTGTATCAATAATTGTAATGAGGACTATATTTGAGTTTGGATATTGTCTAGAAGATAATATTTGTATTAAAACTCACAACATATGTGTTGTCGTATTTTGCACGACAATTGTAATAATGAAGTTGTAGTTGTTTTTTGTACCATGTATTTGGCGACTCAGAATGGGTTGTGCGGACCTATTTTGGGGGTGTCATAATTTTAACAATTTAATGGTAAAAGTCTTGATGTTATTTTATGAAAAAGTTATTTTTGTCGCTTTCTATATCCTATAGTTATTCCGTTGTGGATTTCACCAATGATTGCGCCGTCGTACAAATATTTCCCAACAAAAAGAATATTTCCCGTTCAAACAAATATTTTATGACAACTTGCTTACTTTGTAAAATTTGCATATATCACCCAAAAATATAGCATTTATTAAATTATCATCTTACTATTTAGAATACTATATAGAGAAATTAAATCTTTATTCATAAAAGTCAAGGTCTTACAGTTTTAATATATTTCATTCGATTTGTGATGCCTAACACTATAAAAAAGGTCATTCTTAGACGGGCTATCTTTATCATTGAATGACCCTCTCTTGCCGTCTGGAATGAGGTCATTGGCGACGGCAATGTCCGTCGCCATTCCCATTGTCGTTTAGGTCGTCGCCCCTGGTTCCTGTCGCTCACCGTTGGCAAGTGTGTCATTACCGACAAGAGTCATTGCTGATGGCTGTCCGTCGAGAATGAGTCATTAGCGACGACATTGGCGACGGACAGACCGTCAGTAATAATTATTACAGAAAAATAATAAAATAGTCAATGCCGACGGCAAAGCCATCGCCAATGACCCTGTCCCGTCGCCAATGAGGTTTTTAAAAATATATATATTTTTGTAAATTGCAAAATTGTACCTGTTATAAACTAAAGAAAAATAAATAATTCTTCACGAACGAATATCAATAACAATAATAGCTTTTGCTATATCAACCATTAAATATGTAAACAACGTAATGACTTATAGACAAAAGTCGTACGATGTAAATACAAAATGTAATCATAAACAATCAATATAGTTAGATACATATACCATAAACCTAACTAGATACTAAACTCTAGTCTATACAACTCAAAAGTTGTATAAATACATACATGAAAGTTAAAATATAAACATAATTACAACCCAAGATCAGGAATGTCAGTATCATCATCATCAACTGCCAACCCGGCCACGGCTCATTATAGTCCTATCATGGGTCCCACCTTCTATTCGATCGTCGGTCCCACCTCCATAGTCTCATCACTTTCACCATCATCACCATCTCCACCACGGGCATTGCACAGTGCATGACCTCCACCACCACGGAGTGTGTCATCAATAAGACCCTACAAAATTAAAATATTAATAACAAATTCAAAAATAGAGCATATTTAAATTAGGTTGGTTTGTGTTGGCGAGTTTTGCCTACGGGCTGATAACTCGGCCTCCGTATGTCAGAATTGAGTCCCATAAATTTTAACATATATCTAATACCTACGTGGTGCTATGTGTGTGTTTGTGTGGCGTTTGGATAGTCGAGGTGGGTTTTGGGCTCTTTTTTGGACTTTTTGCCTAAGTGTTGGCGAGTTTTGCCTATGGGCTGATAACTCAGCTTCCGTATGTCGGAATCGAGTCCCGTAAGTTATAACGCGTGTCTAATACCTACGTGGTGTTATGTGTGTGTTTGCGTGGTATTTGGACGGTCGAGGTGGATTTTGGGCTCTTTTTTGTCTTTTTGCCTAAGTGTTGGTGAGTTTTGCCTACGGGCTGATAACTCGGCCTCCGTATGTTGGAATCGAGTCCCATAAGTTGTAACGCGTGTCTAATAATTATGTGGTGCTATGTGTGTGTTTGCGTGGCGTTTGGACGGTCGAGGCGGGTTTTGGGATCTTTTTTGACTTTTTACCTAAGAGTTGACGAGTTTTGCCTACGGGTTGATAACTCAGCCTCCGTATGTCGGAATCGAGTCCCGTAAGTTGTAACAACTATCTAATACCTATGTGGTGCTATGTGTGTGTTTGCGTGGCATTTCGACTGCCGAGGTGGGTTTTGGCCTTTTTTTGACTTTTTACCTAAGTGTCGGCGAGTTTTGCCTACAGGCTGATAACTCGGGCTCTGTATGTCAAAATCGATTCCAGTAAGTTGTAACGCGTGTGTAATACCTACGTGGTGCTATGTGTGTGTTTTCGTGGCGTTTAGACAGCCGAGGCGGGTTTTAGGAACTTTTTTGACTTTTTACCTAAGTGTCAACGAGTTTTGCCTACGGACTGATAACTCGGCCTCTGTATATCGTAATTGAGTACAGTAAGTTATAATACATGTCTAATACCTATGTGGTGCTATGTGTGTGTTCGCGTGGCATTTGGACAGCCGAGGCGGGTTTTTGACTTGTTGCCTAAGTGTCGGTGAGTTTTGCCTACGGGCTAATAACTCGATCTCCGTATGTCAAAATTGAGTCCCGTATATTGTAACGCATGTCTAATACCTACCTGGTGCTATGTGTGTGTTTGCGTGGTATTTGGACAGCCGAGACGGGTTTTGGGCTTTTTTTTAACTTTTTACCTAAGTGTTGGCGAGTTTTACCTACGGGCTGATAACTGGCCTCAGTATGTCAGAATCGAGTCTCATAAGTTGTAACGCATGTCTAATACCTACGTAGGGCTATGTGTGTGTTTGTGTGGCGTTTGGACTGCCAAGGCGGGTTTTGGGCTCTTTTTTGACTTTTTGCCTAAGTGTTGTCGAGTTTTATCTATGGGTTGATAACTCGGCCTCCGTATGTCGGAATAAAGTACTGTAAGTTTTAATGCGTGTCTAATACCTACGTGGATCTATGTGTGTGTTTGCATGGCGTTTGGACGACTGAGGCGGGTTTTGGGCTCTTTTTGACTTGTTGCCTAAGTATTGATGAGTTTTGCCTAAAGGGCTGATAACTCAGCGTCCGTATGTCGGAATCGAGACCCGTAAGTTGTAACACATGTCTAATACCTACGTGGTGCTATGTGTGTGTTTGCGTGGCGTTTGGATGGGCGAGGTGTGTTTTGGGCTCTTTTTGCCTAAGTGTCGACGAGTTTTGCCTACAGGCTTATAACTCGGCCTCTGTATGTCGGAATCAAGTCCCGTAAGTTACAATGCGTTTCTAATATCTACATGGTGCTATGTGTGTGTTTGCGTGGCATTTGGAGGGTCGTAGCGGGTTTTGGTCTCTTTTTTGACTTTTTGCCTAAGTGTTGGCGAGTTTTACCTACGAACTGATAACTCAGCCTCCGTATGTCAGAATCGAGTCCCGTAAGTTGTAACGCATGTCTAATACTTACGTGGTGCTATGAGTGTGTTTGAATGGCATTTGGACGACTTAGGCGGGGTTTGGGCTCTTTTTTGACTTATTGCTTAAGTGTCAGCGAGTTTTGCCTACGGGCTGATAACTCGGCCTCCGTATGTGGGAATCGAGTCCTGTAAGTTGTAACACGTGTCTAATACCTATGTGGTGTTATGTGTGTGTTTGCGTGGCATTTAGACGACCGAGGCAGGTTTTGGGCTCTTTTTCGACTTTTTATCTAAGTGTCGGCGAGTTTTGCCTACAGGCTGATAACTCGGCCTCCGTATGTCGGAATCGAGTCCTGTAAGTTGTAACACGTGCCTAATACCTACGTGGTGCTATGTGTGTGTTTGCATGGCGTTTCGACGGCCGAGACGGGTTTTGGACTCTTTTTCAATGTTTTAGACATTACCTAAGTTTATGTTAATAATGGAGTTTAGGGGTTTCATAATGGAAGTTAGGGTTTTATCTTAAGTTTATCTAAGCAATACAATTACAAATTACATAAATTAAATAAGGAAATATAGAGTTTAATTATTTTTACCTATCGAATATGTGGTGGGAAGATGTTGGCCAAGACAATTGCACATACGCGAATGGCCTCCTCCCGTACTACACCCATGAGGTCGTTTGTAATGATCTAGAAATTCGGATCCATTATAAAATAATTTTATTTAATTAAATAATGAATAAAATTATATTATTTTTTATTATTATGTGTTAGTTAGATGAATGTCGTTCTATAACCTAGAAAAGTCAGAATGTCATAATATTTCGACTATGTGAAGGAATTAAAGTGTTTGAATTTCCAAGACGAAGATAAAAGTTTTCTGAGAAATTTTTCGAAAAACAATATTCATCAATTTCTGCTCGGGAATTATTTTTGAACTTCCGAGAAATACGTAACGATAGACTATCGAGGTGAAATGGATTATGTAATAATAATTCGAGTATGAAAAACATAAATTTTCGCCTGCGAACTTAATTTGGGAACGTTAGGGAAAATAAAGCGTTAAGGAGCTAAAGTAATGATCGTATGATACGTAGGTATTGTACGAGGAAATGAATACGAGTATAATACGAAGTATTATACGAGTATGTCTGAATGATGGTATGTCGTATATATATTGAATAAGTATACGAGTGAGAATACGAGAATAATACATAGAGTATACGTTCTAAGGATTTAAGCAAAATGAAATGGATTAGTGGGATTGTGTAGGAAAGGTATAATTGAATTAGGAATGTGTTTAAGCCCAATATAAACTAATGTTAGAGCCTAAGTGTTTGTTAATGTACAGTCCAAAGTAGATTAATGCAAGCCTAAAAGAATAAGCTAAGCTAATTGAATTAAAACCCAAATTAAGATCCAATGGGTGAAGAAGATCCATGGGCAACCCATGTGGGGCCATGATCATGGTGGCCAAGAAAATAATGTGATGACCAAGAAAATAATGTAATGAGCAAGTTAACTAAATAGCTAGGTAATGAATAGTAAGGAGGTGATTAAGGAGGTGTGATTGGTTTATTGACTAATATGCCCTAACCTTGGTTTTCCTATAAATAAGAGAGCTTGGATTTCATTTGTTGTTTGTTAACTTTCATCCAACAACTTTCAACTTAATTGTTAAAGAGAATAAGTAAGAATAAGCTAGACTTCCATTATTAGAAAAGAAAAAGAACAAGCTTGATCATCAAAGGTAATGATCCTATGTCATTAATCTTCCATCTCTACAATTTTAGGTTGATAAGAGAAGTGTTGATTGATTGACATGTATTCTAAGAAATGATAAGAATGAATAATCTAAGGACTTAAGTCTTAATAAGCCATGAATAAACACTTTGTTCATAGATAAGTTATGAACTAAGGAAGAACTTGTAACATGTTTACATGAAAGAAGGGGGCATGATAAGAATATGTAGGATGATGGTTAGAAGACTTAAACTATAATAAGTCATGTGAAGTGAAATCATAAGTAGTTTATACTTTTATAAGTTATAAACTCATAAAAAACAAGTAATAACTTATCATGTAAATAAGTTAATGAAATATATATGTTAAGAAGATAGTATTATGGATAGATTCCATTTAAAACGATGAACAAATCATAAGAAACGAAGTTATGCTGAAATTCACACGATTAGACGATAATCGTCGAATTCGTGAAATTCTCGAAATGGAAGTCGAATTTTGATATTGAGCTCGGAAACATTCATTTTCGATTGAGACAAGTCTTATTTGGCATTATAGAGTTGCAGACTCAAAAATGACCGAATTCTGACTTAGAACGAAGAAACGAGCATTAAACGTTCACGAACGTTTATCGTTTTTGTTAAAAATGAACTAATAGGTGAATTTTGAGTTAAAGCAGTCAAAAATGTAAAATTATTGCATGAACACGTAGAGTATGTGATTTGTGAGCTAATAGCTTTTGAATGAGCCAATTCGGACTTAAAATGATCAAATTTGGAGTCTAGGAAGTTCTTTGTGCAAAATAAAACTGTCAACTATCTCTGCATGAGTGCAGGCTGCCCATGGCAACCAAGGCAAAGAGCAGAGTGGCGCTATGACTTAGGTAAAGGTTTCAGATATATCAAGAAGTCGTCATAGCTACAAGAACTGTAAGACCCCAACTTTTATGAATAAAGATTAATTTCTCTCGAAATATATTTTTGAATATTATGGTGTGGATATGATATAATGTTATAGTTGTGGGTAATATTTAAAAAATTTACAAAGTAAGCAAATGGTTATATAATATTCGATTGGTCGGGGAATATTTGTTTTAACAGAGAATATTCGCATTTACGGCACAATCATTAGTAGACCCCTTACAACTAAGTATTGTGCTTATCAAGAAAACGATGTAATTATCTTTTATTAAAAATAACGGCTGAAGTGTTACCGTTAAAACCTGTTGAACTACCCAAAGTAAAAGTACAATGTCTGTCGCTGCGTGCATAAGAGTAGCACTGCAGTATTGGTTATTGATGCTTACGTGAGAAGTCACTTCGCTTATACTCAATTATTATTATAAAGATCATCTCGCGATAATATGATATATTATTAAATCAATAATTGAGATGACAAAGT
Source organism: Panax quinquefolius (assembly GCA_020205615.1). Lineage (NCBI taxonomy): Eukaryota > Viridiplantae > Streptophyta > Magnoliopsida > Apiales > Araliaceae > Panax > Panax quinquefolius. The sequence goes on along the minus strand of CM035161.1, from coordinate 120,303,955 downwards.
TGTTCATATTATTAAATTGCAATATTTACAATGTCTAGAAGTTCACAAGGAGAGGTTTGGTCACCTAATCATGCGTGCAATAGGGAGAAATCCTTATCGAAAGCCCCTCTTCCTGGAAACGACCGGTTGTTAAATATTGTGAGTTATAATATCAATGATGAATAAGTTCGTGTTGATTAAAGATGAATCTGATAGTTTCATTGTGTTGAAATTATTTGTGTTAGTGGAAATTGACATTTATTTCGATAATAATTGATGTCTGGAGGTTATATTGTTCAATCGGGTATTCGGGGCACTTTTTGTGTGGGAGTACTATTCACGAGTTACTATTCATGGGGTACTATTCACCCAAAAAATATATTTCTTTTCGGTCCAAATTATTTTTGGGTACAATATTATTCCATAAGGAGATGTGCTAATTTTTCAGACCGTTGGTTGAAATTATAATAGTAAATCAATATGGATCGTTGATTTAAAGTTTTAATAGTAACTTGACCCTTCAGTTTTCCAAGAGTTATTTGTCCCTTCAGTTTTCCAAGAGTTATTGCCTCTTCGGTGTTTCAAGAGTTAATTGCCCCTTCACAAATAGTAGTTGTCTCTTCAATATTACCAAGAGTCATTTTGACCCTTCGTTAAGACCGAGAGCCACTTTCAGTTCTTCTATAAATAGAAGCTCATTCCTTTATTATTTCTTACGAATTCTCTAAAACTCTAGAGAGAGGGGCTATAGAGAGAAAGAAGAAAAGTATTCTGCTCATTCACTTTTCCAATAGCCAATTTTTCTAAAGGTAAGGGGTATTATTCTTTCGTATTCATGAAGAGAATTATTTTCTTTCAATACTCGTAAGAGTTGTTATTCCATTCTTCATTATTATGTTGGAATAACCTATTTATGCGAAGTACCGCATACATGGTGAAATTCTTCTGTTATTCCATTCTTCATTATTATGTTGGAATAACCTGTTTATGCGAAGTACCGCATACATGGTGAAATTCTTTTGTTATTCCATTCTTCATTATTATGTTGGAATAACTTGTTTATGTGAAGTACCGCATACATGGTGAAATTCTTCTGTTATTCCATTCTTTATTATTATGTTGAATAACTTTGCTTATCGCCAAGCACCGCATACATGGTGAAATTCTTCTATTATTCCTTTCTTTATTATTCGTTTTAATATCCCATGCGTGCGTTTACGCTGCACTGGTTCCATTATTTATGATTCTCGCTTTAATATCCCGTCTGCAAGCGCTTACGCCGGGACTGGTTCCATTATTTATTATTCGTTTAATATTACGTACGTGCGCTTACGCATGACCGTTCCATTATTTATTATTCTCGCTTGGGAATAACTCACAATGCAATCTATCGCACGCATGGTGAATCCTTCATTATTCCATTCTTTATTATTCTCGTTGAATAACTCGCCTACATGTGGATTACCACATGCATGATGAATGATCCTTTGTATTCATTCCTTATTAAATTGTGGAAATGATATGTATACGTGGATTACCGCATGGCGGGTGAAAATCCTTTTGCAATTTCATATATTCTGTTATACTCAGTTAGTTAAAGTTTTGGCTTCTATACTCCATGAAATTATTAGAATATCCTGAATATTTGTGCTTCATCTAGTAACTTTTCATGGAAATATTCTTCTGAGCATTCTTGAATTTTACTCCACAAAGCAGTATCATGTTGACAATTTGGACGTTATTGAGTTCTGGATAAATTAATTCTTGAACTTCTTTTATTGAATTATTATGTCATTGTCATCATCCTCATGCTTATATTGTAATGAAAGTCATCTTTGGTTTACGTGCATAGATGGACTTAGTATGATTATGACCAGGGATCATTCGGTATAATCATGACCTGTAAAGTTATAAATGATATGGTAAAAGTCCTCAGTGGCCTGTAATGCATTGATGGACAGTTTTTGGTGTGATTCTGACCAGAGATTGTTCGGTATAGTCATGACCATTTATGATTTAATGAATATCCTTGGCCTGTAGTACAGGCATGATGAGATGATGTGTTTTATTTATTAAGCTGAGTCTCAGCGATTAAAATTGATGAAAACATTTTATATTATAGAAGATAGTAGATTTTATTCTCTACTTGACTCTTCTAATGGATTGCTTGTTCCGCTGCAGTTAAACTTGATGTCTATTGTATTTTATCAGTTTAACATTGTTGAAGACTATTGATAATTTATTCTGCATTATCTTAGTCATAATATTTCTTACTGGGCTAGTTGAGCTCACCCTTTCTTTCACTGTTCTCTTCAGAAAATGAGAATATAGCTGGGACGAGTCGGGAAAAGAAGTGATGGTCCAAATGATAGCATTAGTAGTCCTCACTATTCTGTTAAATAGTGTGACAATAAATGTAATGAGGACTCCTTTGAGTGTGGATATTGTCTAGATGACAATATTTCTATTAAAACTCTCAGTTTATGTATTGTCGTATATTACACGACGGTTGTGTAATTAAGTTTGTATTTGTATTTTGTACCATGTATTTAACAACTCAAGATGGGTGAGGTATACCTATTTTGGTGGCGTCACAAATGACAAGTTAGTACTAAGACTCATGGCCAAATACAATACGAAGCCTGGACTTTAGACATCAAGATCAGGCGCCACAACACGACTAATTGAACAAGGACTCGTATACTGAATACGAGCCCTTACCTTGACCACTGCTAACTTGCGCCACTGCGCGACACAAGGAAGAGAAGTTAGCACCGCAGAGCCAGCCTTAGGGATTGCACAATAAGGAAAGTTTGTAAGTAACGCAAGAACATTAATTGATTAGAAATGAACTAAAACTTAAATATAACACTGTTTAAGACATTGTTAAACCTTAAGTATGATGACTAAAGGTTGAAGATAATCAATCGAACGTGAACGTAATGACGATGTAAACTATAACGACAAGCCAGAACCAATAGTAACAAATCTAATACATGATTAGATTGAGAAGAAGGGTATGATTAGATTGAGAAGAAGGGTAATGTGCAACAGGAAGACAATAATCCTCATGAAAAAAATAACACCGATGAAATGGTGAATGATGGAATGGTTAGAGGCTTTATGCAATTCATGCAACATCAGTAAAAGCGGCTCCTCATCCCAAAATGCGGTGGAAACACCGACAACTTCTGGACGGCCACCGCTAAGCGCTTCAAGGAGCTGGACCACCACGAGTTTTTGGAGAGCCAAAACCACTTAAAAAGGCGGAGATGTGGATAAAGCAGATCAACAAGATATTTGAAGTCTTGGGATGCTCCGAGGAGCAAAAGGTTCCCTTTGCCACCTTCATGTTATGCGTGCGAGCGGATTCATCGGTGGAAATCAGAAGCGACTCAACTCCGCCAGACCGAAAATGTCTTGGGAGAAGTTCCAAGAGCTGTTCAACGACAAGTACTTTCCTGAAAGTATTCGTCATATAAAGGAGGTAGAGTTCATCAAGCTTGAGCAAAATAATATGATCGTGGCGCAGTACGAAGCTAAGTTTGCCTAGTTGTCTCGGTTTGCGTCCCACTTAGTTGATAATGAGGAAAGAATGACGCGGATGTTTCTAAGAGGTTTGAAACCCAAGATACATCAATACCTTATCTCTCCTAAACTGTGTTTTTATTCAGATATTGTGAATATGGCTCAGTTATTGGAACGCGATAATGAGTCAACCCAACCAAGAGAGAGCAGCCGACAAGTTGATAATGCCAGTGGTAGCAGTCATCGAAGCGGTGACAACAAACGTGGAGGGAATCAACATGCTAGAAATGATAACCACTTCGGTGGTAATCATGGCCAAGACAATAGGAGTGGAAATTTCAAAAAGAGAAGGTTCAGCAAAGATGGAAAGACGTCAGCACCAGCACTCGTTGTTAGGGAAGGAGAACGACCACCGATTGTATGTTACAAATGTGGAGGGGAAGGACACATAAGTCCAAACTGCACGATGCAGTCCAAAGCATGTTATAATTGTGGAAAAGAAGGCCACCGCCCAATTTTGTCGTGCACAAAAGTCAAGTCCAGCTGGGATGGAGGCATCAAAGGGTGTCCCATCCAAGATAAAATCAGTAGTTCAAGGGAGAGCGTTTGTCGTAACCTCCCAAAAAGCGAGGAATCCGAACGAGGTGATCACGGGTAAGCTAACCATAAACTCTAGCGAAGTTTATACTTTATTTGATACCGGTTCTACCCATTCCTTTATTTCTCCTACTTGCGCTCAACGTTTAAATTTGACTCCGGAGAAATTAGACTTTGATTTATCTGTTGAAACTTCGTTGGGAGAAACCTTCATTACATCCACGGTTTATAAGTCCTGTTTGATTCAAATCGGAAACCGCACGTTACCTGTCGATCTTATTTCTTTAAAAATACTTGTATTCGATGTGATTTTAGGGATTGATTGGTTAACTACTCATCATGCTAAAATCGATTATTTACGTAAGGTTGTTAGCTTTCATATTCCTAACCAACCTATTATACTAATTCAAGCAGCCAAACAACTAAAATCAATCACTGTCATATCAAGCCATAAAGCTATTCGTTTATTGAAAAAGGGATTTCAAGCTTTCTTAGCCCATTGCTTGTTCCGCTGCAGTTAAACTTGATGTCTGTTGTATTTTATCAGTTTATCATTGTTGAAGACTATTGATAATTTATTCTGCATTATCTTAGTCATAATATTTCTTACTGGGCTAGTTGAGCTCACCCTTTCTTTCACCGTTTCTTCTGAAAATGAGAATATAGGCCGGGACGGTTTCGGAAAGGAGTGACGGTCCGGATGATAGCATTAGTAGTCCTCACTATTCTGTTAAATAGTGTGACAATAAATGTAATGAGGACTCCTTTGAGTGTGGATATTGTCTAGATGACAATATTCCTATTAAAACTCTCAGTTTATGTATTGTTGAATATTACACGACGGTTGTATAATTAAGTTTGTATTTGTATTCTGTACCATGTATTTGGCGACTCAAGATGGGTGAGGTATACCTATTTTAGGGGCGTCACAGCGACAGTTAGTACTAAGACTCGCGCCATAGCGCCGAGTCGGGACTTTAGACACTGAAGATTGGCACCACAGCGCGGCCAATTGAACAAGGACTTGCACCGCAGCGCCGAGCCCTTACCCTGACCACAGCTAACTTGCGCCACAGCGCGACACAGGGAAGTGAAGTTAGCGCCGCAGAGCCAGCCTTAGGGATTGCACAATAAGGAAAGTTTGTAAGTAAAGCAAGAACATTAATTGATTTGTAATGAACTAAAACTTAAATATAACATTGTTTAAGACATTGTTAAACCTTAAGTATGATAACTAAAGGTTGAAGATAATTAATCGAACGTGAACGTAATGACGATGTAAACTATAACGGCAAACCGAAACCAATAGTAACAAATCTAATACATGATTAGATTGAGAAGAAGGGTAAGATTCATTAGGAACGATGTATGTTTATATAAGATCTAATGTGTTACGTTATGTGATCATATGTTGTAGAGACCTTAAAGACTTGAAGAGAACGTGTAATAACAGTAGCAGACGCGGAAGGCAAGTGTTCTAACCCTTGTCTATGTTCAATCTGGACAAGTTTTGTGATTCATCTATTCTTACACATGAATTGATGTATGATGAAGTCAAAGCCAATTCTTTCGGCTAGACTTACGATATGTTGGATTTCTTATAATCTATCAAAGTATTGTCAATGTTTTGCCAAACTATGTTGGTATGGTTTTCAAATGAAGACTAAGTATGCTAAACAAAAGTTTTGTCATCAAACGACAGGTACGTGAGGTTTCCACCACTTAAATGTACATACGTTTAAAGAATGTAGTGTTGATCAACATAGAGTACTATAGGCTGATCACCTAGACGTGCTCGTAAGTAATGCCAGACTTACGGACTTAGTGCCGGGTTGTCCTTTTCAAAGAAAGTATGAAATGCTCAAAGTCTTGGACAGGAATTTATGTTTTACTAAATGTTGTCATTGTAAAGCATTTTAAGAAAAGAGAAGTGTTATTTTGAATTATCGATAGTACTTCATAACTATTGTTCAGTTATTGAAGATATAGGATTTGTATGTTTCAAGCATGTCGTTTTAAAGGAATTGTCATACTTGCTGAGCTAGTTATGCCTCTTGCTTGAACCATATGAATGCAGCTAAGATCAAATGGACCGAAGGATCTGGTAAAGATAAAGGGATGGCTAAAGCAGACTGTTGAATTGTCTATGTAATAGTATAGGTTTAAGGTTGTAATGTATTTGATATTATGACAAAGAACTTATGTATTGGTTATAAAGAACCTGGAAAGGGAATATTGTTTGGAATATATATAAGACATATTCGTTCTTTTGAGGCATTTCAATTGAATGTTTGTGTCAACTGTAGCACCGTGTAGCACCATATATCGGGTTAGAAGATACCTAGATTTGGGGGCATCACAGGTTGGTATCAAAGCAGTAGGTTATAAAACTTAAGGGGGGAAATTAAAACCTTAAGTCATAACCTTAAGAGAAGTCAAAGTAGTAAAAGATGAAATTAACCTTAAAAAAATGCATTTTATATATGATATGTGTTTTTATTATTCTACTAACGTGTACTAATCAAACTTAATTGTTTTGTTGTAGATGTCAGGAGGAAATGGAATGTATAGAGACGTACATTTGAAAGTGAAGAATCGGTTAATCAAATAGAGATTATACCGAACCCTTTAGCCGAAGAGCCGGAAGTAGTAGTAATTAAGTCTGGAGACTCAAAGAACCATGACTTAATGTTGGTGTTTTATGGCATGTTAGAAGAAAAGGTGGAGGCAGTGTCCTTCAACCCGATAGCACTTGCTGAAGAGACACCTCAGGGGGAGTCGATGATGTCACTGTTTATGACAGTGCTAGACAGAAACCTCCATTAATGTCAGGAGGTGAAGAAGCTAAAGGAAGAGCTCCATGCTGTCTTGCAAGATAAAATAGATGTGGAGTCGATGTGGGAGCAGGAACATGAGGAGAGATTTTTAGCCAAGGACAAGGTCCACGAGCTAAAATAAGAGGTCTTTGAGCTCAGGGAGGAGCTAAAGACCAAGAAATAGAAGATAGGGAGAATGTCCTATATTCATAGGAGTTCTCATAAGGATTTCCAGCAACAAGTAGCTGGGTATCCAATAGAGGCTGGGCACACTCGGCATACTATCAGCCGTGATGTTATCACCGGTCTTGCCACCACAGATTTTGATAATTCCTTGAGGCAGATGTAATCTAGTAGTAGCTAGAATAGAATTAGATATGTAAATATTGTGTATCTAGTAGTGACGTAAAACCCTCTTTTGTACATCAAAGGGTAGTCTTTTGTAAATCCTAATTTTTGGAAAGCAATTGCGGGGTGGTAATGTAATCAGCTTAGGCTGTGTAATGTAAACGATGTAGTATTATACTACAAGAAACTAATCAATATAAGCCTTTTTACGGAACATATTGAGTAATGAATGTTGAAGTTATTGTTTAATCTTGAATAATAACTAAGTAAGAAGAAAAGAATAATAATGATGTGTTGTTTATTGTAACAGTAAAATGCCGCCAAGAAGGAAACAACAAAACCAAGACGCTAATGTAAATCAACCGGAGGTAGGTCCGGTTAACCCGATGCAGGAGTTTGTTAACTTGTTAACAACCGCGTTTAATAGAAATGGGGCTAATATCCCCGTAAATCCTGGAGTAGTACGAGCTACTACGTTTAAGGATTTCAAAAGTGTAGGTCCGCCGGAGTTTAAAGGAACTACGGACCCTATAAAAGCCCAAACGTGGGTAAAAGAAATCAAAAAGGCATTTGTCATTGCAAATCTCGATGAGGGTCAGAAGGTTGCCTTTGCAACCTATATGATGAAGGGAGAAGCCAATTTTTGGTGGGAGGCTAACCAGGCTAGAGCTGGTATTGAGAATCTAACGTGGGTAAGGTTCAAGGAGATTTTCTTCGAGAACTACTTTCCTACGAGTATGCAGGGGAGGATGGAGATGCGGTTTCTTGATTTGAAACAAGGGGAAATGACGGTTTCCCAATACGCTACCAAGTTTAATGAACTGCCGAGGTTCGCTCCACACCAAGTGGACACCGAGGTTAGGAAAGCTAGATGATTCGAGTAGGGCTTGAAACCCTGGCTCTATAACCAGATATCTGTGTTCCAAAGTATTTCCTTTGGGACTATACTAGAGAAGGCGATAATCGCCAAAGGTGGGAATGAGGCTCTAAGCCAGTACCACAAGGACAAGAAGAATAAGGGAAAGGTTGATGGGGGAGTGAAGATTGAAGGAGCTATAGGGAGTGGCGGAGGACAAAAAAGGAAATGGTTTAACTTTGGGAATACCGGAGTGAAACAAGAAGATCAGAAGAGAAGGATGGAGGCCTGCAAAACTTGTGGAAAGACTCATTTAGGAGTCTGTCTCAAGGGAAAGGCTATATTCTACAACTGTGGACAGGAAAGGAATATTTTGCCTAACTGTCCAAGTCCGAAAAAAAACCACGGATGCTTTGTGTGTGGGTCAACTAACCACATAGGTAAGAATGCCCCGAAGAAGGGGACAAACGAAAATAAGGGTGCTAATAGCGGTAAGTTAGCTATTAGTGGTCCAGCGCAACCGGGTATGTCGATGGCCCGCACCTTTAATATAACGGTCCAAGATGCAGTTGCATCAGGGGACGTAGTTGCAGGTATTATTCTAATCAACGACATAAATGCTTACGTGTTGTTTGATTCAGGCGCTACTTGTTCGTTTATAGCATGTGATTTTGCTAGACGATTATGATTACTTCCCGAAAAGTTGCCTATACATTTAAATATTAAGGTAGCAAACAAAGAGATAATTCTTATTGAAGATATTCATAGAGTTGTTGCGTGACATACGGGGTTGTAAATTATCTAGAGATTTGATACTGATAAAGTTAGAGAATTCATGTAATTCTCTAATGGATCAAGTTGTTTAACCATGGGGCAATTATAGATTGTCAAAAGAAATGTGTGAATATTAGAACGTTGAGACAACCTCGTGTAGTATTTTATGGTAATAGATCGCGTATGCTCGTGTTTGTCTTACCACGACACAAACTAGGAAATTATCGAGGAAGGGATGTGCGGGTTATCTGTAAGTATCTTGTTGATACCTAGAGAGTGGGAGCAACCATGGAAAAAATACCTATAGTTAAAGAATTTACGGATGTATTTCCAAGTGAATTGCCGTGTCTTCCAATTTGGATAAGGAGACCGAGTTTGTAATAGACATTGTGCCGTGAGCTGCACTCGCCTTCGTGGTACCGTATCGTATATGGCGCCAAAGGGAAATGAAGGAGTTGATGGTTCAGTTACAAGTTGGACATAAAGTACATTCAACCGAGTGTTTCGCTGTGGGGAGCACCGATACTATTTGTGAAGAAGAAGGACAGATCATTAAGACTTTGTATCGACTATCTAGAGTTGAACAAGTTAACGATAAAGAATAAATACCCATTGCCCAGGATCGATAATCTTTTTGATCAGTTGAATGGGGCAAAGTATTTTTCTAAAATAGATTTGAGGACGGGGTATCACCAGTTGAAGGTTAGGAAGGAGGATGTACCAAAGACGGCATTCAGGACTCGTTATGGTTATTACGAGTTTCTGGTGATATCATTTGGGTTGACTAATGCATCAGCTGTATTTATGGATATGATGAACAGAGTGTTCGAATAATATTTGGACAAGTTCATTGTGGTGTTTATCGATGATATTCTAAGACGCCAGAAGATCATGCTGAACACCTAAGAATAGTGTTGGAGACACTAAGGAAGGAGAAGTTGTATGCAAAGTTCACAAAGTATGAATTTTGGTTGGAAAGGGTACAATTTTTAGGACATCTCATTAACCATGAGGGGATTTCAGTAGATCCAGCAAAGGTGGAAGCCGTGATGAATTGGGAACAGCCAAAAACGTCGACTGAAGTTCGGAGTTTCCTAGGGTTAGCGGGATACTATCGGAGATTCATCCAGGATTTTTTAAAGATAGCTACTCCTTTGACTAATTTGACAAGGAAGACGGTGAAATACGTGTGGAGTGAGAAATGCGAGGAAAGTTTTCAAGAATTGAAGAAGAGGTTAAGTGAAGCGCCTGTTTTGTCATTACCCGATGACATAGGAAATTTTATAGTTTATAGCGATGCTTCGCATAGAGGACTTGGTTGCGTGCTCATGCAGCATGGCAAGGTCATTGCGTATGCATCAAGGTAGTTGAAGGATTATTAGAAAGTTTACCCTACTCATGATCTGGAACTAGCCGCAGTAGTTTTTGCCTTAAAGATATGGAGACATTATCTTTATAGAGAAAAATGTGAGATATACACGGACCATAAGAGTCTAAAATATATCTTCACACATAAGGAGTTGAATATAAGACAGAGGAGATGGTTGGAGTTGATAAAGGATTACGATTGTGAAATCAGATCACCCCGAAAAAAGCCAATGTAGTTCTTGATGCCTTAAGTAGAAAGGGTCAGGAGAAGTTGTCTATATTAACTACCAAACCGAAGTTAATACACTACAACAAAAAGGCTTATCAACATCGACTATCACCATCGTGACTTTGGTCGCAGATAGCTATTCTCGATCGCATGCGGTCACCGATAGTCGTCAGATAAAATCTTGTCACCGGATGCACATCAATGACCACTATTAGCTTAATCGAGATATCTGCGATCGCTTATGAAAGCAAATCGAAATGACAAATACGGGTCGCCGAAATGAGTCAAGATGGTCCAGTACAAAGTCGACGTGGTCCACGTGTCAACGATTATTATCAAATACCGCGCAGACGGTCACGATATCGTGTCGTCGCTCATTTATCTTTCAATGACCGCACGCGGCCGCTAATATGAAAAAAATTACAAGTGATTTTTGCAAGCTTTGCGTAATTCCCAAAACTCAGACTGCTTTTCACCGCTTATCCCAACACACATACACACCAAGATAAACAACATACAAAACAATATAAACATCCATCGTCCACCAACACATACACCAAACTAGTATATAAACCTTTAAAACCAATACGATTTGAATAAATATAATAACATTTCAAAACTTGTTTAAGTAATATATATACAAACATCCAAATAATGAATATACAAGTACAAGGTTATGTCAAGCGCCATCCCTCCTCGATCACCTCGTAATTAACAAAATAATAAAACAAGTTACAAATATAATAAATATGTTGATATCGTATATATTACGACAATACATACAACAAATTGATTTTATACCGTCGCCATCCCCATGTCGTCTCCTCCTGCTATTGCCGCCGCCATCGCTTCAAATTTAACTCCTCAGATCAAGAGCCCCAGTGTGCCCGCCAAAGATCTTCGTAAGATTTCGATCTCGACATATAGCTCTCACACAACAAATTTGAGTATGAACAACCGGATGACTCACGACCGTGGAAGACCGGGTAGCAGAGTCGCTCGAGCCATCAAGGATGGGCGCCGCCGTTGTCCTCGACCTTTAATGTAGTTCTTCTTCACAACAAACGCCTCTCCCACAACTCTTGATCAATAAAGCGACGTGGAGTGCCTTCAGATAAATACGCCATTCAATAAACGCTTATAAGTATCCCGTCATCATGTTAACACTTAAATAGTTAAAATAATATTTTGTAAGTATTAATAAACAAGATCAAAGTTGTAAAACTTATTACCGCTTATCCGGATAGCCTCAAAGTACTCCATCACGGTAATACGCATACATCCAAAACCAATGGATAGGTCGACCTTGAGATCGAGACTCCTATACAAAAATAAAGACAATATTACTAAGTAAAATGGGATATTTTCTACAATTCATGATTGTAAACATATTAAAACTTGTAAATACGCATCTCGGCAAAGGATATGTCGCAATCGTGAAATACCGCCGCCTCATGATGTTCCTTTTAGCCTTTTCGCCATCTGACACACCCGAGGCTCATTGGTGGCGGCGGCAGTTTTCGCCTTTTTTCACCCAAATTTCACACTCTCCATTGGGCACACATCTCAAATTTATATGGATCGGTGCACCACTGTGGGCTATGCTCGTGCATATATAATCCTCTCCCCGCCCGGATGGTCGATCTCTAGATTGTGAATGGCTTTTTGTCGTTCTTTATTCAAGTTGTCCTTGAAAGCGACCACAAGACTTTTGCCGTAATAATGTCTCAATCACCAAGCCTCGCAAGGCCCTCCCATCTATACCGCTTCGCAAATAAAAAACAATAATAACATTACTAAATAATTATCCTTTGAATATTATATTAATATTATTTGTCATAATTAAAAAAACATACCAAATTTCGCCAAACAAAGATCCTCAGGGGCGATAGGTGTTTCGCCCACGTAATCACTGTGTAGTAGCCAATTTTGTAAACACAAATGTGATATGCACTTGACGATCTTATTATCCTAAAAATCACTATAATATACAACATCAATTAGCATATATTAAAGCAATTTATATCTAAGTTATAATATTTGTGAACATTTTTCAAATTTATACTTATAATACTTAAAAAAATTTGCCATAGTCTCCCTATAATATAGACTAGCCACACGCACGCATTTACATTCATATATGGACATTTCTAGGCACCCAAGACACAAACCAAAAATTCGACATATGAAACCAAGAGAAATATACAAATTTTCAATACAATAAGACCAAAACAAAACATTACCAATATAATATCAATCAAAACATTACCAATATACAATAAATGGAATCTTAAATGCTTTTATATAAATGATATACGCGACGACGACGTATATTTGGAGGAGGGCGAATCAATAAGAATCCGATCATCGGATTAGTAGGGGGCCTTGGGCACATTATTAGGCCCCTACCCAAGCCGCTTTTTTCGCTACCGCCGTCGTAAGCCATCTCAGATATTACAAATTTCAAGATGTTATTAGAGTCATATTTGATTACATGTATATATGACAATAAACACGACAAGTTGATATAAACATACGTATATATATGAATATAAAATGACAATAAACAAAAGTTGCATTTAAATAGTTTAAGACATAAACACGATAATGATATAAAAAACATGTATTGTTAAACATACATTTCATGAGTTCAAGTGTCAATGTCCGATTCGTAATCATCTCAGATAATGTGTTGCAGATTCATAACCATCATCCGCTTCAGATTCTCGTGGTCGATTCACCAATAACTCTTCCTCCTCAAGATCAATGTCATCCGACACAAGTATTAACTCAGATCTAATTCATGTGGTTCATCTCCACCATCTAACCGGATTACTTCATTGTCGCCCTCCACATTTATTATAGTCCGACTATGAAGCATCCGCTTCTGGTAAATCTCCCCATCAACTAATTCTACACGACTACGCTGCGGAGTATAAAAATTACAACTTGCCAATCAGAAGCGGTCATCCCTTTTCCTAACAGACTAGGAGTGTAGTATACTTGATCTTCGCTTGAGTTGGTAAAACAAACGGTTCGTTGGAGTACGCAGACTCTATGGAGGTCAATATCGACGATTCCATGTCCGCACAACACGATCCCTTTTTCTCGAATCAAACCAACTAAGACTTCAACAAGTGAATACGACCCCAGACGCGTTCCTCGCATTTACGACAACTCTACGATTTCCTCCAACTCCCCATAAAAGGCACGACTCAAGCTCATCAGAATAATCTCCTCGACACACACTCCAGTAGTTCGTTGTTCTTTTACCGCTTCCTATATGCCTTTGTGTGAAATTCACAACCATTTATTTTGTAACTATCATACCGACTTGATCCTCGTGTGGTCCCATAGCTAGACTTGACATTAGCCTAATCGCTGATCCTCAAATAAAGCCTACAAAAACTCCATCTTATTAAATGAAGTCATAGTTAATATATGGAGTATATATATTATATATATATATACACTACGTCTTAAAATTGAACTTACTTTGTCCTTTAGCCAAAGTGCAAAGTTTTTATCCCGATTGATTTGAATATCTTTATCGCTTATGCTTTAAGATGTTTCACTTTTAACTCACATCGCATAATCTATACCATGTTATAAACATTAACATATTAGAATAAATTTTAACTTAAAAGATAAAATATCAAGTTTACATGTACCTTCACAAATTGGCCAATCTCCTCACAATCGAGAAGAATGTAAGTATGCCGGCATGTAATTCTTGCTCGAGAGAGGAATATGCGCTTCCCTTTTCCATAAGCGCCGCCCGATAGACCAAATACAGAGAGCCACCATTTAGTTCAATATTTCCCCCATCATCATGTCTCGATACTCGATCGCCTTTTGTCAAGACTTCATCCGGAAAATAGTCCGAGACAAACGTAGATATCTCATCAAATCAGATGCCTCGTGATATCGACCCCTCGATATAAGCTCTATTCTTCACCTTCCTCTTAAGGTTTCCCATCACCCTCTCGAAAGGGTACATCCATCTATATTGAATCGACCCCAACACGAGCTTCATAGGAAGATGGATTTGCAAATGCTCCATGGAGTCAAAAACCAGTGGGGTATATTTTTTCCCAGCTTACACGTGATCTCTATGATGTTCTTCTCAAGTACAAAACATGTCCTTCTCATTCAATGATTTTGAACACAAGTCTTTGAAGAAACGACTAAGATCCGCTAAAGCATCCCATATTGGTTTATCAAGCGATCCCGAAATGCTATAGTACGAAGTCTCCATGAACACACGATACCATGACTCTTCATCCCTTGCAATTTCCCACCAGAATAATACACCTTGCAATGTTCGACGATATCCATCCGGTAGTTTTTAGAGACTTAACCCATGTGCACACATCTTCAACTTGCTTTTTGGACAATGTGTACCTTGCATGCGGCTTCGACAATCTTACCATTAGAGATTCATAAAGTTCTAATCCAGACGCTTACAAATATCTTTCATGTCCAAACGCGCCTTATCGCTATCTTTTGTCTTCCCTAAATATTCATCACAAAGTATTAAACACATTGTCAAACACATTCTTCTCAATATGCATCACATCTAGATTATGATTTAATCAAATTTGTAGACCAATAAGGCAATTCCCAAAAGATGCTTCTCCGAACCCGCTTATATGAGATTCACCAAACCCATTGATTATGTTTGTCGATCAACCTTACCAAATGGGATAACCGGCAATCTCATCACACGATCTCGCATCTCCGCTCCCGGACAATCATGCAAGTGCATATCATTATCTACTTTCACTTTCCTCAAGTGTTCTCTATTTCTTCAAACGGTGATCTACCGGTAAGAATCGACGACGACAACCAAACCAACAAGGCTTTCACCTTTTGATAGATTAAACGACTTTGATGCTCCATACAATACGGACAAGCCAACTTCCCGTGTGTACCCATCCAAATTTAACATACCATAAGTCGGGAAGTCACTTATAGTCCACATAACCGCCGCCTCTAAGGTTGAAATTTGTTTTCGCTGCAACATCCCAAGTCTCAGACTCCATCCTCCCACAATACCTTTAACTCGCCTATAAGAGGTCTCAAGTAAACATCTAAGTTCTTTCCAGACTCTTAGGACCGTGAATCACGAGTGAAAGAAATAAGTACGGGTCGTTTATACACATCCAAGGAGGCAAGTCAGACGAGTAACAATCACAAAGCCAACATGAGTACGGAACAAATTGAGTGGCTAAACCGGATTGAAACCATCTGCGGACAATCCAAGCCTCACATTTCTAGGTTCCAATGCAAATTCAGATGTGCTAAGTTGAAATCTTTCCAAGCCCCGCCCATCTCATGGATGATTTAGTTCTCCATCTTTAGTCGGATTTCGTGATGATCTCATAGACATGATACAAATCTTTTAAGTCGATGTGTTATTGGAAAATACCTTAGAATCTTAAACGGATACTTGATTTTTTGTAGTCACACCTCTTTATTAGGCCTAAACCGATCATGACCGCAAAACGCACCCTTATCATCTCTGTCATTTTCCTTATAAAACAACATGCAATGTTGGGACACGATCGATCTTTTGGTATCCAAGACCCAACTTCTTCACCATTTTCTTACAAAAAGTAATAGTTACTGTGTAATTTCTCACCGTCAGCAACATACTCTTAATTGCCTTCAAGAGCGACTCAAAACACTCATGGCTCATGTTGTGATTAGCCTTGATGTTAAGTAATGTCGCCACCGCAGACAATGTAGTGTGTTTGGTGCAACCATGCCACAATGGCTTGCTACCCTCGCCTAACAACTTAAAGAAGTCTTTGCATCGTAATTCATAGTTTGCTCTCTTGCTCCCAATCAAAATCGCCCTCGCAATATCATGGACCATTTCATTCATAATGATGAGTACTAATTGCCTTAATTGTGTACTTGTGTGATGCCACCATCTCTTCTCCTCGCCCATGTGCCCACCAAAGATTCTTCAGAATTTCTCATGAACCCGTAAACAAGTAAATGATAGTTTACCATGTCTCTCATCCATATAATTTACATTCTTACACTTTAAACATGGACATCGATTCAAGATTTACCATTCATACATTCTCAAAGACTATACGATACTCCAAAAACACTTGGCAACCAAATTTCTAAATTCAACTCAGAAGACCTATCCGGGTACTTGACTTTTGTCATGCCATCCAACTACTTGGCCCAATAGAGGTCCATGATTCCACAGTACCTATACTACGTACAACATTATAAATGTTAACATACGACTTGAGCATACTTATAACCATATGACTTGAGCATACTTGTAAGCATGCATATGATTAACATTTAAGCATACTTCTAAGCATATGACTTAAGCATACTTGTAACCATATGACTTGAGCATACTTGTAAGCATACGATTAACATGTTTGAGTATCTTGAGATTCATTCATATCAACTAGTGTGCTAAGGCGCCTAACATGTTTTAAGATTATACCCCTCACTATCCCTTTCTATAATCTTTTATGTTTTGGGATAGTCACAACATGATTGAGCAATTTATAGCTTTTATAACATTTTATAGCTTTATTCTTGTATACATAAGTGTTAAATACCCTTGTTTTTCTCATATAGCCAAAAAGCAGGTCTCTTTATCGACTAAGTGTGTCTAGTTACCTTCTCTGTTGCACTAATAGCCTTTTAAGATCGCTTCATTTTGGCTTAATGTTTCTAATAGCTTAGCATGCTAACAACCAAGCTCGGCTTGACCTCGTGAGGTTGGCTAAGCTTGGCGTGTAGCCTCTCTTTATAATCGCAAATTATATCACATAAATCGATTGACGTTATAATGCAAATGACTCAACTAAATCGCAATGAACACATAATGATAATATCGTAAATGATAACAATTGAAAAGTTTCATCGAACAATACCCAAAGATTCCTAATCGCTAAAATATTCCCAATGCTTCCTTCCAATATCTATTTGAACAATACCTTCAAATCAAACTATTCCAATCTAGCATACATATCAATCAAAACATTACCAATAAGCTAATTTCTATATATAGAACAAATAACACAATCAATGTAACCAATTCCATAACAACCAAGCTTGGCTTGGCCTCGCGAGGTTTCACAAGTCATGTAGCCTCGTGTATTCGCATGCCAAGCCCAAATTTCATCCGCCGCCTAACAACCCCTTAATAGGCTCTAGTGGATCACCAATAGGCTCATTAATAGTATAAATGTTCGCAAATAACCCGACCAATAAAAAAAAAATTTCGCGAGTCTCCCCTGTAATATGGACTCAACCACACGCACGACTAAGATGTATATAAGGTCATTTCTAGGAACACAAGACATAAACCAACAAATTCATATGAGATACCATAGAATTGGATGGAAATTATGAACTTATCGAATCCCTATGCTCATAAAAAGAATTACTATCCGCAAAACAGCTTTTAATCTAGAGATTTACTACAAAAGAGTTTTGCAGTATCCACAAAGACGTGAGGATCAAACTTGTAAACTTTGAAACCCAATCATTTTTCGTGGGAGCAATTATTCACGCTTTTGATTCACATTATGATGTCAATGTCAAGTTCTCGCCTACAAATGATTTTTTTCACAACGACCAATATAATTGGTTAAACTACAAACATAAACATGGGATTCACGAGTCTATATCACGTGTGCATGACTTCCTATAATAACCAAACTCATATTACCTCTATCAGCAAAAAAGAATCCCAAAATATAAATTTTATACTAACTACAATCTAATACATTCATCCTATTACCCAAATCAAGTTACCCAAAATATAAATTTTATACTAACTCCATCCTATCACTAATCAAGTTACCCAAACCGACATAAATTAACAAAATCAAATTACCCAAAGTATCACAGATACCCAAATAAATTTTACTCTAATCAAAACTTATAAACCAATCATAATCATATTACCCAAAATATAATTTAAGCATGATAGCCATATTCATTCATTCAACTCTTTGCAATAAATTAACTCTTAAAACACAAATTCAGAAAGCAAACATACCGATTTGGAGAAGAACGAACAAAAATAAAAAACAACAAAAAAAATTAAAGAAGAAGAACTTAAAAAGTAGCTTTTACCTCTACAATTAGTCTCTAATTTGAAGAAGAATGAACGAAAACTGCTTCTCCTTCTTCTCTCTCTCCCCTTTCTCCCTCTTCTCTATTTCATGACCTCCTTCTTTTTTTTTTTTTCTTCCGTGTTCGTGGTCGAGTTTAACCGGTTATCAATTCATTTAGTTTGATCAATGATCATATCTCGCGATCGCACGCGGTCACCGACTTTTAATGACATGGATTTATCAACGATCGCACACGCGTCACGATTTCAAGTGGTCGCACAAAAAAATGGCGCCAACATTTCCAGCCAAAATTTTGGTGGCAAATTTATACTTAGCGATCGATCAATGAATCGCATGCGTCATTAAGTAAAGCATTATAATGACTAGATTACGTTTGGTCATGAGATTTAATCGGCCATTGTGATTAATATCAGCGACCGATGGTGCGGTCGCTGATACTATTGGTCGCTGATAGACCTTTTTCTTGTAGTGATAACAGAGATGGCTAGGATGGAAATAGAAGTGAAGTTGCCAAGTGAATCGAGGCAGAGACTGTTTGGGATAGAGATTCAATCTACTATTGTAGAGAAAGTCAAGGAGGTGCAGCTCAAAACTGATGAGTGTGACTAGATGTAGAAGCAGTTAACCAATGAAAAAGATTTAAAGTACAATCTCGATAGCAAGGGTTATTGAGATTTGAAGGAAGAATTAGGGTTCCGAATGAGACGGAATTAATGGAGTAAGTCTTACAAGAAGTTCATAGTTCGAGGTACTCGATTCATTCTGGTGATACTAAGGTGTATCAAGACTTTCGACAGAGTTTTTGGTGGCCAAACATGAAGAGAGAGATAGCCGAACATCAACGACCAAGTGGCTTGTTACAGTCATTGCAGATCCCGGAGTGGAAGTGGGAGCATATCACAATGGATTTTGTGGTGGGACTTCCGATTACAACGAAAGGGTATGATGCGACTTGGGTAATAATGGACCGGTTGACGAAGTCGGCTCACTTTTTGCCAATTAGGGTCAAGTATAACTTGGACTAGTTATCTAAACTTTATGTTAAGGAAATAATTTCCAAACATGGAGTACTAGTTTCGATTGTGTCAGATCATGATCCACGATTCACATCAAACTTTTGGAAGAGTCTGCAAGAACAGTTAGGAACGCAGCTGAAGTTGAGTACGGCTTATCATCCATAAACTGATGGCCAGAGTGAAAGAACAATTCAGACGTTAGAAGATATGCTAAGTTGCGTCATGGATTTTAAGGGTAGTTGGGATGATCATCTACCATTGGTAGAGTTTGTGTATAATAACAGTTATCATGCAAGCATAGGTATGCCGCCTTATGAAGCCTTATACAGAAGAAAGTGCATAACATCATTGTGTTAGGATGAAGTGGGAGAACGTCGAATGCTAGGGCCTGAATTGGTGCAGTAGACAGCAGATGTAGTGAAGCTGATACGGATGTGTCTCGTAGCATCTCAAGACAGACAGAAGAAGTATGCGGATTCGCATCGGGAAAATAGGGAGTTTGAAGTAGGCTCTTACGTGTTTCTAAAGGTATCTCCTTGGAAAGGAAAGACACGCTTTGGAAAGAAGGGAAAGTTAAGTCCAAGGTTTATAGGACCTTTTGAAGTGTTAAAACAGGTAGGCAAGGTAGCTTATATGATAGAATTACCTCTAGATCTAGAACGAATACATAACGTATTTCACGTATATGTGTTACGTTCTTATAAGCCGGATTATAATCACGTAATAGAGTATGAGCCTATTCATATTGAGAAGGACTTAACGTACGAAGAGATGCCGATTCAAATTATTAATAGAAAAGAGCAAGTTCTACAAAAAAAAAGTTATACCTTCTGTAAAGGTGTTATGGAAAAACCACGATACCGAAGAAGCAATGTGCGAATTGGAAGAAAAGATAAGGAAGGATTACCCTCAATTGTTTGAGTAATGTGAGACAAGATTCTGGGGATAGAATCTTTATAAGGGGAAGAATATAACGACTGAGAAATTCGGATCCATTGTAAAATAATTTTATTTAATTAAATAATGAATAAAATTATATTATTTGTTATTATTATGTGTTAGTAAGATGAATGTCGTTCTATAACCTAGAAACATCGGAATGTCATAGTATTTTGACTATGTGAAGGAATTAAAGTGTTTGAATTTCCAAGACGAAAATAAAAGTTTTCCGAGAAATTTTCCAAAAGACACTATTCATTGATTTCTGCTCGGGAATTATTTTTGAACTTTCGAGAAATACGTAACGATAGACTATCGAGGTGAGATAGATTATATAATAATAATTTGAGTATGGAAAACGTAATTTTTTGCCTGTGGACTTAATTTGGGAACATTAGGGAAAATAAAGTGTTAAGGAGCAAAAGTAATGATCGTATGATACGTAGGTATTGTACGAGGAAATGAATACGAGTATGATACGAAGTATTATACGAGTATGTATGAATGATGGTATGTCGTATATGTTGAATAAGTATATGAGTGAGAATACGAGAATAATACGTAGAGTATACGTTCTAAGGATTTAAGCCAAATGAAATGGATTAGTAGGATTGTGTAGGAAGGGTATAGTTAAATTGGGATTGTGTTTAAGCCCAATATAAACTAATGTTAGAGCCCCAGTGTTTGTTAATGTAAAGTCCAAAGTGAATTAATGCAAGCCCAAAAGAATAAGCTAAGCTAATTGAATTAAAGCCCAAATTAAGATCCAATGGGTGAATAAGATCCATGGGGCAACCCATGTGGGGCCATGATCACATGGGTGATCTTGATGACCAAGTAATAATGTAATGAGCAAGTTAACTTAATATCCAGGTAATGAATAGTAAGGAGGCGATTAAGGAGGTGGGATTGGTTTATTGACTAATATGCCCTAACGTTGGTTTTCCTATAAATAAGATAGCTTGGATTTCTTTTGTCTTTTGTTAACTTCCATCCAACAACTTTTAACTTAATTATTAGAGAGAATAAGTAAGAATAAGCTAGACTTCCATTATTATAAAAGAAGAAGAACAAGCTTGATCATCAAAGGTAATGATCCTATGTCATTAATCTTCCATCTCTACAATTATAGGTTGATAAGAGAAGTGTTGATTGATTGACATGTATGCTAAGAAATGATAAGAATGAATAATCTAAGGACTTAAGTCTTAATAAGCCGTGAATAAGCACTTTGTTCATAGATAAGTTATGAACTAAGGAAGAACTTGGAAGAACTTGTAACATATTTACATGAATGAATTGGGTATGATAAGAAGATGTAGGATGATGGTTACAAGACTTAAACTATAATAAGTCATGTGAAGTGAAATCATAAGTAGTTTATACTTTTATAAGTTATAAACTCATGAAAAACAAGTAATAACTTATCATGTAAATAAGTTAATGAAATAGGTATGTTAAGATGTTAGTATGATGGATAGATTCCATTTGAAACGATGAACAAATCATAAGTAACGAATGTGACGCTCCCAAAATTAGGTGTACATCACCCATCTTGAGTCGTCATATATATGGTACAAAATACAAATACAACTTAATTATACAACTGTCGTGTAAAATACGACAAAACATAAACTGAGAGTTTAAACAAGAATAATACGCTTTCTGACAATATCCATTCTCAATGGAGTCCTCATAGATGTATACAAACTCAAATTCAGGGCCTCGTTACATTTATTGTCACACTATTTAATAGAATAGTGAGGACTTCAAATGCTATCATCTGGACCGTCACTCCGTTCCCCGACTAGTCCCAGCTATATTCTCATTTCCTGAAGAGAATAGTGAAAGAAAGGGTGAGCTCAACTAGCCCAGTAAGAAATATTATGACTAAGATAATACAGAATAAATTATCATTAGTCTTCAACAATGTTAAACTGATAATATACAATAGACATCAAGTTTAACTACAATGAATATCTGATCCATTAAAAGAGTCAAGTAGAGAATAAAGTCTACTATCTTTTAGGTTTTAAAAGGTTTTCATCAATTTTTATCATTTGAGACTCGACTTAATAAATAAACCACCACATCTAATCATCCTCGTATGCACTACGGTCAAGGATTTTCATTAAATCATCAATGGTCATGACTATACCGAATAAACCCTGGTCATAATCATACCAAAAACTATTCATCAATGCATTACAGGCCACTGAGGACTTTTATCACATTATTTATAATAGGTCATGATTATACCGAATGATCCCTGGTCATAATCATACTAAGTCCATCTATGCACGTAAGCCAAAGATGACTTTCAACATAATATAACATGAGGATGATGGCAATGACATAATAATTCAATAAAACAAGTTCAAGAATTAATTTATCCAGGAACTAATAATGTCCAAATTGTCAACATAATACTTCTTTGTAAAGTAAAATTCAAGAATGCTCAGAAGAATATTTCCATGAAAAGATACTGGATGAAGCGCAAATATCAAGGATATTCCACTAATTTCAGGGAGTATAAAAGTTAAAACTTTAACCAACTGAGTATAATAAAGAATATATGAAACTGCAAATGGATTTTCACTCGTCATGCGGTAATCCACGTATACAAATCATTTCCACAATTTAATTAGGAATGAATACAAAGGATCATTCACCATGCATGTGGCAATCCACATATGACAAAGTTATTCCAATGTAATAATAAATGCGAATAATAAATAATGGAACCAGTCGTGAAATTCATTAAAGCGTGATATTCCGGCGTAATAATAAAGAACGGAATAATAAAAGAATTTTACCAAGTATGCGGTACTTCGCATAAACAAGTTATTCCAACATAATAATAAAGAATGGAATAATAGAAGAAGATCACCAAGTATTGGGTAAACCACATATACAGTCATTCCACCAAGTATAGGTAAACCGCACAAGATACAAAGTTATTCCAATGTAATAATAAAGAATGGAATAACATAAGGATTTCACCAAGTATAGGGTATGTCACAGATCTGTGTTATTCCAATGTAATAAATAAGAATGGAGTAATGTAAGTTCTCTTCATGAATAAGAAAGAATAACACCCTCTTACCGTAAAAGAAACCGGATATAGAAGTAGTGAAGTAGCGAGATACTTCTTCTTCTCTCTCTATAATTTTCTCTCTATAGCTTCTTTCTATAATTTCTCTCTAGAGTTTCAATGAATTGTAAGAAATAATGAAGGAATGAGCTTCTATTTATAGAAAAACTAAGAGTGGCTCTTGGTCTTAACGAAGGGTCAAAATGACTCTTGGTAATATTGAAGAGGCAACTACTATTTGCGAAGGGTAATTAACTCTTGGAACACCGAAGAGGCAAATAACTCTTGGAAAGCTGAAGGGTCAAATAACTCTTGGAAAGCTGAAGGGTCAAATAACTCTTGTAAACTTTCAACTCCTTGTGATTTCAAAGAAACTTTCATGTTTTCACATACAAACCAACATAACTCATCATAACACTTACTAATACCACGTATACCCATGATTTTCATTAGTCCAATGCTTTTATTATGACTTTCATCATAATCCACGTAAACTGTTCATTTTAGTTGAAGAAATATTTGAGGGTTTAAGAAATGGGTTTTGTATTGGGGTCAATACAAAATTCGATTTCATGCTCTAAGTAGGCTAAGAAGTCTTCAAGAATACGCCAGGAAATTTATTAATAATAGAAATATCATTCAAAACTGTGACTCTCATCCAAGACTTGGATAGTACGTCACATTGATACTAACTGTGACTTCTATCCCTTAACCTAGATAGCACCTCACAATGATACCTATCAACTTGCCATCTTCATTCATGATGTCGCCTACAGAAAGTCTGGCCTCGGTGCATTCCATACAAGGAAGTCAACAACGAAAGGTTCGGGGCTCTTTACTTATGGCTTGATATGACAATGATTGACTTTAATGGTTTGGTTACTTGAATTCGCACAACGGGTTGGTTATGAATATAAAAGCTAAAAACCTTAAGAAAATCATGATGAGTAGTTAACCAATTGATTCCTAAAATCACATCAAAGGCAAGTATTTTCAAAAAAATAAGATCGACAGGTAACGTGAAAGTGTTTATTTGAATCAAACAAGATTTAAAAATAGTAGAGGTAACGAAGGCTCCTACTAACGAAGTTTCAACCAATAAGTCAAAGTCTAACTTCTCCGGAGTCAAATTTAAACGTTGAACGCAAGTAAGAGAGATAAAATAATGGGTAGAACCGGTATCTTATAAGATATAGACTTCGCAATTTATAATTAACTAACCCGTGCTAACTTCGTTCGGGTTACTCGCTTTTTTGAGAAGTCACAAAAAACGCTTTCCCTTACACTACCGATTTTGACACTTGTGGAACGGTCTTTGGTGCCTCCATCCTAGCTGAACTTGTCTTCGATGAACGACAAAATCGGGCTAAGTGACCTTCTTTTCCACAATTATAACATGCTTTGGACGGCATCACGCAGTTTGAACTGATATGTCCCTCCCATCCACATTTGAAACATATGATAGGTGGTCGTTCTCCTTCCTTAACAACGGGTGCTGTGCTGACGTCTTTTCATCATTGTTGAATTTCCTCTTCTTGAAATTCCCATTCCTATTATCTTGGCCATGATTACCACCGAAATGGTTACCATTCTTGGCATGATAATTTCCCCCACGATGGTTATCATTGTTCCGATGACCGTTGCCACCGGTATGATTATTATCGTGTTGTTGGTCGTTGCCTTTTGGTTGTGCTGACTCATTATCGCGCTCCAATAACTGAGCCCTATTCACAACATCTGAATATAAACAAAGTTTGTGAGAAATGAGGTATTAACGTATAGGGTTTCAAACCTCTTAGAAACATTCGCGTCATTCGCTTCCTCATTATCGACCAAATGGGATGCAACCGAGACAACTCGGCAAACTTAGCCTCGTCTTCGCGACACCTGGTCATATTATTTTGCTCTAGCTTGATGAACTCCACCTCCTTCATGTGACGAATACTTTCGGAAAGTACTTTTGTTGAATGACTCTTGGAACTTATCCCAAGACATCTTGAAAAGGCCAGTCAGTATGCTTTTACTGATTCCCACCAAGAATCGCCTTTCACGCAACATAAAAGTGGCAAAGGAACCTTTTGCTCCTGAGCATCCCAAGACATCAAATATCTTAGTCATCCGCTTTAACCACGCTTTCCGCCTTTAAGTGCTTCCGCTTTCCCAAAACTCCGGTGGTCCCAGCCTCCTTGAATCTGCTTAAGGTGGTGATCAATCGTATTGCCATTATTTTTACCGCATTATGAATGAGGAGCCGCTCACCGATGTTGTATGAATTCTAAAAGCTCCTAAACGCATCGCTGTCATTCATTTGATCGTTGTTGTTGTTTATAGGAGGATTATCGCCATCCTGTCGCACATTATCCTGATTATTGATCTGTGGAGACTCAACGGTCTCTTGTGCTCCATTGCTTATCTCAACATTTTCGGATGCCATTTTCAAATACTGCCACAAAACAAGGGTTAATTAACATGTCACATATTATCCCTATACACTGACCGACCAATTAAATACCAAATAAACTTAGGTAGCATACTAGCGAAGGAATTTCCCGTCTCTCCCCTCCTAGTTCTTATCTCACATCTTAGCCAAGGATCATATCCCTAAGCTTTGATACCAACTGTGACGCCCCCAAAATTAGGTGTACATCACCCATCTTGAGTCTCCATATATATGGTACAAAATACAAATACAACTTAATTATACAATTGTCGTGTAAAATACGACAAAACATAAACTGAGAGTTTAAACAAGAATAATGCCTTCTAGACAATATCAATTCTCAATGGAGCCCTCATAGATAGTATACAAACTCAAATTCAGTCCTCGTTACATTTATTGTCACACTATTTAACAAAATAGTGAGGACTACTAATGCTATCATCTGGACCGTCACTCCGTTCCCTGACTCGTCCCCAAATTTATATTCTCATTTCAAGAGAATAATGAAGGAAAGGGTGAGCTCAACTACCCAGTAAGAAATATTATAACTAAGATAATACAGAATAAATTATCATTAGTCTTCAACAATGTTAAACTGATAATATACAATAGACATCAAGTTTAACTGCAGCGGAATATGCAATCCATTAAAAGAGTCAAGTAGAGAATAAAGTCTACTATCTTTTAGGTTTTAAAAGGTTTTCATCAATTTTTATCGCTAAGACTCAGCTTGATAAATAAACCACCACATCTAATCATCCCTGTACCACGGTCAAGGATTTTCATTAAATCATCAATGGTCATGACTATACCGAATAAACCCTGGTCTTAATCATACCAAAAACTATTCATCAATGCATTACAGGCCACTGAGGACTTTTATCACATTATTTATAATAGGTCATGATTATACCGAATGATTCCTGGTCATAATCATACTAAGTCCATCTATGCACGTAAGCCAAAGATGACTTTCAACATAATATAACATGAGGATGATGACAATGACATAATAATTCAATAAAACAAGTTCAAGAATTAATTTATCCAGGAACTAATAATGTCCAAATTGTCAACATAATACTTCTTTGTAAAGTAAAATTCAAGAATGCTCAGAAGAATATTTCCATGAAAAGATACTGGATGAAGCGCAGATATTCCACTAATTTCATGTAGTATAGAAGTCAAAACTTTAACCAACTGAGTATAATAAAGAATATATGAAACTGCAAATGGATTTTCACCCGCCATGCGGTAATCCACATATACAAATCATTTCCACAATTTAATAAGGAATGAATACAAAGGATCATTCACCATGCATGTGGCAATCCACATAGACAGGTTATTCCGACAGAATAATAAATGCGGAATAATAAATAATGGAACCAGGTCATGTGAAATTCACACCGACAGGATATTCCGACAGAATAATAAAGAACGGAATAATAAAAGAATTTTACCAAGTATGCGGTACTTCACATAAACAGGTTATTCCAACATAATAATAAAGAATGGAATAACAGAAGAAGATCACCAAGTATTGGGTAAACCACATATACAGGTCATTCCACCAAGTATAGGGTAAAATGCGCATGTGTTATTCCAATGTAATAATAAAAATGGAATAACATAAGGATTTCACCAAGTATAGGGTATGCCGCGTATACAGGTTATTCCAACAGAATAAATAAGAATGGAGTAACAGAAGTTCTCTTCATGAATAAGAAAGAATAACACCCCTTACCGTAAAAGAAACTGGATATAGAAGTAGTGAAGTAGCAGAATACTCTTCTTCTTTCTCTCTATAATTTTCTCTCTATAGCTTCTCTCTATAATTTCTCTCTCTAGAGTTTCAATGAATTCGTAAGAAATAATGAAGGAATGAGCTTCTATTTATAGAAAAACTAAGAGTGGCTCTTGGTCTTAACGAAGGGTCAAAATGACTCTTGATAATATTGAAGAGGCAACTACTATTTGCGAAGGGTAATTAACTCTTGGAACACCGAAGAGGCAAATAACTCTTGGAAAGCTGAAGGGTCAAATAACTCTTGGAAAACTGAATGGACAAATTACTATTAAAACTCATAAATCGTAACTCGTGAATAGTAACTCATGAATAGTAACTCGTGAATAGTAACTCCAACACGAAAAGTTCCCCAAATACCCGATTGAACAATATAACCTCCAGACATCAATTATTATCGAAATAAATTTCAATTTTCACTAACACAAATAATTTTAACACAATGGAACTATCAAATTCATCTTTAATCAACACGAACTTATCCATCATTAATATCATAACTCACAATATTTAACAATCAGGTCGTTCCCAGGAAAGAGGGGGCTTTCCAATAAGGATTTCTCCCTATTAGCTCGAAATTAGGTGACCAAACCTCTCCTTGACAGAACTTCTAGACATTGTAAATATTGCAATTTAATAATATGAATAACTTTGTCGTCTCAATTATTGATTTAATAATATAACATATTATGCACATGATACTGTGACAATAATTGGATCAATAATATGAGAGATATGATGCAAAGAATTCTTCAGAAGCAATAATGCAAAGATAACTGAGTGACTTCTTATGTAAGCGTCAATAATCAATACCGTGTGCTACTATACAACCACGCGTATTACTGTACTTTTACTACCGGGTAGTTCAATAGTATTAATGGTAAAACCTCCGCCGTTATTTCAATAAAATATTTTTGTCATTTTCTAACTACGACAGTACTTCTGTTGTGGAGTCCACCAATGATTGTGCCGTCGTACGGATATTCTCGACAAAAAGAATATTCTCCGACCAAACGAATATTTATAACAACTTGCATACTTTGCAAAATTTTCAAATACTACCCACAACTATAACACTATCTCAAATCAACACCATAATATAAAAAATATTTCGAGAAATTTAAATCTTTATTTATAAAATCTGGGGTCTCACAATGAAGTTATGCCGGAATTCACACGATTAGACGATAATCGTTGAATTCGTGAGATTCTAGAAATGGAAGTCGAATTTTGATATTGAGCTCGAAAATGTTGGTTTTCGATTGAGACAAGTCTTATTTGGCATTATAGAGTTGCGGACTCAAAAATGACCGAATTTTGACTTAAAACGAAGAAACGAGTGTTAAACATTCACGAACATGTATCGTTTTCGTTAAAAATGAACTAATAGGTGAATTTTGAGTTAACAAAGTCAAAAATGTAAAATTCTTGCATGAACATGTAGAGTATGTGATTTGTGAGCTAATGGCTTTTGAACGAGCCAATTCGGACTTAAAATGATCAAATTTGGAGTCCGGGAAGTTCGTTGTGCAAAATAAAACTGCTAACTATCTCAGGTGCCAGTCGTGGCCATGGCTGACTTAAGGCCAAAGAGTGGCACTGCAGCTCCATGTGTAATGCTCAGATATATCAAGAGTCGCAACAGCAATGACATGAGTTAATACTAAGACTCAAGGTCATAGTAATGAAGTCAAGACTTTGAACATCGAAGATTGGCATACAGTGACGCTAATCGAACAAGAATTCGGTCGAAGCGCCGTGTTCTTTACCCTAACCATCGCTAACTTGCATACCAGAAAAGCGGCATAAAGAAGAAAAGTTAGCACCGCAGCGCCAGCCTTAGGGATTGCACACTATAGAAAGTTTATAAGTAAAGCAAGAATGTTAATTGATTAGTAATGAACTAAAACTTAAATATAACATTGTTTAAGACATTGTTAAACCTTACGTATGATAACTAAAGGTTGAAGATAATCAATCAAACGTGAACGTAATGACGATGTAAACTATAACGGCAAACTGGAACCAATAGTAACAAATCTAATACATGATTAGATTGAGAAGAAGGGTAAGATTCATTAAGAACCATGTATGTTTATATATGATCTAATGTGTTACGTTATGTGATCATATATTGTAGAGACCTTAAAGACTTAAAGAGAACGTGTAATAACAGTAGCAGACGCTGAAGACAAGTGTTCTAACCCTTGTCTATGTTCAATCTGGACAAGTTTTGTGATCCATGTATTCTTACACATGAATTGATGTATGATGAAGTCAAAGCCAATTATTTCGGCTAGACTTAAAGATGTTGGATTTCTTATAATCTATCAAAGTATTGTCAATGTTTTGCCAAACTATGTTGGTATGGTTTTCAAATGAAGACTGAGTATGCTAAACAAATGTTTTTGTCGTCTAACGACAGGCACGTGAGGTTGCCACCACTTAAACGTACATACGTTTAAAGAATGTATTGTTGATTAACATAGAGTACTATAGGTTGATCACCTAGACGTGCTCGTAAGTAATGCCAGACATACGGACTTAGTGTCGGGTTGTCCTTTTCAAAGAAAGTATGAAATGCTCAAGGTCTTGGACCGGAATTGATGTTTTACTAAATGTTGTCATTGTAAAACGTTTTAAGAAAAGAGAAGTGCTATTTTGAATTATCGATAGTACTTCATAAATATTGTTCAGTTATTGAAGATATATGATTTGTATGTTTCAAGCATATCGTTTAAATGGAATTGTCATACTTGCTGAGCTAGTTATGCTCACTCTTGCTTGAACCATATGAATGCAGCTAAGATCGAACAGACCGAAGGATCCGATAAAGATAAAGGGAAGGCTAAGGCAGACCGTTGAACTGTCTATGTAATAGTATAGGTTTAAGGTTGTAATGTATTTGATATTATGACAAAGAACTTATGTATTGGTTATAAAGAACCTGGGAAGGGAATATTGTTTGGAATATATATAAGACATATTCGTTCTTTTTGAGGCATTTCAATTGAATGTTTATGTGAACTGTAGCACCGTGTAGCACCATATGTCAGGTTGGAAGATACCTAGATTTGGGGGCGTCACATCGTCAGCGGCAGCTGTAGGATCTATAGAGCCGTGGACAACTTCCTAAGCCAACTGGTAGATCCGCTCGCGTGATGGTGCCCCTGATTGCACAACACTGCTCGCCATGCACCCCTCTATGATGCGTCGGAAGAAATCATCGGATAATGAAGTGCCGGTGCCCGATCCACTCGTACCACTACCTCTAGTGGGTGGGCGCCGCCGAGATCTCGCAGCAGGGACTAGGGTGTAAGCTGGGACATGGGGAATGCCCACAACTCTACCCTTCTTCGGTCCCCCTGTAGCCTGCAACCAGTCCTCCATCTTCTCGTCCGCACGTGTAGAATCGTCTTCTAGAGTGTCACCTCTCTGGCTGCTCCAGGCCGCTACAAGATCCTCGAACCATCGCTAAAAAAAAACACATTAGTAGATAATGCACAAAGTATAAAATGAAATAATACAAAAGAATATCCGAATTTTAAATACATATTAAATAAGAGAATTAAATAACATACAAAAATGCATTCTGCCTTAGGTGAGATATAACCACCTTCACCTTTCTTTTAGTGGGCGTGCCACCAAAAATCCAAGTGGGAGGGTGCATGCTTTAGACTCACCTCGAGTTTCTCCCGGTACAGGTCATACAATTGGGACCTAGTGCAGTGTAGGAGATGACTCTGCTGTCGGGAAGATGTACGCTGTGCCAACATTTTCTTAAAGGCTTCGCCGTCCCAAATGTTGCACATCTGGTCCCACACCGTAGCAAATATAAAATCTGGCCGAACATACTTAAGTTTATATCCATCAACCATCTTCTTCTAGGCCTTCTTCTTCCAGTCGTAGACCCCATTGTGTTAATTCATCTCCAAGTATCTGTGCAGAACAGTCATGCCATGGGCTTCCTGCCCATCCTCAAAATGATAATATCTCTGCATATTACACATTAAGAAGCTTAGTAGACAACATAAATCAAAGAGGTAAAAGTATATTCAAATGGAATATAAAACTAGTATATGAATTATTGACATCTTACCCTAAACTCAGAAATAATCAGCTGACGTGTGCGGTCATCCACATCCGCCCACCTCATCCACAGGTTTGAGAATCTGTTGCGGACGATCCCAAGCAACGTGTTCCTTGGCGTCGCATCAAGGATACTATAATTGAGATTAATACATTGCAAATTACAAAGAATATATAAGAACTAAATACTTATGCCAGTACTATATAGGACTATGAAATTACCTATGAGTCCCAACACGACATATAAGCGGCGCTTGGGGGGGATTCCCTAGCTAGACACGTGCTAGTCCCCGCGGAGGCCTACGTCGATCACCTATGTAGTGAAATACATCAATATTTATATAAAAAAATATAATGTCAATATAATATAAAATAAAAAATAATAAGATGTAGCCCAACAAAACCAGTAAGTATACCTGACGCTCCGACTTGATCATCACGCGTAGAATCGCCATGACCCCCACGACCTGCACGCCCACCACAATCGCAGTGTTGTGTGCGCGCCATATGTATGTATATTGTCAAATCATAAAAAAAACATTATTAGACATTCTTAAATACTAAATTTTTGAACAGTAACAAAGAGGATAACATACAGATACAACTAAAAGAATGCAACATAAATAGTAACCTAAAAGGATACAACATAAATAGTAACCAAAAACAACTAACACCTTATTTAATAGATTAATATAAGTTGAAGACAAAGATTGCATTACTACAAACTATTACATTTGAATACAACTAAAAGAACACAAAGAGTACATACTTCTAATTATTTATATCGTCAAAGCCATCAATATTAGAATCGTCATCTTCGAGTAGTAGATCTTCAATATCGTTGTCATCACCATCATCGTCGTCCTCAACGATTTCTTCAAGTATATCTACCTCTTCAAGAACATCGTCTTCACTTTTAATAGCGACGACATCATCCTTTTATTCACTAAACTCACTAATAATTGTCACATCAGCAGGTGTGACACTAGTAGACTCGACTTGTAAAGGTTCATCATCTGGACAAGGAGTTGTGCCTTGAAAACCACGAGCTTTGGTGGTTATAACAGCATACCATGGGCTTGCAAGACTCTTAACACTCCGTACGTAGTATACCTGTGTTGCTTGACTTGCTAAAATAAAAGGCTCGCTTGAGCTTAGTTTTGACTTAACATTAACAGTTACCAAACCTGAATTTTTTATCTAATCTAACTCCATTCTCACTATCAAACCAATGACAATTGAAGCAAACTAACTCTTTATGACCCCAATATTTGAGAACGACAACTTCTAGCAATCGTCCATACCAGTCATCCCAAAGATTATCATAGAAGCTACCTTTATCCACAACACCAGAATCAAAAGAAACGACTTCCCCAATATCGCATCACTTAAATCTGTAACCGTTAACAATGTAGCATGTATAAGTATCTACAGATATTTCGGGGCCATCGGCTATAAGCTTTAGCCAATGTCAGCTAACTCATCTGTGAGGACCTAATGTGCATGAACACAACATATTCTAAAGTTAATTACACCATAAGATTATGTCTATGACACCAGAGTCATTGAACTGCAAATCGTTTAGACTTACGTTATCTTTAAACCATTGCACAAATTCTATATTCCTTAAAGTTTGTAAATCCCCATCCGATATAATCGAATTCGCTTCACGTATATCAGCATTATATTAACTGCAATACAAATATATACTTAGTGTGTATGGAAGGAACTTATAGCAGTAACACAAGACATATATAGTTATTGCTACTTACTTAATGTATGGCGCTACTTCATTTATGTTGACAAGTGCATACAATGTGGCAGCTGCATATTCACTATCGGTCAAGAATCACCTTTTTTCCCGCCAAATGGTTGTACAGGATGACTAAAGGCCGTTAATTCTCTATTTTCCTCGTGCGGGACAGCCTCATTCCGACGTAAGCGATTGTGCCTCATCTGAACATTCGGCTCAAAGTATAACCAGCAGAAATTAACAAGTTCCTCCATAACATAACTCTCTGCAATTGACCCCTCTACACGGGTTCTGTTCTTCACCTTTTGTTTTAGA
This sequence comes from Panax quinquefolius, assembly GCA_020205615.1. Taxonomy (NCBI): domain Eukaryota; kingdom Viridiplantae; phylum Streptophyta; class Magnoliopsida; order Apiales; family Araliaceae; genus Panax; species Panax quinquefolius. The sequence continues at coordinate 120,269,878 of CM035161.1, read as the reverse complement.
TGTTACATATACCTAAGTGTTATATATGCGTGTATAAATTAGTAAACAAGAATGCAAATTTTAGCGTATTAAAAACATTAATTTTATTACCTCTTGAATGGATACATCTATCTGTATTGCATGGGACCTCCAAACCTAGCTTCGTACGGCAAGTGAATAGGCAAATGCTCTATTGAATCAAAAAACGATAGAGGGAAGATCATTTCTAACATGCACATTATTTCCACTATCTGCTTTTCTATTTTATCTATGTCTTTGAGTTGGAGCTCTGTTAAGCATAGATCTCTGAAGAAATTAGAAAGCTCCATCAGTGATTCAACCACACGTTTCGGTAACAAGTTGTGACACCCCCAAAATAGGTATACAAATACATGGTTATGAATACAAATACAAACTTAATTATACAACATGAGCAGAGAGTTTTTACACGAATATTATCTTCTAGACAATATCCAAACTCAAATGGAGTCCTCATTATATTTATTATCACACTATTTTATAGAATAGTGAGGACTACTATAACACCATCTAGGACCATCACTCTGTTCCCTGACTAGTCCTGGCTACGTTCTCATTTCCTGAAGAGAATAATAAAAGCAAAAGAGTGAGTTTGACTAGCCCAGTAATAAATATTATGACTAAGATAATGCAGAATAAATTATCGTTAGCCTTCAACAATGTTAAACTGATAGAATATAATAGACCACAAGTTTAACTACAGCGGAACAAGTAATCCATTAGAAGAGTCAAGTAGAGCATGCTATCTACTATCTTCTATGATTTAAAAAGTTTATCATCAATTTTATCGCTGGGACTCAACTTAATAAATAAATCACATCATCAAATCATCCTTGCACTACTGGCAAATGATATTCATTAGTATCAAGTCCATAAAATATTCCTGCACTACGGGCCAATAATACTCGTGTAATCATCAATGATCATGATCATACCGAATTATCCCTGGTCATAATCATACCAATCAACAGTCCATCTATGCACGTAAGCCAAAGATGACTTTCACCACAATATAAGCATGAGGATGATGACAATGATATAAGAATTCAATTAAAAGAAAGCAAATGATAAATTTTTAAAGATTTATAATTTAATTTATCCAGAATTCAATAATGTCCAAATTGTCAACATGATATCTTGCTTTGGGAGTAAAATTCAAGAATAATATCCATGTATCAAAAATAATTTGGATGTAAAAAGAAATAAATTTTTTGATGAATAGTATCCCGTGAATAGTACCCTGTGAATAGTACTTTGGGAATAGTACCCTGTGAATAGTACCCTGGCATGAAAAATTCCCCGAAAACCCGAGTGAATAATATTTGAGTGAATAGTAACTGGGTGAATAGTAACCTGTGAATAGTAACTCGTGAATAGTACCCCGACATAAAAGTGCCCCGAATACCTGAGTGAATAATATTCTAGTGAATAGTAACTGGGTGAATAGTAACCTGTGAATAGTATCCCGGGTGAAAATATTGATATTTAATAAGAAAGTTCAGATCAATATTCCAATAAAACGATACTGGATGAAGCGCAAAACTTAATGATATTCCTCTAATTTTAGGGAGTATAGAAGCAATATTTACCATAGTAAGTTATGATTTAAGAATATGAAACGAAATAATATACTGAAATCAAAATGGATTTTCACCATTATACTACGACGTAATAATCTGGCGTATGCATTATTCCTACATATTAAAGGATGAATACGAAAAAATAGTATTCCTTACGAAAGAAATAATACCCTTACCTTAGTAGAAGAGTGGATACTGCAATTGTGAAGTAGTAGAATACTCTTCTTCTTGTTCTCTATAGTTTCTTTCTCTATAGTGTCTCTTGTGAATCTCAGTGAATTGGTGAGAATGAAAGAAGAATTAAGCTTCTATTTATAGGAGAATGGACTAAATAAGAATCGATTCACTTAACGCGGTCTAGATTGATTTACTATTAGAATCGGACGGTTCATATTGATTACTATTAAAACCACAACCGACGGTTCAGATTGATTTACTTTTAAAACCACCACCGACGGTCCAGATTGATTTACTTTTAAAACCACCACCGACAGTCCAGATTGATTTACTTTTAACACCACCACTGACGATCTAGACTAATTTACTTTTAAAACCACCACCGACGGTCCAGATTGATTTACTATTAAAACCACCATTGATGATCCAGATTGATATACTATTAAAACCACCATCGATGGTCCATAAAATTAGTAAATCTTCCCATGGAATACTAAGTCAAACTTACAACAAACGCCTCATAACAATCCCTATATTTATATCAAAAATTAAATAAATTTTGCCGTTAGTTTAACGGTAAAACTTTCACCGTTATTTTTATAAAAAGATATTTTTGTCATTTTCTAACTACGACAATACTTCTGTTGTGGGGTCCACCAATGATTGTGTCGTCGTACGAATATTTCCCTATTAAAATGAATATTCCCCGACCAATCGAATATTCCCCGACATAACAAATATTTTATATCAACTTGCTTACGTTACAAAATTTTTAAATATTATCCACAACTATAACATTATATCATATCCACACCATAATATTCAAAAATATATTTCGAGAAAAATTATTCTTTATTCATAAAAGTTGGGATCTTACACAAGTCGATAAATGTCACGGGGATCAACTTCTGTATGAATACATGACAATCATGACTTTTGAGACCCTGAAACTTCAGCTCTTCGACTTTACAACACCTTGATATATTCGAAGCATATCCATCTGGGAGCTTCAATCCACTGATCCAATTACATATCAATAACAACACTTCCCTGGTCAAAGTATAATCAGCTTTAGGCGTTACCATCTTACTACCCTCCTGATACAGCCACAGATGTTCCCTAATGTTCATTTCTACCAAATCAAGCCTCGACTTGTTGTTGTCCTTTTTTCTACCACTTGCATCCAAGACTGTATAAAAAATATTATCAAATACATTTTTCTCAGTATGCATAGGATCTAAACAATGAAGGATGCATAGTGTAGCCCAATAAGGAAGGTCAAAGAACATGGATCTGTGTGTCCAGTTGTGAACCTTATCGTAACCATAAGCTCGCTGTAATCTGTGATTCTTCCCTGGAGGTGGAAATTTCAAGTGAGTAATCCAACTCAACATTGCTGTCCCAGAAAGACGGTCAGATACTTGACGTTTCTTTGTTTTTCGATTGAATTATCTACTCATCCGACGATAACGATGTTTAATCAGCAAAACCTGTCTAGAGGTTGCAAAGAAACTCATTTTCCCCCCATGTTTGAGCCGCATAGCTTTAACTGACCCCATGCACACGGGACATGACAACGCCCCATGAGTTGACCATCCACTGATCATTCCTAATGCCGGGAAGTCATTTATGGTCCATAGTAAAGTTGCCTTCATATCAAAGTTCTGTTTAAGAGATACATCATAAGTTTGAACCCCTTTATCCCACAACATCTTCAACTCATCAACTAACGGACTGAGATATACATTGATGTCTTTACTCGGACTCTTATCATCCGGAATTAGTAAAGGCATGAACATGTAGGGATCTTTTATGCACATCGAAGGTGGGAGGTTATACACAACAATAATCACCGGCCAAGTTGAGTAGGGCTTGGTGTAAGGCCCATTAAATGGATTAAACCCATCCGTAGCAAGTCCAAGCCTAACATTGCGAATTTCTTCAGCAAACGAGGGGTGATTTTTATCAAAAATTTTCCACTCAAGGCCATCTGTCGGGTGCGTCAGTTGACCTTCGACTATGTCCCGTGTAGAGTGCCACCTCATATACTCGGCGGTATGTGCTGACATGAACAACCGCTGAAGCCTTGGGGCAATGGGAAAGTAACGTAAGATCTTTCTCGGCACGTCTTTTCCCTTTTTCTTGCGTTGTTCACAATATCTACTTGTACCACAAATATCACATTACCTCTTATCTTTATTAACATCACCGTGATATAACATACAGTCATTCTCACAAGCATCAATCTTCTCATACCCTAGATTGAGCCTTTTAATCATTTTCTTCAAATCATAGTACGACTCCGGTAACTTATTTGCCTGCAGGTAAGCACTCCTTCATAATGCTTAGCAGTTCATTAAAACCTCTCTCACTACAGTCATGCTCGTTCTTGAAGTGTAAAAACTTAGTCACAGCAGATAAGACGGTGTGCTTTTTGTGCCCGTCATACAGTGGCGTCGCTGCTTCATGCAATAACTCATAGAAACCCTTAGCCCCGTCATTCGGCTCTTGCTCGACGCTACTTCCATCGTTGTTTGTATTCCACTGGAAGTATGAACCAGCAGCTTCGACTATCATGTTAGTACAGTCAAAGGTTTCATCATCTCTGGATTTCGGTTCTGATTCATGTTCATCCAACCAGGTTTTCCCATGATAGATCTATGTCGTATAACCTTGCTTGAACCCATACGCAAATAAGTCACACATGACATCACTCCTTTCCTTCCACACCTTATTCACACACCTCTTACAAGGATATCTGATCTCATCGCCACTGACTTGCTCAAACGCGAAGTTGAGAAACTTTTCAACCCCACTACGATACTCAGAGCTAAGCCCACTCTTATCATTGGCTACCCTACGTTCCATCCAACTTCGATCAACAAAATCTTGGACAATTGTCTGCTATATATATGGAAAGTTAAACAAACACAATCAAGTCTCCAAGTTAATGTATATGTAAGCTTATAAGTTTCCTAACTTCATCTCCACCTCTAACGGGTCAGGCTTCTATCCCATTCCCGGATGTGTCGCCTCACTGATGCCAATAACTTGAACACATCTTTAAATTTTTCAGAAATTTCGGCAGTACCTCCCCATGGTCTTCAAGTACACGAAATAGACTAACACACTGTAGTCTAAATATGCACCTGAAGAACATCAAGAGATATCTACTGACCGAAAATTCAAAAAATATAAAGACGTACTCAATTCGTTAACACCGACCTAAGTGAGATCGAAACATACAAGAACAGTCCCAAAACGGGGACTATTTGAGATTCACTCCTACTAAGTGAATCTCAAACAGGTTTCTAAGCTTCCTAAACTATATGACAATATGCACATGTGAAATTAGACTCTTTTCCTAGAATAATAGGAATAAACAACAACAGATATATAAAATTTAATAAAAAATGGCAGATTAAAAAGGAATACATATATAAAATGTTAATCATTCCATTCGTAAATCTGTGGAAGCTCATATCTGGGACACCGTTGGACAAGAACAGTATCTAAGTTTTCTTTTCAATGATATTTATCACCATATATATATATGTGTGTGTGTGTGTGCGCGCGCGCGCGCGCGAATAATTAATGTATTGGTAATTAAACAGTAGCAAACTAATATTAATGTATGTGTTAAACCTATCATAGGAGATTACTTAGACTCAAAATATCATATTACCAATGTCAAAACAATTTCGTAATGCTACTAGAGAATTTATAGTAACTGAAACACAGTCACAAGTACCTAATTAATTAACAATTGTACCATTGTAATAAGATACTCCATATAGGCACTTGAAAGTTGTAAATCAATAAAACAATCTAATGTAGAATAGAAAATTACTGAAATACCTTAACATTCCTATAATTCTTTTGCAACACCAATATGTATGTAACTAAACAAGCTATATTTATTGCAATAACGAGAGCACTGCATAAACTAGCAAATCGAGTTCATAAAAGGACATTTCTTATTGTAACACATGATACTGAACTTCAAGCTCTAGCCATGTGAAAGAAAAATACATGATTCGAACTCAGATTCTGTGATGGCCATATTTTTTATAGGTTCATCAGTTAGTTTAAGAGTATGAAAGTTCATACTAAACAATATTTACAAATAAAAATCAAGATTACAAGGATAATCTTCTCCAAATGAGAAATATAAGTTTTGGGGAACCTTGTAATGGGATTGCTACACCACAAACTCTAGGGATGAGAATGGCAGCTATAGCCCCTATCTTGAGGAGGAAAGCCATTTTCTCATCTCGGCAAGTATCTATATCGGCATCATTACCGCCACAAGTGGTGGTGGACATAGATTTATAAATGTTCTGCAAAAAGGAGACTTTTGGGAAAACCACAAGACAAAAATAATCTGAATTTAGAGTCGAATACAAGTATTAAAAACTTGGTGGGAACTATAAAAGAAATAAGAGGAATGTTTCACAACTACACTGCTGACAATACGAGAAATTAAGATAAATAATAAATTAGCAGCGATAAGTACTATTTATGCCCCAAAGCCAAAAATTCTTGATTATCAAAATGCTACTTGCATGACTTGTGAAAATGTAATACAACTTTCCAATTGCTTTTAGTTAATTAGTGAAGAATTGAAGTCTAGAACAATGATAATGCTCTAGAAGAAATCTCTTGTTCCAACCAAAACAAAAGAATTAGGTAAAAAATGTTAAACTGGCACCAAAAGCAAGCAATTCATAAAAGTAAATGAACCAAAATAGAAACTAAAAAATCTTGTAAACATCAAATCTTCACATATCAAAAGTGCATACCCGCTAATTTCAAGAATCAAAACCAACTTAAAAATCAATTATCACAAGAAAATAAGCTTACCTTGTAATGGGCAACCAAGAGTAAAGAAAAAAGAAGAGGGGGGGGGGGCAAAGGTTCTATTTATTTGAGTACACCGGTAGGTGTCCAAGCAAATTGGGAGAGGCAGACTAGGCGAATTGAGATGATGATGATGGGGTGCTCGAACTGTAATCTCCACTGGGATGGTGATGGGCTGAATTGTGAGAATCGATTAGGAGAAATGGGATTATCAATTGAGCAAATGGGCTACTGTGATTGAAGAATTGAGAGGGAAAAACAAAAATCTGATTGAAAATCAGAAGAGGGGGGCAAAAAATAGGTGTCGTTGCCGTCGAAAATAAGGGGTTTTAGTAAAAGACTCATTCTCGACGGCATAACTGTCAATATTAGTCCTGTTGAGTTTGACGCACTAGCGACGACGTGACCGTCGCCTTTAACAATATGTCCCGTCGACAGTAAATTTTCTCTCCACCGCGAAAAATTGGCGCTAAATCCTACCCATTAGCGACGGCTCTCAAGTCATTCTCGACGGCCATCCGTCGACCACCAATCTAGAAAAGGAGGGAAAAGAGCATTATCGACGGGTTCCATTGGCGACGGTAACCCAGTCGTGAATGAGGTCATTAGCGACGGGAGTAAGGCCGTCAACAGTAACGCCGTCGACAATGACTTATTTTTTTGTAGTGTAATTAAAAAAAATGTTCATTTTAATATGAAAAATAAAAATAAAAAATAATATAGCTGAATAAAGAATTCCAGGTTGGATCAATCAAGTCATAATTGGAATGTCGAAAACAATTTAAATATACAAGTTGTTAGAATTACGAGGGTATAATTATCGCCACCCAATTACAATAATATTAAAATATAAATAGCACTAATAGATGCAACTAGCCAAAATTAATGGACAATGTGCCCACTACAAACTACAAATAGATTATACACATGCAAACCACTAATTATATAAGTAATTTTTATTTATAAGATTCAATCTAACACGTGTCACTTGCAAGCGAGATTCATTTTAATAATCCATTTATTTCATAATATTATATCAATAGTTTTTGTATTCTATAAAAAGAAATGATCTTAATTGGGATAAGAGTCTTTCATTTTTCTCCCTTGTGGTTACATAGTTAGTATGTTGATATACGTAAAAGATTTTACTTAAAATATAAGAAATTTTTAATGAAAATTAATATGTTAGGTTTGTTTCAAACACTACAAGAAATAAAATTATTTTTGACCGAATTAATTATTTTCGACAAAAATAATTTTCTCAAAAATAACTATATTTTTGACGGATAATTTGGTTGATAATAATTCCATCGAAAAAATATTAATTCTAACAGAATTTCGTCGAAAATCACCCCCTTAGTATCAGTTTTCCCGTCAACGCTAAAACTAATTTCAACATACAGGCATTTAATTTCCACGAAATATCCGTCGAAATTTGCTATTTCTGATAGAGTAATTTTAACGGAAGTTCCGTCGAAAATAAGACAGCATAAAAATCTAAATTGCTTTCTCACTGGCGCCACACAATACACAGAAGCCTAAAAATTTTATTCTCTCTGCTCTCTCTCTCTAGTAACCTCACCCTGACAACTGACAAGTTTTGATTCCTCGGTCGGTGCCCTCCATCCTGTCGCCGCCCTCATCCTATAGGACAACCCCTCATTCCTTCCTCCCCTCTCCTTCTTAGTCGGACCCTCTAACAAGTGGTTAAGGTTATAAATGAGTTGAACCGAAGCGAACATAGAACTACTCAAAATTTAAATTCATACTCGAATTTAAATTGTATTTAAAAAATTCTACTCAGATTCGACTCGACTCGAATATTTATTATTTTAATTCGATCCGACTAAGATCGAATTAAATTCAAACTACTCACGAGCTTCAAATTCAAGCTCGAATTCGAGTCTCCATATAATAACTAGCTTTATAATAAATATAATTATAAATTGAATTTGTTATTTTATTTAGAAATGAGAAAATATATTTACTATTACACTTTACAAATATAAAATCACAATTAAAAATAAAAATAAAATAAAATAATAATAATTAATTAACCTAATTTGATTTAATTTTGTATATATTATAAGAGAATGTATCAAGTATCTAATCGAATATTTATCAATCGAGTATGTATCGAATCATAATTGACAATTCGAGTAGTTTGAATCTTAAACGAGTCGAGTATAACGTTCCTCGGATTCTACTCATATTTTTATTCGAACTATTTTTTATGCTCAAATTTAGATCATATTATTAACAAATCCGAGACTCGCTCATATTTTTTTGACTCGAGCCAGAATCGAGTTCGAAATATTTGGCTCGTTTACGTCCTTACTAGTGGTGGCAGCTTGACCGACGTTTCTTGGTGGCAATTTTACTGGCGTGCACGCGTGGTGGCAGATTTGCCGGTGTGTATTGTGGCTCCTCCAATTTAATTAAGGTTAGGTTTTATTATGTTTTAATTTGAGAATGTTGATTGTGTTGTGGGTAATTTATCAATGTTGATTGCATCGTAAATTAGCTTTAATAAATTCATGAAATTGGCTACTGATTTGGGTATTGGAAATCTTGGGTATTGATGTTGGGTGCTAGAAATCTTGGTTATTGATTTTGTGTACTAATTTTTTGCTTTGGATACTGATATTGTGAATATGATTTTGGGCACTGATTTTGCCATTTAATCTGATTTTCGTCAAAAATAATTCTCTCAGAATTATTGTATTTTCGACGGAAAGACTATTCTGTCGTAAATGGTTTGGCTCTAGCGGGAATGTTGGTACCAAGAAGTGGATAACATTTTCGACGGAATTTCGCCAGAACTAAGGTATTTACGAGGGAATAATATTCGACAGACTATTCTGTCGGAAATAAATTAATTTCGAGAGAATATATTTTGTCGGAATTAACCTTTTTTGTAGTGTATATATAAATTTTTTAAAAATTTATTTATTTTTTGTTGTTATAATAATGATGCACCACAATCTTAGATTAGATTATATTTTTGTATGATTTTTCAATCTACTAAAAGATCTTTATCCATTATATAAAATTAAAATATATAACTTAGGTTCCTGAGGCTTAAGAGTTAATAGTTATAATTTATAACCCTTCTTTCTTTCTTTTTCTCTCATCATATTTCATATGATAATAGAACAAAAAGTACACATGGATATTTTGCCCAAAATATTGCCAAATGGCCCAAAACTATACAGGATAAGACTTAAATCCTAGATGATTATATCAAAGCCCAGGTTCACCCTTAGAGTAATTGATGTTGATTATAATTTAAATTTCTACATTTAAAATAAATAAAAAAGAAACAACTGATATAGTTAAAGAACACATAATGTTGTTTTAAGTGTGGTGCAAAATATTAAATGCAATATAGTAATACAATAGTGTTGTATATTTACGTTGATTTTATATTATTTTTACTCTATAATATTAATGATAATAAAAAATATTAATATTGGGCTTAAATATAATAATTGCCCTAAACTATTAACATTTTTTCATTTTGGTAATTAACCTTTTAATTTTTTCGATCAGGTTATTAAACTATCAATTTTTTTTCACTTTCGTTCAATTGAATCTAACACATCATAAATTAATGACGTGACCGAATTAACTAGGCTAATATTATCTGTAAGACCCCAACTTTTATGAATAAAGAATTAATTTTCTCTAAATGTTATTTTGAATAATAAGGTGTGAATTTGATATATTGTTATAGTTGTAGGTAATATTTATAAATTTTGCAAAGTAAGCAAGTTGTCATAAAATATTTCTTTGATCGGAGAATATTCGTTTTATCGGGGAATATTCGTGCGACGGCACAATCATTGGTGGATCCCACAACAGGATTATTTTTAGAGTTAGAAAACGACAGAAATAACTTTTTATAAAAATAACGGCAAAAATTTTACCGTTAACTATTAAAATACCTGATGATAAAAGTACAGTAATACGCGTGGTTGCATAGTAGCACACGGTATTGTACGATATCTTTGATTATTGATGCTTACATGAGAAGTCACTCAGTTTTGTTCAATTATTGCCACAGTAATTGTTGCATAGTATCTCACGTTATTGATTCAATTATTGTCACAATATTTTATATTATTAAATCAATAATTGAGACGACAAAGTTATTCATATTATTATTTGCATTATTAACGATGTCTAGAAAGTTCTGTCGAGGAAAGGAGTTTGGTCACCTAATTGCGTGCCAATAGGGAGAAATCCTTATCGGAAAGCCCCCTCTTTCCTGAGAATGATCTGGTTGTTAATATTGTGAGTTATAATATTAATGATGAATGTTATTAAAAATGTGTCTTGTGAAGCCAAGTGAATTGAGATAAATAGAGGGGTATTTTATGAAGTATTTATTGTAAATTTGGCTTATTATATGGACCCCCACTTACATATTTTTTAGAATCGTCGGTAGAAAGTTATATCAATTTTGTTACACACACACACATACATACATATATATATATATATATATATATATATATATATATTATAAGCTTTATTTTTTATGAAAAATAAAATATATTATATTTTATTATGCATAGTACTACATAGTGTTAAATAGTACTGGATAGCGTGTGCATAGTGTAGCATAGTAAAAAAAAATTTAAAAAAAGTTTCAGCTGGTACGCGCCCGTGATTTCCCCCACTGTGCAGTCGGTGATTTTTCCTAAATAGTATCCTTCCATTCTCCTATAAATAGGATGCTTAGTTTAGAATAGAAAATCACACCAGAATTAGAAAATTCTTCTTCTATAATATTGAGCGTATTTCTTTAGAGTTTAAGAAAGTTTTGAGTGTAAAAAACAGTACAAGTTTTCTTCAAGAATATCTCCGATATACCAGTCGGAATTACTCTCTTTTTAAGGTAAGGGTATTATTTATTTCATATTCAGAAGAGATATTATTTTTCGTATTCGTATGAATATTATTTTCGTTCAAAATTCGTAAGGAATATTATTTTCGTTCAATATTCGTAAGGAATATTGTCTTCGTTTAATATTCGTAAGGAATATTACTTTCATTCAATATTCGTAAGTAATATTATTTTATTTAGTATTCGTAAGAAATAATATTTTCTTTCATACTCTGTAGTGTGTGAGTAATATTATTTCATTTCAGATTCCGAATTCTACACTCATTTTGTTAAGTATTGCTTCTATACTCCTTGAAATTAGTAGAATATCCTTGAAATTTACGTTTCATTCAGTATCGTTTCACAATGATATTTTTATGAACATTCTTGTTAAATTTAGATCTTTTCATGTCGGGATACTATTCACGGGGTACTATTCCACTCGGGTAATATTCACATGGGATACTATTCATGACAAAACTTGATTTTTTCCTGTTCAAATTATTTTTGGAATATTATTCTTGAATTTTACTCCACAAAGCAGTTATCATGTTGATAATTTAGACATTTTTAAACTCTGAATAAATTAAAAATCTTTAATATTTATTCTTAATTTCGTTGATTGATGCTTATATCATTGTCATTATCATCATGCTTATATTATGATAAAAGTCATCTTTGGCCCATAGTACATAGATGGACTGTTGATTGGTATGATTATGACTATGTATAGGTATAATCATGACATGTAATTTTACAAATGATGTGGTAAAAGTCTTCATTGGCCCGTAGTGCATTGATGAACAGTTGTTGGCATGATCATGACGATTGGTGATAATAACGAATATCCTTGGCCCGTAGTGCATGGATGATTCGTGGATGTGATAATAATGAATATCTTTGGCCCGTAGTGCATGGATAATTCAGTGGTGTGGATTTTTTATTGAGCTGAGTCTCAGCGATAAAATTGATGATAAACTTTTAAATCATAGAAGATAGTATATATCATGCTCTACTTGACTCTTCTAATGGATTATTTGTTTCGCTACAGTTAAACTTGTTGTCTATTATATTCTATCAGTTTAACACTGTTGAAGGCTAACGATAATTTATTCTGCATTATCTTAGTCATAATATTTTTACTGGGCTGTTGAGCTCACCCTTTGCTTTCATTGTTCTATTCAGAAAATGAGAATATAGCTGGGACTAGTCGGAAAATGGAGTGATGGTCCAGATGGTTGCTTTAGTAGTCCTCGCTATTCTGTGAAATAGTATGATAATGATTGTAATGAGAACTCCATTTGAGTTTGGATATTGTCTAGAATACAATATTCGTGTTAAAACTCCCATCTTATGTTACACGACAGTTGTATAATTAAGTTTGTATTTGTATTCTGTACCATGTATTTGGCAACTCAGAATCAGTGATGTATATCTATTTTGGGGACGTCATTGTGACAAACGAGATTTTGTAATTTAATTTTTATATTTATTGAATTAAATAAATATTTTCCAAGGATTCAATTATTAGATTAAATAATTAATTGATGAAGTTGTGGTAGATTAATTTAATTATATGTGTTATATTATTAAGTTAATGTGGAGAATTTTATTTTTCAAAGTATGTATTTATGTGAGCTTATTGAATTAAAAAAATATTTAATAAGCCTAATATTATTTTAATTAATTAGAAAATTAATAATTTGACATAATTAATAAATGAGAAATTTAATTACGTGACTATGTGAATTAATGAGAAATTATTATATTTTATTTAAAATAAATTAAATAAGATATTTTATTTAATTTATAAAGGGGTGTGACACTATTAAACTATAATATAAAAGATTTATTAAATTAAATGGTTATGATTCTTTTAAGGCTAGCCAAACGGAGCCTTATTGGGAGTTGGGAGCAGTTAACCCATGATCGGGTTAACTGACCACAACTGCGTCAGTTTATAAATTATATGCGTATTCTTTTATTTCATTTTCTTAAGTCTGATAAAACTAGTCAGAGAGAAATTGATAATTGTTGAGGAGAATTGTGAGTGTGATTGAAGAGAATTTGAGAAGGAATTTATCTCCTACTAAATCTACACTACGCTTTGGGTAATCTCTTCAACCCAGTTTTTTTATTTTACGTCATTTAAAGTTTCATGAAAATGGCTTTCAAGTTCTGTTAAAATCTCTGTATTTAGAATTGGTAGTGATATATAGGTGATAATATGTTAGCACAACATGTTTTTACTATATATTATAGATTCCATATCATCAGTTCCATAAAAATATGACGTATATTATTGCTACAAAATTTCAAAGTAGAGAAATATGGCCATATGGTCCTTACTCACAAAATTAATACATCAATCATATATTATCTCATAAATTTTATGCTTGTATATAATTATGCATGTTAAAACGAAGAAAACAAACTTCGAATGGACATATTTGGCGTTATAACGAACCCTTAGTGTTAATTTTCATGTTTTGTGTTCAAAACTTTCAAGAACATCAAGAACAGTAAAATTACATGTTTTGATTCTATAAATTATATGTTTTAACTTGTTAAAATTATGTTAGAAAGGTTGGGTAATGATCATATATGAATTATAGTATATGGGTATGCTTAAATTAATGTATGTACAAGAAAATTGGAAGTTATGACTCTGTTCTGTGTTCTTCATAGAACGAATAGTTGAAATTGGGAAAGATTTTTTTTTTGCCTAATTTGGTCGTGTACTGCAAAACTGCAGAAATTGAGTCTGGGTAACCCATCTCCTACGGCGTTACTACAAACTAAATTATCTCCATACAAGCGACAAAAAAATAATAATAATAATTAATTAAAATATTTATCAAATAAAATAAATATTTTAGTTAAAATATTTATGGAATAAAATAAATATTTGATAGAAATTATTATTAAAATATTTATCAAATAAAATAAATATTTTAGTTGAAATATTTATGTGTTGAAATATTTATGGAATAAAATAAATAATTGATGGAAATTATTATTAAAATATTTATCAAATAAAATAAATATTTTAGTTGAAATATTTATGGAATAAAATAAATATTCGATGGAAATTATTATGAAATAATTTATTCGAGTGTAATAATAATAAGGAATGAAAATATTCTAATTTAATTAAGTAATTAAATTAGAAGGGTAATGATTTGTTAAATAAAGTGGAGTTTATATTAAATAATTAAGTAAAATTGTAACTAATGAATGTCGTGAATACATATGGTATGTGTGTAGGGATTTGTGGTGAAACGGAAGTAGTAATCGTTTAGCCTACTTTGAGAGGCGCAAGTTCCTAAACCTTGTTTCTTTACATAAAGCAAGTTCCTTATTCTATCTTGTTTATTATTGTTCAAGTCAAGATTTTATCATTCTTTAAAAGCATAATTCCTGTTATACAATACTTATTCGATTGTATACATCTTGAACTTTATTATTCAAATTGAATATCAATTATTGTTGAACCTTGTAAGACTAGCGAACCCTTATTGATTCGACTAGTCTATAGTTGATGAACGTTCTAAATTTGAGAACCATTGTTGAGCTGATCCAAATTAAACTTCCTTTGGTGCGGACTCTAATGTCAAATTGAGATGAACAACCCTGTTATAGGGGATTAATTACGCTTTAGCGTTAAGATATTGTGCACAGTATGGTACTAAGGGCTGATCCCCCTAAGTACGAGAAGAAGAGTCCATAGTCTTATAACTGTTAAAGGTTTCAAGTATAAACACTTGACAACCTAGGACATAGTTCAAGGTCTTATGACCCTCAAATTTTTTTTTGATTCTTGTTATTCATTCTTGATTCAAAAGTTGAGCTCTTATTTCAGAAGTTGTTAATTCACTCGCATGTAGGGGTGAACATGGTGCGGTTTGGTGTGATTTGAAGTCCAAACCGCACCCGAAACCACTCAGGTGCGTTTTGAAAATTTTAAAACCTCATTTGAAACCGCTTGTGATTGGTGCGGTGCGATTTTAAAGTGTGCGGTGCGGTTTTAATTGGTGCGGTTTCGGTTCCAAAACCAATTGAAACAAAAAAAAAAGTCTAAGCCTTCAATAAAATTTAATATAAAACTTACATCGAACAATTAACTTAGTGACAGAGTTGGCAATTGGAATTATATCAAGCATGCTTTAAAACTAAAACATACGCTATATAAACCAACGGAGACCATATATTCGATAACAAGCAAGAATTTTTATCTAGTTCCCCAAAAATTAAAAGTATATACTGGAGATAGAATAAAATTCTATCTCATATATTGCAGGGAGGACTTATAGAATATAATCCTAACTATACCTAATTTGAAAAATAATCTATTAGACTATTACTATTATAGCATTGACATTAACCAATGCATCAAGTGCTCGAGCCCCTCAGCTATAAGCCCCTCCAATAATGCATCAAACAAATTCGAAATTCCAAAACCCAATTGCTTAATTTTTGACTCTATAACCTCTAACATCTTCTTTCAATTGGTGAAAAAATGACAATGCAAGACTGGGATTTTCTCTGAGCGTGTTCAAGTGAAAAGTAACTTTAGAATTTACTAGAGATAATACATACATACACACACATGGTGCGGTTTCGGTTTTATGAGTGCGGTTTTTAGCTAGTAACCAAACCTAACGAAGAATTTGGTTATTCAACCCACCTAAAACCGCTTACATACGCCGGAACAGTTGGTGCGGTTTTAATTGAAAAGTGATTTCAATTGCGGTTTTGGTACGGTTTCGGTTCCAATTTGGTTACTTGTTCAGCCCTACTCGAATGTTATTATTTTATTGTTGTACTATTATACTTGTGGGCAATTGTGCTCACTCTTGTGTAATAATAACATTGCAGTTAAGAACGAAAGGTCCGACGAGCCTTCTACTAGCAAAGGCAAGGGCAAGCTTAACAAGTGATGAAGACTTGTTGTTTATGAGATTATGTATTTATGTTTAAGACTTGATGTTGTTTAAGACTTGTTATTTGTTTATATTTTCGGACAGATGTTTAAGGTTAGATTAACCTGGGATTGTATTTATTATGCAGATGATGTAACCCCATAAGGGGAAGAGTTATTTTTTATCTATTGCATGGTTTGCATTTATTATGGGTAGTGTGACGCCCCCAAATCCGTGTAATCATCGATTACAGAACTTAGTGCTCACGATACAACATACACCATCATCTAACTAAGTAAACCTTAACAATAAGGAATAATAATATTAACTATTACATAATTATTCAAAATAAAATCTCAAGTCTTTACAACCTTAAAACATACTGGAACTTAGTCTTAGCGTTTATCGCTACAATACACATATGCGAAAATAATTATTTTATTACATAACCATTAGCATCACTTCATCTTGGACTTTCCTTGTCTCTTGCCAAACCCTCACCTTTCTCATCCTTAATCGAAAGGTTTAAACAAGAATGAGCACAAATTGCCCAAAGAAGTATACTTGGAATAAATGGGAAATATACATCAACGATAAAGGCATTTGAATTACTAGATCTCAATAGTTGAAAGATTATCAAGTGTTAAAGAAGAACATCGAGAATAAGAATTTAAGAATTTTCAATATCATATTAAAGGGTGTAGATCAGAACGATCTCTCCGTAAAATGCACGCCAGTAATCACCCCATTGTACCTACGTTGTGCACAAGTATTAAGTTTTAAGTCACATAAGCGAAATGGGACTATTTGCCCGACATCATTTGTCCGCTTTATTCTAAGTTGTTCATCTTAGTAATCATGTGAGACCGCACTAAAGCAATTTGGATCCAGAAACATTTAATAACTTCGAATGATTTGTTTTAAACCACTTTTTCCATCAATAAAAACTAGCTTTGAAACAAAGGCCGAGAACATACTTAGAACAATTCGATAATGAAATGAAATTTAAACATATGGCGATTAAAATAATAACCGAATAATCATCGATAAGCTTGTAAGATAATTGAAGTTTGTATGACTTTTTCAACGAAGAAACTTGCGAATAAATAACTAACACAAGTCCAATACTTACCCTTATCGCGATAATATTAGTAAGGATTTAATAAATACCCAAAATAAATTAGGGTTAGGAAACTTGCCTGATAAGCCTGCTACAATTAACGCTAGCGATTAACCTTCACATAACCTAATCACATGTGTCTCGTTAATCACCATTCATACACAATCTAGTTTGAAGTAAAAGGGTCTCCTATTGGATATGCTATAAACATCATAATAGAATATATTTAGAAAATATATGCCACCCATTTTAGATATCATAGGCAATTTCAAAATGAACTTAAAAATGCCCAAACATAACAATTTTTACATTTTTTTTCTCAGCTTTACCATACCTCACTAAAACAGTCATAACTAATTCGTTTTAAAACATTATTGAGCGATTCTTGCGCCCACGCGAAGCTAACTTCTGGGGCTACAACTTTCGTTCATGGACCATCTTCAAATTTCAAGCACAAAATTCCAGAAAATCCGTGCAAGGAGACTGCTCCGAATTTGTTGTACAGATTTGACGCAACTACTTTGAAAAGTCATAACTCCTTGCTCCGAAGTCGGAATTAGTCCGTTCCGGAGTCTATGAAAAGTTTATTCAGTGAACTATAATAACCCAAAAGCCCAAAAATTTTTGGAAACTGTAGCTAGTCCCGAATTTGTCCTTAGGGTCGGCAGTTCACAATTTTTTTCGATTTCTAACATGTTTATTTCTGCGACCTTACGATTTTCATATCTCACTCAATATAGCTTCAATCCGAATGAAATTTGGACATGTTATACCTCATGCTACATACTATATTAAAGAATTATTACATGCAACAAATGGATTTTCTAAGACATGATTTCGAGTGACCAAAAATCCTGAAAAATTATGCAAACTAGTTTAACCCAACTTTTGAGAAAATCATGATTTTGATTATAGCATGCATGGGTTTGATTCATATTATCCAGACCACTTCTAATAACATATATATACATGTTACGACAATTCATTTCTCTAACTTTTCATGTTTTGATCAAATTAGCAACTAAGAGGCATAATATCAAACACTTAACATGCATGGCATAACTCTTTGGATTTTTAAAGCATACATGGCATGATTTGTCCAGAACTTATGTTCTTATTACACCATAACAATTAGACCACAATTACACAACATCACATACACCAAAACAAACCATTTATAAAGGTCTCCTATGCATATTCTCTCATAGTTTTGGAAGAACATAGAGAATGGGTTCATAGCTTACCTCTTTGGCGAATTCCTCTTGATTTAATCTGTTAGAGACTCACTCCTTGCTTACTTAGACTCTCCAAAATCTCCAGAAATCACCACAACATCTATTACTCTCAATTTCTTTTTCTTTTTGTATCTTGGTGGAATTTTTGCAAAGTGAAACATTTTTTTGTTGGGTGTATATATATATAACTTGATAGAATTTCTCTCCAAATTTCTTCACCACTCCCATCATCAGTTACATGCATAATTATCCCACTTGAATATAGTTATGGGGGAGGGGGGAGTTAGGAACATGAAAAGGTTTGCTTATTATGTATGGTTTAATAAGGAGTTATCACCTTTCTTCTTCCTTATTGCTATATACGAATATACTCTCCCTCCTTGTCCCATAATATGTGTCACAAGACCCCACCAGATGCTGTCCAATTAAACAAATGCATTATAATGTTATTTTAATCATTTAAATACCGATTTTGACCGTTTTGCCCTCCGTAGCCACACGTGTCGATACTTATATCGATTCCTACTAAAGTCGACGTCCCGGACATCATGGAACTCTTCGTTTCGTCAAACACAACTTCAAAATTCGTAGTTGACAATTCGTCGCTCCAAAGTGTGCTTGGGCTAAATTTAAAATAATATTATATCTAATAAAGTTCCAAGAGAAGAGATTTGACTGTATGTGATATTTTACGTCATGAAACTTCCAAGTCCATATATCTATAAATAAGAGCATTATAAAAGAGAATGGTGGATATATAAAAATATTATGAGGCATGTCTCATTTTCGTGACACATTTAAAATATTATATGAGACATGTCTCGCCAGTGACATATTTTCGTGGTTATAGTCTATCCTGCCTAATTTCGACGTTTGGACTCAATACGCAGATCAAGGCCTCTAAATTCCGCTCCAAACTCAAACTCAGATTTGTAAGTCATCCCACGAAATTAATTAGAATTAATTCCATCCTTAACCAATTTAAATAATTGGCCTAACCGTAACAACCATTAATATGCATCTTATCACATAACATATAATAAAATAAATAATTCATCTAAAAATAATTATCACATAAGAATTTCATATAAGTTTGTTTATTGAAATTGTTTAATTACATGGGAAAATCTAGGATATTACAGGTAGATAGATAAATGATATTTGTACAGTGAACACCAAATCCCGTGGAATTAAAGTACCGGGTTTGGGGGTGTCATAGGTTGGTATCAAAGTTGTAGGTTATGAACCTTAGGTGGGGGAACAACCTTAGGTAGTAGCCTTGTATGAGATCGAGAACATAGTGGTGGTAAACTCTTATCGAGTTCTAAGAAATGAATTTCTTAATTCATTGAAGATAATAAAAGACTTTATGTGCTTATATGTTAAATTATGTGCTCGCTAGTACGGATTAGTAACTAAAACTTAAAATTGTGTTGTCAGGATGTCGGATGTTGGAGGAGCTAGTCGAGCTGGGGAGGAGGAACCCCGAGTACCTACAGAGGAGGAGCCCCGAGACATTCATGTTGTCAGGGAGCAGTTGGTACAGAGAGAGCCATCTCAGTTGATCACTGTTGTTGGTCAGGAGCATGAGCCTGAGCCTGAGACTGATCCAGAGGAGGATCCTGAGGAAGAAGAGGAAGAAGAGGAGTTTCCACCGAACTCCATTGATGCTGAGATGTATGATGCACTTTATGATCGTAACATAGAGTTACGAGACACTGTTCAGGAGCTGAAGGAGCGGACGGTTATTCAGCAGATTACCATCAAACAAAAGGATAGAGAAATTGTGATTCTTCACACACGTTTGGGAAACTTGGAGTGGGATTTGGTTCACGAGAAGGGTCAAACCGAGGAGAAGTCCGAAGAAATAGAGAAGTTGGAGAAGGAACTAAAAGAGAGCTCAAAAAGGCTGACCATAGTAGAGGAGGGCTAGGTAAGAGAGTCACGTTGTGCTGATCTTGCAGAAGGGGATTACCGTGTGAAGAAGGCTAAGTTTGGGGAGACGTACTCTACACTTCAAAAATGGATGAGGCCCAGGATCGAATTATGAGATACCCAATTCAGTTCGAAGGACGATGTTCCGCATCATGGAAGAGGAACGTGGCAAGGCTATTCAGCGCCTTAACAGGCAGTGATGGGATTAGTTTAATTATGTGAAAACATATTTGGTAGTTAAAGATGTAAATTCCGATGTGTTTATGAACAAAGGAATATTTTAATGTTTTAAATCCTGTAGATTCTTTATCTCGGGATAGTCGATGTAAATAGCAGTGATGCTATCGTTTGATGTTAAAACTTTCAATTTAAATAAATATCAGAGTTTATTGATATAATGTGTTAAGTGATTATGATTAAATGTTTTAGTTAAGCCTTAAATGTTTAAGGGATTGAATAAAGACTTAATAAGTGTATATTCTTAACAAAAATATGCCGCCAAGAAGACGACCAAATCGTCGACCAGCCCAGGAAGGGTCAACGAATAACAACAACAACAACACCAATACTGACCCCATTCAACAGTTGGTGAATTTACTGGCTGGAGCAATTAACAATCAACTTCAAGCTCCACCAAATACAACGTTCAAGGATTTCAAGGCGGTGGGACCGCCAGAGTTTAAAGGCTCCATGAACCCGATAGAACCTCAAACCTGGGTTATGGAGATGGAGAAGGTGTTTGATGTCTCCAGAGTAAGAGAAGACCAGAAAACCGCATACGCAACATTCATGCTGAAATCCGAAGCCAGTTATTGGTGGCAAACAAACAAAGTACAGGGAGGAGAAGGTGTGATAACCTGGGAGAGATACAAGGAGATGTTCTTTGAGATGTATTTTTTGACCAGCTCGCAGAACCAAATGGAGGTTCAGTTTCTGGAGTTGAAACAGGGGAATATATCCATAGCAGACTAAGCGGCAAGAGTTCAACGAGTTGGCCAGGTTCGCCACAGATCAAGTGCATACTGACGAGAGAAAGGCAAGACGTTTCGAGCAGGGACTGAAGCCCTGGTTGTATAACAAGGTGTCAATGTTCCAATTGAACACTTTTGCTGGAGTGTTAGAGAAGGCCATACTCGCTGAAGGTGGAAGTGATGCGTTAACTAAATATAATCAGGATCAAAAGAAGAAAAAGAGTGAAAATGAAGGAATTAACAAGACTGGTGGAAGTAGCACGAGAGGTAGTAATAATCAGAAGAGAAAGTGGTCTGATAACTCGTCAACTGGAAATCAACAAGGAGGGCAGAAGAAGAGGATCGAAGCGTGCTCAACCTGCGAGAAAGCTCATCTGGGAGTTTGCATGAAGGGAAAATGAGTATGCTACAATTGTGGTCAGGAAGGCCACATAACACCTAATTGTCCTAACCCAAAGAAGGGTGCATGCTTCACTTGTGGCTCAAAGGATCATCTTGCAAGGGATTGTCCTAAGAAGGGATCTGGAGGGACAGGATCAAGAGGGAATAGAGGAAACAGCGGTGGAAGCACTCTGACTATCATCACAGGACCAATCAGAATTCACCGAAATAAATAGCGTAACATTCAACATAATAGTACAGGATGCAGTGCAGTCTCATGATGTGGTGTCAGGTATCATTCCGATCAATAAAGTTAATGTTTATGTATTATTTGATTCGGGTGCTACTTGTTCATTTATATCCGATGACTTTGCTAAGAATTTAGAATTTCTTAAGGACGAATTAGAATACCCCATGAACATAGAAATTGCGAATAGAGAAATAATCCATGTTAAGTACATACATAAGAACTGTAGAGTGGATATTAAGGGTAATATCATGAACGTAGATCTTATCCCTATTCGACTTGGAGAACTCGATGTTATCTTGGGTATGGACTGGTTATCCAATTATGGGGCGGTAACTGATTGCTAGAAGAAGCGTATTAACCTTATGACTCCGTCTAAGGTTGTGTTTTATGGTAGCAAGTCGTCTAGACAATCGAGTTATCTGACGATGATGCAGGCCAGGAAATTGTTAAGACAAGGCTGTGTAGGATATCTGGTTTACATAGTCGACAGTCGTAAAGAGAATCCGAAAATAGAAGAGATACCAGTAGTGAGGGATTTCGCAGACGTATTTTTGGACGATTTGCCAGGACTTCCTCCAGATAGAGCGGTTGAGTTCATGATCGATTTGGCTCCAAGAACGGCTCTAATATCGAAGGCATCGTACCGAATGGCATCGGTAGAGATGAAAGAACTGATGGTTCAACTACAAGAATTACTGGACAAAAAGTACATTCAACCGAGCGTATCGTCGTGGGGAGTGCCGGTATTGTTTATGAAGAAGAATGATGGGATGATGCGGCTTTGCATCGACTATAGAGAACTAAATAAGGTCACAAGATATCCATTACCAAGGATTGACGATCTGTTTGATCAATCGAAGGGTGCAAGATATTTTTCAAAGATAGACTTAATGAGTGGTTATCATCAACTGAAGGTGAGGCCAGAGGATGTGCCGAAGACAGCATTTAGGACTTGGTATGGTCACTATGAATTTCTAGTGATGTCATTTGGTCTAACAAATGCTCCTGCAGCGTTTATGGACCTGATGAACAGGATATTTAAACTATTTTTGGACAAATTCGTAGTGGTCTTTATCGATGACATTTTGGTATACTCAAAAACCAAGGAAGAACATGAAGAACATTTGAAGTCAATGTTAGAGGCGTTGGGAAGAGAGAAGTTATACGCTAAATTTTTGAAATGTGAATTCTGGATTGAAAGAGTACAATTTCTTGGACATGTGATCGATAAGGACGGAATTTCGGTGGATCCCTCCAAAGTCGAAGCTGTGATTAACTGGGATCAGCCGAAGATGCCGTCGGAAGTAAGAAGTTTTCTTGGATTGGAAGGTTATTATAGAAGATTCATTCAGGACTTTTCCAAGATCGCGACTCCGTTGATGAATTTGACTAGAAAATCGGTGAAATTCATTTGGACGGAGAAGTGTGAGGAAAGTTTTCAAGAGCTTAAGAAGAGGTTGAGTTCTGCACCTGTGTTATCTCTTCCAGATGACTCAAGAAATTTTGTGGTATATAGTGATGCGTCGCATAAAGGAATTGGTTGTGTGCTTATGCAAAATGGCAGAGTCATTGCGTATGCATCACGACAATTGAAGGATTATGAGAAAGGGTATCCAACCCACGACTTGGAGTTAGATGCTATGGTTTTTGCTTTGAAAATCTGGAGGCACTATCTCTATGGGGAGAAGTGTGAAATATATACAGACCACAAGAGTCTGAAATATATTTTTACACAAAAGGACTTGAACATGCGCCAAAGAAGGTGGTTGGAGTTAATTAAGGACTACGATTGTGAGATTTTATACCATCCGGGTAAGGCAAATGTGGTTGTCGACGCCTTAAGTAGAAAGGGTCGGGAGAAACAGATGATGTTGATCGCTCAGGAGGAACTAATTTCAGCAATGGAAAAGCTGGAATTGGAAGTGAAGTATCCTATGGAGATTGATGAGAAGCTGTTTCAGATGCAATCTGGTACAACTCTACTGGATAAAGTTAAGGAGGCTCAACTTCAGAATGACGAATGTAAAATGGTTAAAAAGAAGATATCCAAAGGAACCGAATCAAGATTCAAGATAGATAAGGAAGGAATACTGAGATTTGATAATAGAATTTGGGTACCACTAGTACTAGAGATTAAGGAAGAAATTTTGAGCGAGGCTCATAACTCACGATATTTGATTCACCCTGGTAGTACTAAGATGTACCAAGATCTTCAACAACATTTCTGGTGGCCGAATTTGAAACAAGAGGTTGCGAAATGTGTTGTCAAGTCTTTGACATGTCAGAAAGTGAAAGCAGAACATCAGAGGCCGAGTGGGTTACTACAACCTTTAGAGATTCCAGAATGGAAATGGAACATATTATGATGGATTTCGTGGTTGGCCTTCTGACAACTCAGAAAGGTTACGATGCAGTATGGGTTATCGTTGACCGACTGACAAAATCCGAACACTTCCTTCCCATCAAAATCAGATTTAACTTAGATCAGTTAGCAAGGTTATATGTGAAAGAGATTGTTTCGAGGCACGGAGTCCCGGTGTTAATTGTCTCAGATAGAGATCCGCGCTTTACGTTAAACTTCAGGAAACGTCTACAGGAATTCATGGGTACACAATTGCGAATGAGCACGATATATCACCCTCAGACAGATGGACAAAGTGAAAGAACAATTCAGACATTAGAAGACATGTTCAGAGCTTGTATAATGGACTTTAAAGGAAATTGGGATGATCATCTACCGCTCGTGGAGTTCGGCTACAATAACAGTTACCACGCTAGTTTTGGCATGCTTAGCTTATATGAAGCGTTATCTGACGAAAAGTGCGAGAACTCCGCTATCTTTGGGATGAAGTTGGCGAAAAGACAATTACTTGGCCTTTAATTGATACAAAGATAACTAATCAAAGTGATCCGAACAAGACCGGTGATAGCATTTCAAGATGAGAGATGAAAGAAATACGCCGATCCACACCGTAAAAATGTTGAGTTTGAATCGGGTAGTTATGTGTTCTTAAAGGTCTTTCCCTGGAAGGGAAAGATCAGGTTCGAAAAGAAAGGAAAATTAAGCCCAAGATTCTTTGGACCCTTTGAGGTACTGCGAAGAATAGGAGAAGTTGCGTATGAGGTAGCCTTACCTCCAGCACTCGAGAATGTACACAAAGTTTTCCATGTTTCAGTTTTACGACACTACAAATCCGATTACAAGCACGTGATTGAATATGAACCCCTACATTTTGAAAAAGACTTATCTTACGAAGAAATTCCTATTTAGATTGTCGACAGAAAAGAGCAAGTTCTAAGAAATGAAGTAATACCTTCTGTTAAGGTAATTTGGAGGAACCACAATGCTGAAGAAGCTACTACGTGGGAACTCGAAGAGAATATGATGAAGAATTATCCTCATTTATTTACTTAAATTATTTGTAAACGATTCTGGGGACATTATCTTTGTAAGGGGGGAGAATGTAACGGGTCGAATTGATTGAGTCGTGATTCTGAGGACAGAATCCTTTTAAGGGGGGAAAGATGTGACAAACGAGATTTTGTAATTTAATTTTTATATTTATTGAATTAAATAAATATTTCCGAGGATTCAATTATTAGATTAAATAACTAATTGATGAAGTTGTGGTAGATTAATTTAATTATATGTGTTATATTATTAAGTTAATGTGGAGAATTTTATTTTTCAAAGTATGTATTTATGTGAGCTTATTGAATTAAAAGAAATATTTAATAAGCTTAATATTATTTTAATTAATTAGAGAATTAATAATTTGACATAATTAATAAATGAGAAATTTAATTATGTGACTATGTGAATTAATGAGAAATTATTATATTTTATTTAAAATAAATTAAACAAGATATTTTATTTAATTTATAAAGGGGTGTGACACTATTAAACTATAATATAAAAGATTTATTAAATTAAATGGTTATGATTCTTTTAAGACTAGCCAAACAGAGCCTTATTGGGAGTTGGGAGCAGTTAACCCATGATCGGGTTAATCGCCCACAAATCAAGTCGATTATAAATTATATGCGTATTCTTTTATTTCATTTTCTTAAGTCTGATAAAACTAGTCAGAGAGAAATTGATAATTGTTGAGGGGAATTGTGAGTGTGATTGAAGAGAATTTAAGAAGGAATTTATCTCCTACTAAATCTACACTACGCTTTGGGTAATCTCTTCAACCTAGTTTTTTTATTTTACGTCATTTAAAGTTTCATGAAAATGGCTTTCAAGTTCTATTAAAATCTCTCAGATTTAGAATTGGTAGTGATTATGTGATATATAGGTGATAATATATTAGTTAGCAAAGATGTTTTTACTATATATTATAGATTCCATATCATCAGTTCCATAAAAATATGACGTATATTATTGCTACAAAATTACAGAGTAGAGAAATATGGCCATATGGCCCTTACTCACAAAATTAATACGCCAATCATATATTATCTCATAAATTTTATGTTTGTATATAATTATGCATGTTAAAACGAAGAAAACAAACTTCGAATGGACATATTTGGCGTTATAACGAACCCTTAGTGTTAAATTTCATGTTTTATGTTCAAAACTTTCAAGAACATCAAAAACAGTAAAATTACATGTTTTGATTCTATAAATTATATGTTTTAACTTGTTAAAATCATGTTAGAAAGGTTGGTTAATGATCATATATGAATTATAGTATATGGGTATGCTTAAATTAATGTATGAACAAGGAAATTGGAAGTTATGGCTCTGTTCTATGTTATTCACAGAACGTATACTTGAAATTGGGAGAGATTTTTTTGGCCTAAATTGGCGTGTCTCTTCGCAAAACTATAGAAATCGAGTGCAGGTAACCCGCATTCCCGTGAGGTGTTACCAAACTAAATACCACTTCAAAATGAGGAAAAAATAATAATTAATTAAAATATTTATCAAATAAAATAAATATTTTAGTTGAAATATTTATGGAATAAAATAAATATTTGATAGAAATTATTATTAAAATATTTATCAAATAAAATAAATATTTTAGTTGAAATATTTATGTGTTGAAATATTTATGGAATAAAATAAGTAATTGATGGAAATTATTATTAAAATATTTATCAAATAAAATAAATATTTTAGTTGAAATATTTATGCAATAAAATAAATATTTGATGGAAATTATTATGGAATAATTTATTCAAGTGTAATAATAGTAAGGAAATGAAAATATTCTAATTTAATTAAGTAATTAAATTAGAAGGGTAATGATTTTTTAAATAAAATAGATTTTATATTAAATAATTAAGTGAAAATGTAACTAATGAATGTCGTGAATACATATGGTATGTGTGTAGGATTTGTGGTGAACGGAAGTAGTAATCGTTTAGCCTACGCACGAGGCAAGTTCCTAAACCTTGTTTCTTTACATAAAGCAAGTTCCTTATTCTATCTTGTTTATTATTGTTCAAGTCAAGATTTCATCATTCTTTAAAAGCATAATTCCTGTTATACAATACTTATTCGATTGTATACATCTTGAACTTTATTATTCAAATTGAATATCAATTATTGTTGAACCTTGTAAGACTAGCGAACCCTTATTGATTCGACTAGTCCATAGTTGATGAACGTTCTAAATTTGAGAACCATTGTTGAGCTGATCCAAACCAAACTTTCTTTTGGTGCGGACTCTAATGTCAAATTGAGATGAACAACCCTGTTATAGGGGATTAATTACGCTTTAGCGTTAAGATATTGTGCACAGTATGGTACTAAGGGCTGATCCCCCTAAGTACAAGAAGAAGAGTCCATAGTCATATGACTGTTAAAGGTTTCAAGTATAAACACTTGACAACCTAGGACATAGTTCAAGGTCTTATGACCCTCAGAATTTCTTTTGATTCTTGTTAATCATTCTTGATTCAAAAGTTGAGCTCTTATTTCAAAAGTTGTTAATTCACTCGCATGTTATTATTTAAGACCCCAACTTATTATAAATGAAATTAAATTTCCTCTATTTATTATTTTGAAATAGTAAGGGTTGATTTGATTAATGTGGTTAGTTATGGGTAAAATCTTGTAAATATTTCAAATAAGCAAGTGGTTATAAAATATTCATTGTTGTCGGGGGAATATTCGTTTGGTGGTGGAATATTCTTCTTGTTTGGGGGAATTAAAAATCGACGGTATGACCTTGTGTGGGCCCCATAACGAAAGCGATTGGATGAAGAAAACGACAAATATAAGTTGTTTTAAAATAACGATGTAGTTATTCTGAGATTAATCTTTTTAAAATACCCGTGGTTTAAAACACGATAAAGACACCATGATATTACACCAATTATTGATTCTTACGTAAGAAGGCACTACTCGATAATTGTTACGATAATTCTTGCTCAATATTTTATTTTATTGATTCAATAATTGCTACGTTGATATTTTATATTATTGTTGTTTCAATAATTGTCACTACACTGATATTTTCATTATCGGATCAATAATTCATATTATTTGAATAATATTATTAGATAACATTATTGGCAATGTCTAAAAAGTTACATCAAGGAGAGGTTTGGTCACCTAATTAATTGGCGCCGATGAGAGAAATCCTTATTGGAAAGCCCCTCTTTCTGTAAACAACTTTGGTTGTTGTCGATATTGTGATTACGTAATATTATTTGTGAATAATTAATTATTGATTTATATGATAAGGAAAATATTCATTTTATGTGGATATAGATGGAGAAAATTTTTAATGTGACAATTGTTGAAAATTGATATTTTATCTTTTTCGATAAAATAATTCATTTAAATATATTATTATATTTTAATAATATAATAATGGTGATAATTTTTACAATGAATATGGGATATATTAATAAATGAGGAGTAAGAGTATTTTTATTGCAATAAATATTTAAAACGTGTTTTTCAAGTTTGTGGACCCCATTTCTTGACTGAAATTTGATTATAGCCTATAAAATTGCCCGTTTGTGGAATTCGGTCAATTTTTATTTGGAATTTGGAAAAACTTTCTTCTACAAAGTTATAGAGAATGGAATTTCCTATGGAAAGGACATGAGGTTCGAATTTTCGATAAAAAGGGCTATTTATTATGAATTATTGAAGTTAGAAGTTCAAATAATTGATTTTTGGAAGTTTTAATTATTTTATCCAAGAAAAACATTTTTTGCAATCCCACATGTGTGGTAAATGAGCTAAATTCAGATTCTTTGGTGGTGGGCATGAATATTTAATAAATAAAATTATTTTATTAAATTTTACTGCTTTGGTGTTCTAAGCATTTTCTATAAATAGGGTGCTTAGGTTAGAATTGAAAATCACACCAAAAAGTTTTCTCTTTCTCTCTATATTATCGAGTGTATTCTTGTGAGTATTTTGGTACTTTGAGTGTTGTTATACGGTGCAAGTTCCTTGACGTTATATCCGATATTCCGTCCGGAAATCTATTCTTTTTTAGAGGTAAAGGGATGTTATTTTTTTTTAAAATGATATTATTTCTTCTAATATCATTATGCCGATTATTGGTAAGATTTTTCTTGTGAAATTCTTGTCTTTTAGTGTCGGGGTTACTATTCACGTATACTTATTCTATTCACGTATCTGATCTTTATTCACGAATCTTACACTTATTCACGAAAAATTAAATTTTTTTTTTTTTTTCCAAAAATATCGATTATGGATACTAGCTTTGATTGTATCCATGTTTTGATCATTCTTGAATTTTACTTCACTATGATTATTTATGAAGTATTTTTGAACTTCGGATTGTTTAAAAGTACAAATCCTTAATATTTGTTCTTTTGTTTCACTGGATTCGTTTTCTTTAAAATATTTTTCATTATCCCCAGCCCTAAATGATGATATTACTCAATATCTTTGGCCTGTAGTGCAAAGATGGTTGATTTTCTGATGAATATCTTTGGCCCGTAGTGCAAAGATGAAAAGGTGTTGAGATGAACATGACCAACTGATGAATATCTTTGGCCTGTAGTGCAAAGATGAATATTTGATTCAAGATGAATATTGATTGATGTTACAGGGATAAAATAATGATGATGGACTTTTAAATTCATAGATTATAGTAGATTTCATTCTCTACGTAACTCATCTATGAATTATTATTTTCGCTGCGAATATTGATCTGAAACTTGTTGTCTATTGTATTTTATCTGATTTTTTTCCTGTTGAAGACTAACGATAATTTGTTCTATATTATCTTAGTCATAATATTCTTTACTGGGCTAGTTGAGCTCACCCTTTTCCTTTTTGTTCCATTTTTCTTCTCAGGAGGCGAGAATGTAGCGAGTTTTAGTCGGGGTGTGGAATGATGGTTCTAGAGAGTTGTTTTAGTAGTCCTCACCATTTTTGTAAAATAATGTACCAATAATTGTAATGAGGACTTATTTGGGTGTGAATATTGTCTAGATGACAATATTTGTATTTAAACTCACATTTTTATGTTGTATTAATAAAGTTGTAGTTGTTTCTGTACCATGTTATTGATGACTCAAAATGGGTGATGTATACCTATTTTGGGGCGTCATAGTTAATATCGAGCTTAGGGATATGATCTCTGGCGGAGATCGGGGAATAGAACTAGGAGGGAGAGCAGAGTAAAACCTTTACGCTAGTGTGTCTTACCTAAGCTTATTTGTTGGTTGGTTAAGTATATAGGGATATTATGTGATATGTTGATTTCTTTAATTAACCCTTGTTTTATGGCGATGTTTGAGAATGTCGACTAAGAATGTTAATGATGGAGTAAATGAGACCGTGGAGACACCTTTACTCACCAACGAGGAGAACGTCACACAGTAGTGGCAATGTTCCTCCCGTGAACAACACCACCGAAGCGAGATGATGAGCGAGCGGGATGTTTAGAAGCTTTTTGCGTTCATGCAAAAATCGAACGAGGAGACTCGTGTACAAAATACGTGGGAAATGATAACAACACATGGTTTATCACACCAAGCGAGTTCAAAGAGTTGGGACCACGAGAATTAGGGAAAGCGGATCCGATTAAAGGCGAAAACGTGGGTCAAACAAATCACCAAGATATTCGATGTCTTGGGATGCGGAGGAACAAAAGGTTCCATTCGCCACCTTTATGTTCCGTAATGAGGCGATTCTTGGTGGGAATCACATGAAGCGTACCCATCCGGTACGCACTTCGCATGTCTTGGGAGACGTTTGAAATCTGTTCAATGACAAGTACTTTCTGAAAGTATTCGTATGTATGAAGGAAGTGGAGTTTATTAGATTGGAACAAAATAACATGATGGTGTCCCATGACGAGGCAAAGTTTGCGAGTTATCGAGTTTGCACCTCATTTGGTGGAGAATGAGGAACGTATGATGCGGATGTTTACGAGAGGTTTGAAACCCGCGTACGTCGATATCTCATTTCTCATAAATTTTCTCTCTATTCGGATGTTGTCAACAGGCTCAATTATTAGAGCGAGATAACGAGTACGTTCAACCGAGGGACCACAACCGAGATCATCTAGCGATGGCGGCGATCATCGAAACAACGATAACCAAATGGAGAAAGAAAAATACGGACAAAAGCGGTAACCACTCTGGTGGTAATCATGGCCATGAAAATAGAAGAAGCGAGTCGGGAGGAGATTTTAAAAGAGGAGATTCAACAATGACCGTATGAAGACGCGTCGACCACCGAAGAATCGGTTCTAAGGGAGGAGAACGACCACCGGTTATATCTTATAAATGTGGAAAAGAGGGACATATCATTGAAAACCCCCCACAACAGTTCAAGGTATGTTATAATTATGGAAATAAGGACATATCGCTCGAGATTATACGGTAGCGAAACCAAGTCCAATGGGATGGTGACTCAAAAGGCTTCCCAGAAAAAGTCAAAGTCAACGGTTCTGGAAGAAGCGTTTGTCGTGGTATCGGTCAAAATGCGAGGACCCCAAGCGAGGTGATCACGGGTAAGCTAATCATAAATTCTTGCGAAGTTTATACCTTACTGATCTGGGTGCTACCCATTCATTTATCTCTCTCTGCTTGTGCTCAACGTTTAAACTTGACTCCGGAGAAATTAGACTTTGATTTATCTCGTGGAGACTCCATTAGGAGAAACACTTTCATCACATCCACTTGTTTATAAATCTTGTTTGATCCAAGTTGGCACCATCACATTACTGTTGACCTTATCTCTTTAAAGATACTTGCTTTTGATGTGATTTTAGGGATTGATTGGTTAACTACTCATCATGCCAAAATTGATTGTTTTCGTAAGGTTGTTAGTTTTCATATTCCTAACCAACTTTGTTATGCAATTCAAGCAACTAAACCACTAAAATCAATCACTTTGTCATATCAAGTCATAAAGCTATTCGTTTATTGAAAAAGCGGATGTCAAGCTTTCTTAGCCCATGTTATGGATTTGAATAAAGACACGTCGATTTTGAATAATATTCTTGTTGTTAGTAAATTTCTGGACGTATTTCTGAAGAACTTCCGGTCTACCCCCGAACGTGAAGTTGAATTCTTTATTGATCTTGAACTTTGAGTACAAAGCCCATTTCTAAAACCCCATATCGAATGGCTCTATTGAACTTGAGGAGTTAAAGGTCCAACTACGAGAGTTGTTGGACATCGGTTTCATTCGTCTAGTACATCTCCTTGGGGTGCTCTGTTTTTTGTAAAGAAGAAAAGACGGGAGTATGCGACTTTGTATTGACTATCGAGAATTGAACCATGTCACCATCAAGAATAGGTATCCACTACCTCGCATTGATGACTGTTTGACCATTGCAAGGAGCACAATTCTTTTCAAAGATCGATCTTAGTTACGGATATCATCAATTGAAGATTAGAACGAGGATATTCAAAAGACCGCCTTGAACTTCGATGCGGGCATTATGAATTCTTAGTCATGTCTTTTGGATTGACTAATGCTCCTGCGACTTTCATGGATATGATGAACCAGTATTCAAGGAATATTTGGATCGATTCGTTGTTGTCTTTATTGATGACATCCTCATATATTCCAAAAGCGTGAAGATCATGAGCACCATTTGAAGCTGGGTACTCAAAAGGCTTCGTGAAAACAAGCTATATGCCAAGTTGAAGAAATGCGAGTTCTAGCTTGAGGAAGTAGCATTCCTTGGGCACGTGGTGTCAAAACATGGAGTATCTGTCGACCCGGCGAAGATTGAAGCAATACAAAGTTAGGAGCAACCAAAGTCGGTGACCGAAGTACGTAGCTTTCTGGGCCTAGCTGGTTATTATCGGAGATTCGTGGAAGGATTTTCTTGAATCGCTACCCCGTTAACTCAACTGACTTGGAAAGATACAAAATTCGTATGGAGCGAGGAATGCGAAAAGAGTTTCCAAGAGCTTAAGAGGAGGCTCATTTTGGCACTTATTCGACAATACCATCTGGTTCGGATGGATTTGTTATCTCTGACGATGCTTGAGCGCAAAGGGTTAGGATGTGTTCTCATGCAACATGGGAAAGTCATAGCTTTATGCCTCATGACAACTTAAAGAATATGAGAGGAATTATCCTACTCATGATCTAGAGTTAGCGGCCGATCGTTTTTTCGCTAAAGATCGGAGGCACTATCTATATGGAGAGAAAGTGGAGATATATTTAGACCATAAAAGCCTCAAATATTTCTTCACCCAAAAGGAACTCAACATGCGACAACGACGTTGGCTCGAGGTTTGAAAGATTATGACCACACTATTCAATACCATCTGGAAAAGCGAGCGTGGTAAATAGGCGGCGTCACGAGTGAAGAGATCATATCATGAGGAACAAGTGCGATGTTGTCAACACAAAGGCCCATTTTGTGTGATTTACAAAAGATGAAGATAGAATTCAAGACTCCGGGGACCCATGTGATGATGTCAAGTATACGCATAGAGCCAACTTTAATAGAAAAAGTTAAAGTTGCTCAAGCCACCGACCCGGGTGATCGCGTATGAAGAAGAAAAAGTAAAGAAGGTGCTATTCCGAAGCGAGAATCGATGAAGAAGGAATACTTGAGTCCACTCCGGACTTTGTGTTCTAACGACTACGATTTGAAATACAAGATCATGATGGAAGCACACAATACACCGTTTGCAATCCATCCTGGAAGTACCAAAATGTATCGTGATCTTCGACATACATTTTGGTGGAACAATATGAAGAGAGAGATTGCAAAGTTTATCTCGAGGTGTTTAACTTGTCAACGTGTAAAGGCGGAGCATCAAGTACCTAAGGGTCCATTGCAACCACTTGAGATTCCGAAATGGAAGTGGGAACACATTACCATGGATTTCGTTATGGGTCTTCCCACGGTTTCTCAAGGTATAAATGCTATTTGGGTTATTGTTGATAGATTAACCAAGTCTGCTCATTTCTTGCCGATATGGGAGACTTATTCCCTTGAACGTCTTGCTCGTATGTATGTAAATGAGATTGTGAGATTGCATGGCATGCCAGTATCCATAGTTTTGGATCGTGACCCAAGATTCACTTCACGATTTTGGGTTAGTTTGCAAAAAGCTATGGGCAGCGCATTTACGATTCGATTCGGCATACCATCCTCAAAGCGGACGGACAATCGAGAGGACTATTCAAACTCTTGAAGATCTATTAAGACTACATGTCCTAGACTTCAAAGGGAGTTGGGATAAGTATTTACCATTGGTGGAATTCTCCTACAACAACGATTATCGAGCAAGTATAGGGTAGCTCCATTGAAGCATTGTATGGAAGAAAGAAAGTGTCTCTCTCGATATGTTGGGATGAGGTGGGTGAAGCAACATTGTTGGGACCAGAGTTGAGTACGTATTACTACGAAAAAAGATCCAAATGATTCGACAACGTATACAAATGGCACAAGATCGACAAAAAGAGTTATGTGGATCTTCATCGAAAGGACGTGGAATTTAGTATTGGGGATCATGTATTGTTGCGTGTTGCTCCGTGGAAGGGAGTTACAAGATTTGGGAAGAGAGGAAAGCTCGATCCACGATTTATTGGTCCATTTGATTCTTGATCGAGTAGGAAATGTAGCCTATAGACTCGCGTTACCTCCAAGTATGTCTCGTGTTCATAATGTTTTTCATATATCGTGCTTCAGTAAATATGTGAAAGACCCGAACCACATTATTGAGTTAGAACCGATGAGATATAGCCAAGACTTAACGTACGAGGAGGTACTGTCAAGATCTTGGATAGGAAGGAGCATGTCTTACGTCTGAAAGGTCATACCACAAGTCAAAGTTTTGTGGAGGAACCATGCTATTGAGGAAATGACCGGGGAGTTGGAAGCGAAATGAAAGCGAGGTATCCTCACCTTTTGAAACACCAGTATGCGTCGTCGTCGATTTCGAGGATGAAATTTCATAAGGAGGGAGGTTGTAAGACCCCAACTTATTATAAATGAAATTAAATTCCTCTATTTATTATTTTGAAATAGTAAGGGTTGATTTGATTAATGTGGTTAGTTATATGGTAAAATGCATAAATATTTCAAATAAGCAAGTGGTTATAAAATATTCATTGTTGTGGGGAAATATTAGTTTGGTCGTGGAATATTCTTCTTTGTCGGGAATATTAAATGCGACAGTATGCGACCTTGTGTGGGCCCCATACTGAAAGCGATTGGATGAAGAAAACGATAAATATAAGTTGTTTATAAATAATTGGTAGTAATTATTCTGAATAATATCTTGTTAAAATACCCGGTGGTTAAAAACACGAAGTACACGGTATTACACCAATTATTGATTCTTACGTGAAGACACTACTTAATAATTGTTACGATGAATTCTTGTTCAATATTTTATTTTATTGATTCAATAATTGCTACGTTGATATTTTATATTATTGTTGTTTCAATAATTGTCACTACTGCAAAGATATTTTCATTATCGGATCAATAATTCATATTATTTGAATAATATTATTAGATAACATTATTGGCAATGTCTAGAAAGTTACATCTAAGGAGAGGTTTGGTCACCTAATTGCGCGCCAAGAAGAGAAATCTTTATTGAAAGCCCCTCTTTCTTAGGAACTGACTGGTTGTCGATATTGTGATTACGTAATATTATTTGTGAATAATTAATTATTGATTTATATGATAAGAAAAATATTCATTTTATGTGGATATAGATGGAGAAAATTTTAATGTGACAATTGTTGAAAATTGATATTTTATCTTTTTCGATAAAATAATTCATTTAAATATATTATTATATTTTAATAATATAATAATGGTGATATTTTTACAATGAATGTGGGATATATGAATAAATGAGGAGGAAGAGTATTTTTGTTGCAATAAATATTTAAAACATGTTTTTCATGTTTGTGGACCCCATTTCTTGGTTTGAAATTTGATTATAGCTTTAAAAAATCGTCTGTTTGTGGATTTGGTCAATTTTTGTTTGGAATTTGGAAAAACTTTCTTACTGCAGAAAAGTTGTAGAGAATGGAATTTCCTATGGAAAGGGCATGAGGTTTGAATTTTTACGATAAAAGGGCTATTTTATTATGAATTATTGAAGTTCAAAGTTCTCGAATAATTGATTTTTGGAAGTTTTAATTATTTTATTCAAGAAAAACGTTTTTTGCAATCCCACATGTGTGGAAAATGAGCTGAAATTCAGATTCTTTGGTGGTGGGCTTAAATATTTAATAAATAAAATTATTTTAATAAATTTTTTTACTTTTTTGGTGTTCTAAGCGATTTCCTATAAATAGGGTCTTGGGTTAGAATTGAAAATCACACCGAAAACTGAAGTTTTCTCTCTATATTATCGAGCGTATTCTTGTGAGTATTTTGATACTTTGAGTGTTGCTATATCTGGTGCAAGTTCCTTGACACTTATATCCGATATTCCAATTGAAATCTTATTCTTTTTCGGTAAGGGATGTTATTTTTTTTAAAAAATGATATTATTTCTTCTAATATCATTATCTTGGATTATTGGTAAGATTTTTCTTGTGAAATTCTTGTCTTTTAGTGTAATGGTTACTATTCACGTATACAACACTATTCACGTATCGGACCTTATTCACGAATCTGACCTATTCACAAAAAAAATTAAATTTTTGTTTTTTTCCAAAATATCAATTATGGATACTAGCTTTGATTGTATCCATGTTTTGATCATTCTTGAATTTTACTTCACTATGATTATTTATGAAGTATTTTTGAACTTTCGGATTGTTTAAAATACGAATCCTTAATATTTGTTCTTTTGTTTCACTTGGATTCATTTTCTTTAAAATATTTTTCATCATCCTCGGTCTAAAATGATGATATTCTTGAATATCTTTGGCACATAGTGCAAAGATGGTTGATTTTCTTATGAATATCTTTGGCCGTAGTGCAAAAGATGAGCAGTGTTGAGATGAACATGACCAACTGATGAATATCTTTGGCTTGTAGTGCAAAGATGAATATTTGATTCAAGATGAATATTGATTGATGTTACGGGGATAAAATAATGATGATGGACTTTTAAATTCATAGATTATAGTAGATTTCATTCTCTACGTAACTCATCTATGAATTATTATTTCCGTGCGAATATTGATCTTAAAACTTGTTGTCTATTGTATTTTATCAGATTTTTTTCTGTTGAAGACTAACGATAATTTGTTCTATATTATCTTAGTCATAATATTCTTTACTGGGCTAGTTGAGCTCACCCTTTTCCTTTTTTGTTCCATTTTTCTTCTCAGGAGGCGAGAATGTAGCGAGTTCTAGTCGAGGTGTGGAATGATGGTTCTAGAGAGTTGTTTTAGTAGTCCTCACCATTTTTGTAAAATAATGTACCAATAATTATAATGAGGACTTATTTGGGTGTGAATATTGTCTAGATGGCAATATTTGTATTTAAACTCACAGTTTTTATGTTGTATTAATAAAGTTGTAGTTATTTACATACACCATGTTATTGACGACTCAAAATTGGTGATATATACCTATTTTGAGGCGTCTGTATACCTATTAAAGAGCTCAAGTACATGGAAAGTAATTATGTGTAAATTTTGTTATAATAATTTAATATCATTTTTATTTTGTGAAAAATAAATAGTTAATTATAGTTGTAAGTAAAATGGTATCTAATAATTAGTTACAAATAATTTTTTTCCTTTTATTTTGTTTAAAATTAAATTTAAGTGTTAATGATAGTGATAAGTAATATTTTCATAATTATTACTTAGTTCTTTTTTCGAATAAAAAGAATCTCTTAAGTAGATGTTTAAAATTATTTTTAGTTTTTGTTGTTAAATTATAATATAATATTACATTTATGCCTATTTAGTTTTTATAAAATGATTTAAAATAATTATAAAATGAGTATTGTCTTAACACATTATTAGTCACATCCTAAGTGTTAAAGTTACGTCATTAATTTATGCGGTGACAACTTTAATTGAATCAAAGTAGAAAAAATTAATAGTTTAATCACTTGATTGAAAAAAATTGAAAGATCGATCACTAAAGTGAAAAAAAATTAATAGTTGAGGGTAGAAAAATATTTTTAAGCATAATTTTTAATTATATGTAGACATTAATTAGCCTAGTCAGCGGGACCACATCATAAATTTATGACCTGTCAAGTTCAATTAAATGAAAGTGAAAAAAATAATAGTTTAATAAATTAAATAAAAAAATTAAAAAGTTGATCACCGAAATAAAAAAAATTAATATTTTATGGTATTTATTTATATTTAAGCCTTGATATTGACATAACACAAAAAAGTAATATCATCATATTCATATTTTTTTTTATCAAATAACTCAAAAGACTAAAATATATTAAAACTGTAATTTGTTACAAAAGATAAAATTATTACAACTAAACGAACTCAAAAAATAATTATTCAAATAAAATTAACAGATAATCAAAAAAAAAAAAGACCAACCGTATAAACGTCATTAATAAACTACAGAAATGTAATCATATATCCAAAATAAGTATTAAATACGTAGATTCAAATTGAACCGTTTTTCAGCTCGGGAGGAACAATTTCGAAAAAATTTATGTATCGAAAAAAATCTCTTTAATAGAGAAAATAAAATCTCTCAAACGGAGAAAACAAATCTCCTAATAGATGATAATGAAATCTACTCAGAAAAGAGAAAAAAAAAATCAGTTATCTTGCGAAGAAAATAAATCCTATAAAAAAGAAAAACAAACTCTACAAGAAGAAAAAATAATTTATTAAATTAAGAGAAATATAAGAGACTAGAATTCTTAACTAGAGAGGAAAAGTTCCTAATTGATTGTTATCATATAAATAAATATCAATTGTTGGTAAATAATTATTCCTTTCATCCTGTAAAAATTGGTCAAAATAATTATTTTTATAATCAAAATTTATACTATTTTCTCTCTCTAAAACTACTCTACTCTGTCACTCTCTCTCTATAAAAACCCCTCTCTACTTCCAAAACATCCCCTATTCTATCACTCACTGCAAACCATTATCTCACTGACCCAATATCTTTGTCCCTATCCTAAAGCAAACCAAACTCATTTTTCATTCATCTGAAAACCAAACCAATACAGACACCCAAAATGTCATCGGAGTCCGGCGAGAAACGACCGGCGGCCAAAACTTACCTACAAGGGGGAACAAAACCGCCGGAGCTGGAGCAACTACCTTGTCCACGCTGCCAATCATCCAACACCAAGTTCTGCTACTACAACAACTACAATCTCTCTCAGCCGCGCTACTTCTGTAAGTCCTGCCGCCGGTACTGGACCCGCGGCGGCACCCTCCGTAACGTCCCCGTTGGCGGTGGCACCCGTAAGTCCTCCGCTCTCAAGCGATCTCGCTCCGCCGCCACCACAGCCGCTTCGTCTTCTTCCTCTTCAACTCTAACCTATGACCCAATTCCTGGCGACCCGGTTTCAGAGTTGCCAGGATCCAAACCAGAAATGAGGCATGAAATGAGTAATCTGAACCTGAATCAGGCCGTTTCTGGGGGTTTTAGTTCTTTGCTGGCCACTCAGCAAGCGACCGTGTTCGGGTCTTATGGTGGGTTTGGGTTGGGTATCGGGTCGGGTATTCGTGGAATGGGGTTTGGTCTAAGCCCGTGGGATTGGCCCATGGAGGAAGCAGGTGGTGGAAATGTCGGTGGCGGTGAAGGTGACTGCAGTGGTGGTGGGTTAGTTGTTTCTGGCGGTGGTGCACCTGGTTGCAGCACGTGGCAAGTAGGAGGTGTTGAGGGTGGGTTGGGTGATGGGGATTGCTTTGGCTGGCCGGATCTTGCTATTTCCACTCCAGGCAATGGTGTCAACTAGTAATTTAATGCATATGGAAAAAGAAATGGTTTGTTTTGGGTAAAATGTTAGTAGTTCTTGTTGGGCTCTCTCTCTCTCTCTCTCTCTCTCTATATATATATATATATATATATAATATGAACAATACAATCTATAATCTATATACTATGTTAGGTCTTTGTTTGTGGTGTGTTATTACCCTTTTTTTGATATATTATGTTATTTTGATGGACCATATATTTTTCAAAATGGGGAGGAATTTAAGAAGCTGCATATTTTGTCTGTCCTTGGTTTCTTTGTTCAGATGATTTTTGTACATGCTTTGCGTCTGTTTGTTTTTGTTCGAGACAGACTGAATCAAATGGAAACAAAAAGGCTGATCCTGTTTTTGGAGTTTGGCTATGCAACTAGCTTTTCCCATGCATTATTCG
Source organism: Panax quinquefolius (assembly GCA_020205615.1). NCBI lineage: Eukaryota > Viridiplantae > Streptophyta > Magnoliopsida > Apiales > Araliaceae > Panax > Panax quinquefolius. Next base: position 120,228,816 of record CM035161.1, on the reverse strand, counting down.
AAGGAAAATATTTATTTTATGTCAAATGTCAATTGCTATTACAATAAAATTGATGAAATATAACAGTGGTGTGTGAATTTTTTTTCACTTGGGCATTTAATATTATATTATATAAATTTTAGTAATACTCCACTTCTTATTTCCTCTCTTATTTTTTTTTCATTTTCTCTCTCTATGCCCAACAATTAATTCGGTTAACATGAAGTTTATTTTTTGATTAATTGGCCAATAGAATAGAATGTTAACACATATAATTTTATCTGTGTCAATATTTTATTGATTAATATATCCAAAAATAACGTTAATGCTAACCATTCCAATATGAGAATGTTTGATTGTAAACCATTGTTGAAAGTTTCTAACTTTTTCTTGTTTTTGCATAACATTGAATGATGGGTTAGAAATTTTGGATTTGTTTGTTTGCTCGTATTAGTGTTTGATTTTGAATGCAAGTGGTCTGAGTGAGTGAGTGAATGGGCTTTAGGTTAGGTATGAAAGAGATGGTGGGGTAGCCAAACATGACCTATTGTACTAGGACTCCTACTACTAGTAGGTGTAGGTGTAATGAGTGGAAGTGGTAATAAGACTAGTAGAGTTGGAAGCAGTTGAAGCCTAAAATGGTGCTCTAATATTCCATGTTTGTTTTTTATAAAAGGAAATGGAGAGGAGAGGTTTGATATATTATTACCAATTCCAACCATCATTCCATATACATTTGTGGTAATGATAAATATCAATAATTCAATATGTAACAAATACTTGGAACATAAATTAAATTGATAAACTAGAACAGGTAAAATTGGTCTAAGCACGTGGATCGATTTGATCTGTCCGTTAAAGAGTGGGTTTTAAATTTTATTTTTTCAGTCCATTAAAATTTGGGTCGTTTTGACTTGGCTCGACAATGGCCCGATTCGTTTAATTTAGTTATAAATCAGTCTACGCCAATCAAAAAATGAGTTTTGAACTTTATTTTTTCAGTCAACCAAAACTTGGGCCGTTTTGGCACGACCCGAAGATGGCCCGACTTATTTAGGCCAACCCGGTCCGTAAATGTGATCAAAATTATGTCTATAATAAAATTATATTTTCTTCGTTTCAAATTATAATATCAATATTGACTTTTAAAAAGTCAATTTTAAATATTTTTAAACTCAAAATTGAGATTAATTTATTTAGTTTATGTTAATACAATTATGAATATCATAAACTACCTAAAAAGTACTACTAGTTAAATGATTTATTATTTTGAAAATTTTGATGAATAATGTCGGCTTTAAATTTAATAATGTCTCAATTTGACTTTTAGAAAGTGAACTTATAAGGAAAATTATAAGAAAAATGATATATATTGTGAATGTTTACTGATTTTTGATTATCGATTACTTTGATAAGTATTAGTAATTTTTTAGAGAGATGTGTAATAAGTAAAACCTTTTATAATTCATAAAATTTCATATATTGATAAATTTTGTAATTATAATTCGAGATAAATTTATTATACGACTCATCTTATAATTTAGAACAGAGAATATTATTTAGACTCTCTTTCATTACATTTGTATGGTAAAATAATGCATGATTACGTTCCTAATAGTAATAATAACATTGTGCACATAACCTTGTAAAATGTCACATTTTAAAGTTGACTTATACAAAAGATTTTTTTTATATATATTTTTTTGATAATGTGGAATTTTTTAATTGCAGTCGGACTAATTTTTCGGTCCCATTTCAACAGTTTTATTTGCCAAGTGGGATTCGAACATCTGGAATTCGATCGATCTCAAGATGTCTGTTTTACGACTCAGCACAGAGCGTCATTTAAATAACTGCACGTCTGCACCAATTATTAGGTTAGTTATTTCGTTTATAGTACGAATAAAAATTGGTTTTATTATCTTTGGCTATAAGTTACTATAATTTTATTTACAACCAATCAAATGAAAACATAATTATTTTTTTTTTAAAAAAAGATCTTTTCTTTTTATTATTAAATTTTAGATATACTTGAATAAGTCACCTTGCGTAATAAAAAAGAAAAATATTTATCGTTCAACTACATGTTTAAAAATTAAGGAAATTATGGCAGGTTATCATTACATTCCAACAAAATAACATCATTAGCAATTTCCATTGATAATCAGAAGAACCAAATGATCTTGTTCACACTGATGCTTCATTCTTATCACGAAGAAGATTATTATGGGGGTGACATTCCACCGACTACATGGAACGATGTGATGGATTCACCATTTATTCATTATGCTGATTCCTATTTCCTGTTTTACCAAAATAATGATACTATTAATCTCTCCGTTTTAAAATTAAAAATATAATTTAATTTTTGAGATCAAATAACAATATATTAAATTTTAAATTGATCTGAATATAAAATTAAAAATTTAATTTAATTTTTGAGATCAAATAATGGTATATTAAATTTTAAATTGATCTGAATATATTTAATTTTAATTGATACAATTATTATAATTATATGATAATAATAAAAAAAATTAATTTTAATTTTTTAAAATTTAATATGCAATCGTTTAACTTTAAAAATTAAATTATATCTCTAATTTTAAAATTGACTTAATACTTATAACTTATTCAACTACTGTCTAATCCATGAATGTTCCATTCCTCTTTAATTTGTTACTTGCCTTTGAAAAAGAATCAAATGACCTTGATTTATGGGCTAGTTTATTGCACATGGATCCGGTTAGTATGAAGTTATTTTTTTGATAAGTTTATCAATTGGCTAATAGAATACTGACACACATACAACCTCGCCTGCGTGTCAATATTCTATTGGTCAATTGACCAACTTATTCCAAAATAAATTTCATACTAACCACTTCCATTGCACATCAACTTCCCTTAAACACCTTTTAATCTTTGTTTTATTCTAACCCTGTTAATGATTACTCTATGTGGCCAAAAATAAGAACCCTATTTATTTTTTTGACCATTATTAGCCGTATTAAGGTTTATTAAAGGTGAATAAGAAGAATTATGGATAAATGCACTATAGATAAATCTTATTAGAGAAATTAACAAGAACTAAAAATAGCTAGCACCAGTCTTTTCCTTTGTGCATACGTAGTTATATTACTTATATAGAATATAGAAGAGGTAACCACGAAATATAATTGTTAAGCTCCCATGGAATCTAAATCTTCTTAGGCATATAGTTTGTTTGGTTACTTGTGTTTAGGTGTGTTTGGAGTTTTAAATGCATCACACATTATTCTGTGTGTATTTCGTTTGAACTTTATATTGTGTTTGTGATTTAAACAAGTTGTGTGTTGTTGGGATCGACTCATATTTCTACGGGTTCGACGAATGGCTAATCACTGACGAGTAGTAGAAGTTGGGTGTCTCTCTTCATCGATAAGCGGAAGCTCGTCACTTTCCATCGCCAATGAGCCAAGGGGTTGTAAGGGAAGCACTCCTTGAAAGCCAAGTCAAAAGTATAAATTGAAACTTTGAATTTATTAGTAGTCCGTCTTTCAGCTTTTACTAATGATTGAGCCTCATATGTTTGAAAATTCATGTTATAGCCGTTAGAGTTTTTTAATTATTATAAAAATATTATTTTATGTATGGATCATTGTAGAGTGTGAAGCCTCTAATGAATACATATAAGCAGGACTAACCAAATTGATGAATCTGTGTATATTGCGTATTCTTACTTTTCTGTCTTTCATATAATATCTGTGTGATTATAATATTAATTAAACTGCGTTTGAAATAAGTTAATAGATAAACAAGATTTTAAAATGGTGGTAGTGTGTTAGAAGCTTGTAAATGTACCAAACGAGCATAATCTATTGATGTAAAAATTAATGTGTACGTATTATTAAGACTTTTGCAATTGTGCAGACTGATCGTATGAGAATACTACTCTGGCCAACTGGGATTTCACTTTGTATTCTCTTTTTGGGTCATAAGAGTAAAACAAAATCGAAGTGGTTAAGTTGGAAATATTCAGTCACTATTGAAAAGGATATTAGTATGACACCAAACAGATATTGGAGGACAATAGGCAAAATAGTGGATAGAGAATGCTGGTCTTTATCAAGTCAAACAAGCACATGATACTTATATATCACATTAAAGTGGAATACTATCTTCAGATCCATCAAACATGGTTGAATTTGTTTCTTGCATCAATCTGCAGTTCCTTCACCAAACACAACTACTAGCAAGCATTGTCTTTATACAAATGAACAGAAAGTGGAGGTGCATGCACTCCTTATTTGTGTTTTATTGATGTCAGCATGCCTAACATAATCATGAAAAACGCTATCATGAGGTGGGACTTGTTAGAGAATAATTATGCAACAAAAATAATAATATAGAGAAATCGAAATATATAATAATTATACACGATACACAAAATTTTATGTTGTGCAGGATCCCCCTCCTTATGAAATGCAATATAAGAACCTTGATTCACCCCGAAATTATAAAACTATTCGTAAAAATTTAGGTCGAGGGCGCTGCTCTGAGCAATCTTACACGACTAAATACTTGTGGGTGACCAATAGCGAAATAGGGCGAGATTTTAGTTTTCAATAACGGGAAACAAGCAACTTGGTATTTTAATTTTCATGATTGTATTCTACGTTGAACACAACATTCTTATGTACGCATAAAAAAAAATTAGGAATGGATAAATAACACATAAATCAACGCTCTTTAACCATTGTTATAGATCACCATATGTATTCCATAGTAGCGTGAAAAATAAAATTTGGCTCCAAGTTGTCAAATTCAGAGAAACTCGGAATTAATAAAAATGCCTTTTTCACCATACACTTCAACTGTGCAGGAAAGACCCACAAGATATTTTATTTTTTCATAGAAATAAATTCATTCAAGAAGGGTTTCAAAAAATGTTAAGCTTAAATGAAAAAATTGGTTACCTAATATTCTTTCCCTCACGAATACTTACTATAAGAGGTAGGGCTTTTGGGAATTCTTCAAGTTTGAAGTAGTAGTGATAGTCAGTTTAAACGGGAATGGTTAACATGAAATAAATTTCATGGTAAATTTATTTCATATCTAATACAATTCTGACGCGGAGAGATTACCCTCCCGCCTATTTGTTAGTGTTGTATTGAGTCACTTCATGCTAATAAATTCACTTAATGCTAACCGGATCCAGTTTAAACACACAAGTTTAAGACCCCACCTGATTATTCTTATGAGGGCCAGCTACATTCACTATAGAATTACTGATCCTCCACTTCAACTACATGAGGGGGAGAGCAAATCTTTTGTCCCCATTTTCTATGTCCCCTTGTGTTCCTCCACTTAAATTTTGACATCTGACCTTTTATTTAATTTTAAAGTTAATTGGTGTTAAGTAAAAGGTTAGGTGTCAAAATTTAAGTGGAGGGACACAAGGGAGACAAGGAAAATGGGGACAGAGGATCTGATCTCCATGAGGGGGAAGCTATCATAGGAACTTTGCCTTCTTCTTGGATCCAGTGTCATTGTATTATTGTCAACTCACATAGTCGCACCTACCAGTAACAATACGATTACTCCCTGCACGCCTACAAAAATTCTCGCAAAGAGAATAAGATGGTGCTCCCCCTCCCTCTTTCTTTTCCCGCTTTGCGAATCTTCTCCACTGTAGAATTACTAGTCCTCCACTTCAAGAACAAACTTGATCATAGCTTTACAATCACTTTTGAATCAAAGTCAAATTAGACTTCACAATTAAGGATGTAAATGAATCGAGTCGAGTATTGAATTGCTCAAATTTGGTTCACAAAATTTATCGAGTATAAAATAAGGTTTGATTGATGCTCATTTAACTATCGAGTCGAGTACAATCCGAATCGAGACCGAGCAGTTTGAACTTTTCGAACGAATATAATCCGAATACCAATAGAAAATTATAATTTGAAGAGGTTCGAGTAATTTATCAAACTTTAAAATTTACTCATATTTGACTCATTTATATTTTGAGTCGAGCTTGAATCGAACTTTTAGTCGAACGAATATAAATCGAACCCAAACTGTTTGCTTATTTTACGATCTTATTTACAATGAACAAAATTCACTAGTCTACACCACCTCCCAACTACTTGAATAGCACGTGAAATCATGATTTGAGTTTTGATAAACACAATAACTACAAGGTGTAGAGCTCAGTAAGCTCGATCGAAGTCTTAGCATTACTCCAAAAACTCCAACAACATCACTAAATTTAGCTTCCAATATGGCAAGGGAAACCAAACTAGCCTCAAGTCACTAGAAATATTTCTGCGGAGAGCCACTCCGCTAACCAAGCAATTATCTCTCATACTATAACATAGAAAATATGGAACTAAAATTTCAATATATATGCATCACAAATCAGCTAAAGATAACAAAACCAATCTTGATAAAAACAATCAAAGAAATAAACCATCACTAGAATCTAACAATATTTGGGCCCTTGTTCTTTCCTCAGTGATTAAGAGCAGCAATGAACAAGATTAGCCCACAAAGAAGCAAGCTAAAAGCCCCGAAAATTGCCCTCAGCAAGCCATGTTAGTTATATTAATATAACAGAACATTTTAGGTACACTTACAGCGTCCAGAGTTTCAAGGTAAGAGTAAGAGTAAACCAGAACCATAATACAAGAATTACATAATTTCACTATATCTTAATTGGGGGGCTTAAAGAATTTTAGCTTAAGACCGCTGTTCACCATACTCCAAATTCCACCCATTGAAAAGGCCAAGCTAAAAGCAATACCCAACCAACCGAGGGTCCAGTTAAAATACCAGCTGAAGCTGAACTTGGTTGGCCTTTTTATAAGAACCCACATGAAGCAAGGGTAAGCAAAAGTTACCGGTAGCGTGAGTCCTCCTAGCAAACCAGCAAGACTGGATAGGAAAGGGAGTGCCACCCCAATGAAGAACGAGATGAATCCGTAGAAAACTCTGAAACCAGATCGGACCCAGACTGAGCAAGGACGGTTTGTACGGCTGGTGTAGCCAGCTTCAAAACTGTCGAAAACGGGCATGGAGTATATCTGGAAACTACTCAAGCAGTTGAACACAACTAGAAGAAATGTTAGTGCAAGGAGTGCTCTCGAGATGTCGTGGCTGTGAAATGCAAATATTGCATTGAGCATCCCTTCAGAAGGCATCTACAATAAAAGAAGACAAATCCAAATTCAATCTTTGAAAATGTGAATGAAGCAAAAATTTGATGAGGGCTGGCATATAACCAAATATTAGGGACTGCAAATATCAGTTTGAAATTAACTGGGGAAAAAAAAGGAGCACCATAAACATATTTTTTAAATGCCTACATGGGCTTCCTATAGTTTTCAAACATCAAGTTAGAAAGAAAATTTCCTCTTCATGATCCCAGTAAATATATAGTTTCTTCCAGATCAACTTTCTTTCACTTCTTTTTTTTCGTTTTATTATTCTTAACTCATCCGGAGCACGTAATTGGCAAGAATAAAGGTTATTTAGCCCGCATACTTACAAGGTTTCCATACGCCCAAAAACCTCCAATGGCAACTGGGAACAGGCACATAGCAATGAAGAAATATGCGACCTTGGCTCCTCTCCACATTGGCACATGAGCAGGGTGCTTGAAGGTTGACGGCATTGTTGACTGTAAGACGGCACATACAATTCTTTTCAGCAAAAAACAAATGTATATTCTGACTGGAGACAGAGAAGGAGAGGATTTCTAACCATTAGAACTTTAAAATACATACCTGAATCTCTAGGGCTAAATTATGGCCCCTGAACGCAAATGCAACTATACCAAGTGCATTGAGAACAGAAAAAAGAGAAGCAGAAAAGGTAGGCAGTGAAAGGGGTTCATAAGAGATTAATGGTGGCCTCTGTTGGCTTACGGAGAGAACCCACACCATAGTGGAGTATGTAATGGCAGTCACTGCCCCTATGAGAGAGAGTCCGGCAATTGAGTTGAGGTTCGGAAGCTGGGATAATACAATGCACAAGGACGTAAACACCAGATACCACTCAACTGTTGTTAGAGGATTTGATGAACAAAGAGGCCCACAAACAATCTGGAAGAATAGTTTCATGGTCTCCCCTCCAATAAGAATCAAAGCTGTTGCAGTCCCTGCTGATAAGTAAACAGTTGGGAAGAGAGCAAGCCATACACCTAATCTTTCCCCTGAAAAAGAAATAGAGTATAACGTACCATTTAGAACAACATATCGTAAGTGAAGAACCAAATCATTGAACTTTGCTAATACGAACCAGTTTAACAATTCCTATTCGAGGTTTTGCAATATTCTAATTTGCATTATTAATTGGATTAAACAGCAAGTGCATGTCAGATATGTCTCAGATTTTCAATTGTAAAAGATCATGGGAAAATGATAGAACTAGGTAGCTTACATAACTAGACAAAGGGCATAACTGCAACATTGTTACCAATAAATGCACGAGGAAGCAAATAATGCTGGATGGCGAACTTCAATATGCCAAGACAACACTTTCTTTTTCTTTTTTATGGAAAACAAGGTTGATTTGCTGACTTTGTGTATCCCCACTCATTCCTTTTATTTCTGATCCCCATAGGTTAGATAAGTTGAGATACAAATACATACACCTGTCAGAAGGTGGACCATGACTGGTCTGGGCCAAAAATGGGTTGGGTCAAAATGGCTCAGTTTTGTTGGGCCACCTATGAGTTGGGCTGCTTTGGTGGGCCAAAAAACACAGATTTTATTCGGCTTAAAAATATAATTCCAAAGCCCACTTTTGTACGGGTGGGTTGGGCTTGGGTCGCTTTTTTCCAGGTCTAAGTTAATGCATCTTCAGCAAATAACTACATATTATACATTATGATTACAAAGTTTATTGAGCAAAGTAGTTGAAGGAGGGTAGTATATGCATTCTCACCAAATGCTGCTTGGGCAAGTTCCACATATCTGTTGTACCTTTTCCCAGGAACTGCTTCATGTAGCTGAACAAGAATCCACAATGTGTACAGTTGCCATATGTAGGCTATGGTTAGTGAAATTATTCCCCAACTCCTGTAGTACATTGAAGAATAACAAAAAGGTGAATATAGCAAGTAAAATAGACAGAATATGAAAAGTATTGTTTTTAATCCATGGAGTGATTAGATAATTGAAGAATACAAGCAAAGTCAAGTAAGCTAATTTTCTTTGTTCCCTAGTGGATACAATGATGAACTTCAAGTATATACAAAATAAAACTCATGATGATGCACTTCAATGTTTCAAAATGTAGTAAATTGTAGGCGATAGATTTAAATTGTAGGGAAACCAAGAGGTTTGAGCATTTATGTGTCAAACAACTCAAGGATTACTACTGAAATCGTGAGATATGAATAACTCAATACCGGCATTTAATTTTTCTGTCATTTCCATTCACGTCAAACATCCCTTTTCAGAATAGGTTTCATCTGAGTTAAACCTCACTGTTTATAGAACAGCCATTAAGCTAGTTATTATACATATTCACATTCACCGTCATTAATTTACTCATTTATCAATCTGCGTAATCAAATTGCACAAAAATACTTCAGTTCTTGAAAGCAGCAGAAGAACTCTACTTTTACAAGTGGCAGAAGAACTAAACTATTTACAAGTGGCTAAAGTAACTGTTAGAATTTGAGCTTAAATTAAAGTGAGATTTATTAATCATTTGTGATGAATACACATATCAATGTGCTCTACTCCATGAGTAGATTAAAATCAAATATTTGAAAGCTCAAATCTATGGGGTAATGAATAAGAAATTTACTCCCAAAAATTACTCTTGGAAATGTTAATAAATACTTGTGGAAAGCTAAAATCCCACATCGACTAAGAACTAAACATTAAGTGAGTATATATACAATTACGTTGTTCTTAAGTTTGGGGCCCAAGGAGCACTTCACTTTTGCGGAAGGGAGAGAACCTAGCCAATGCTTGGTTTGACCACGCGTGCCGTTGATTGACCGGATTTGGGTCATTATATATATCTTTTTGGGCAAAATTTATTTTAAATTTTGTTTTGTTTTAGTCCCTCTTTTTATTTATTAGCTTTTCGGAGCAAGGCAAGCAAAGGCGAAGATTAGAAGGTTAGGCGCTTGACACTAGATTCGCGGCACTCGGGTCAAAGCCGTGGCGTTAGGGACCAAAGTCGCGGCAAAGTCGCAGCGCTACGATGCGTTCCAAGGGGCGCACTTAGCCTGAATGGTTGCACCTGTTCAACCACATCTACTCATTTGTGTTACCATCTTAAGGGTTACTAAACCCTCTTATAAATACCATACGGGGGCAGTCATTTGGATCATTCGAAATTCATTCAGCATTCATCCAATTCATTTCATTCTAGTCTTCATTTCTACTATCATTCATAGTATAAAGGAGAGAGAGTGTAACACCTTAGTCCCACATGGAAAGATAAAGAAAAAATTTGTCTGCATATAAAGAAATAAGTTACTACCAATAGTACCTTCAAGTCATGACCTTTTGGGTGAGCCTGTGGTGGGTTAAGATGATCCAAGAAGATATTATTGGGTCAGTGGTTTAAAGCTTTATTTTGATGGATTTGATTCGATTCAAATTTGGGATTTGACCTGGTTTTTCACTTCGAAAGATAGAGGAAATAGGGGAAAAATGTGTCTGCATATAAGGAAATAAGTTACTACCAATAGTAACTTCAAGTCATGACCTTTTGGGTGAACCTGTGGGTGGGTTAAGATGTCCCAATAAGATATTATTGGGCTAGTGGTTTAAAGCTTTATTTTGATTTATTTGATTCGATTCGGACTTTGGATTTGACTCGAGATTTGTTCCGGACTCGGAATTTGACCCGGGTTGTTTTAGAGAGTTCAGAACATTTGATTTGGTTCGTTGTATGTGTTATTTGTAGTCCTATTATAACACACGTTGTCATTGTATCTTAAGAGATAAGTGTCGCTAACTCTAAGCATCAATAAAGAGGACATAATTGTCTTAAGGATATAGTACCAAGTACTATCCTTGACATATTAATTTCCTCTATTTCAACTCTGATGTACTAAGTTTATATATAATATCCCTTGTTCAATTTTTACAAACAGAAGCAATAATAGGTTGCTTAATTATCAAATGTATTGCTCAAAGTCCTACTTATCAAGTTAACCTTTTCTTCTAATATAAGGTCTGCCAATAAATAAATTTAGTCCTAAAATATAAGAGTCCTTCTATGCGGACATGTAAATTGGACAAGATAATTGGACCGGAAGAACAAAAAAAATTTGTTCAAGCGAATAATTTGACAGTACAATTCATTTGTTCACTGGAACAAATTTCTTTTGTTCTTCCGGTCCAATTATCATGTCCAATTTACTTGTCTGCAAAGAGTTATTGAAAATATAATGTTAAAAGGGAAAAAAAACAATAAGTCCTAATTTCTTAGTCAACCTTAATACGTTAAAAAAGAAAAGGTCAAATAGAACTCTCATTTTAACGATTTAGAGTAGACTGCAAAAGAGGCTCGGGCCCGCAGGCTAGCTTTGTTCCGCTTGCTCAAAAAAAATGGCTATGGGCTTTATTATTACAAAACCATATGTAAGTTGGGCCATTTTGGGCCGAGGCCTACCGCCTGCGTTATTTTTTTTAAAAAAATAAAACCAATGCTACATGTGTGGGTTGAACACAAGACCTTCAAGTCATTAAATAAGAGTTCAATCGAACTAAACTACACCAATTGCTTGTTTTAACATGTGTCTAAATAAAAGTAAAAAAATAAAAAGAAAACCGTTTAAACAAAATGTACAATCTCTAGTTTTAATTTGTTTGTCTTTTTAAATGAGTTAAATTTGAATCATAATTAAAAATATTCAATTTAAATTATTTATAATTTAATTCTATCTAATACATAAGTTTCTCAAACATCAATATCATTTATAAAAGATTCTTCATTTAACTTTAAAAATTATATTGAAAAATGTATTTATTTAACTCTAAATAATATAAAATTTTGAGATTAATAGAACTTTTAGATAGTTTTACAATATTAACAGGACTCTATATTGATTAAAATTAAATACATTTATATTAATCCTAAATTTAATTATATCATATATTTATTTTAAAAGTTAAAATAACTCTTTTTATCAATCGGATGTTGTAACAATATTACTGATTTGGGCATGGACATACGAAGTACCTAAATTATTTAATTTAAATATAATAAAAAATATATTTCCAACTTTGCCCCTACTTCCGACGAAAAAGAAAGTAATATATTTTTATTTTTAAACTGTTTGCATTTTTATTGTTCATTTTGATTGTTGTTATCAACTTGTCACCAAATATACTTATCATCAGCCGTTAAGAGCTCAAGCGAAGCAGAACTATATGGTCTTTATTCTTTTACTTTGAGTTAAATTGACAAATTGTGTAGCATAAAAAAAAAAAGAAAAAGAAGAAGTTTCATGGATCGATTTCTAATTCGGCCCAACCAGCCCACGGGCTTCACAATTCAAACCCAAGAAAAACTGGGCTATTTTAGCCTGGTCCGCTTCTAGCCTGGCCTGTTTGCCAGGTCTAGACGGGAGTATCAAAAGGATGCCTTGGATTCTTCCTCCATCCCAAGCATGTTATGTTAAGAATGATTTCATAACTCATTCAGAAATGTAATTATTGATGCAACCCAAAAGCAAAATCAAAAATCATCGAGCATAAAGCAAGTGCCAAGTGCCAACTGTCATAGTTCAGTTAAAGAAATACAGAAATAAGCCGAGGTCCCAATCTTAAAAGGCTAGCAATTTCATGATATAACTAAAATAATCTGAAAAAGCAAAAGCTGAAAGAAAGAAAGAAATTACTATTATATATCCAATGATTTTGTTTTCAAAAACAGGTTCTTTCTTCCAGTCAGTCAAAAGCATGATAATATTTAAAAAGTAAACAGGATCGAAAAATATCACCTGGTAGACCCACATCGGATCAGCTTTAATCAAAATTAGAGAAATCAGTACTAGCACTTGTTCACAGACACGGTACAGGAAGAATTCAAGGCAATGCAAGTAGAGATTATGAAGAAACTTCCAAAAATACATGATTGCAATTAGGCTGCATTTGGAAACATGCAGGTAAAAGATATAAAAAAGAAAATTAAAACCAAAGTAAGTGTAAAAAAGAAAAAAATTGTCTTCATGAAAATAAATTTAATTAGTTATATTTATCAAGCTTAAATGTTAAAATATGGTGCATAAATTAAATGGTCATACAAGCTTCAATTAATTTTTACAACTCATTTGCTTTTCTTTTTCCTTCCTTTTCCCTCTCACACTGTGTTTGTGAGTTTTAAAATAAACTGAAAAAAAGAAAAAGAAAAAGAAAGAAAAGAACGGAAAATTTAAGTTGTGTGTCAAATATAGTGTTAAGTTTTTCAAGTTCCAAACATACAATACCATTAATGATTTCAATATTTCCATCTCTAACACAAGAACACCATGTTTCCATTTCAATATTGTTAGTTATATTTTCATTAGATTCACACTTAGACTCATGCGCACATTGACGCAATAACACTGTTCTCCAAAAAAAACAATAGTAACACTTAACAATCAACTGAAGAATTACTTATAAATTACCTACAAAAAAAAAAAAAACTTACCAGCCGAGGAAAGAGAATGCGACAGGGATGACTAAGGCCTGAAACCCAACGCCGGCGTTGAGATTATGAAAAGCGGCGTAATGGGCATTCCCATTCCGGGACTCCGTAATCGGAAGCCATGCATCTTGAGGATTAAGCTTAGTTAAGTGACCCATTTCCTCCAAATACCCTTTCATATTAATCAGCACCCTTTTCATCGGCGTCCCAATTGGACTCAAAAACCTCGGCGAAATAAACGACGTCGGCGTCCACGCCGAAGACGATTTCCCCTCTTTTGACGTCCCCAGTCGCGGCGACCTCTGCCCCGACGGCGTTAGTATTTCCGGCGTGGAAACTCGTGGGGTCGCCGGAATCGAAATTAGCTCCGTCTCCGGCCTCTCCTCCATGTTCATGGTGTTGTTCATTTTCTCGCTCTAAAATTTTGTGTGTGTGAAAATGGAGAGAGAAAATGAGGAGTACGAGAAGAAATAATTGAGAATGGTATTTGTTCTTTCTTCTATGTGTGTGCAGTCAGTCAAGTTGTCTCAGGTTGTGGAAGTTTGCGGAATGAGTGGGGTGATCTGAGCCGTTGGTGGTGGCGTTTTGGCACGAATCTCGAGGTGGGCTTTTATCGGTGGTGATGGAGTTTTTCCGTTTGGAGGAATTTGTAGAAAACCGGGCAGAGGTCGGAAACTCTCTAGTCTCGAAGTGCGACAATGGACGGACTGAACTTACACTATGTTATCGGTTTTAAATTACGTAGTAAAATGAACCATAATTTAGATTGGTAACCCTTCGATTAAAAGTTCGATGGGAATTCGACTCAAAAAATATAAACAAAATTTAAAATTCTATAAATTATTTCAATTTCTTCAAATTATACCGGAATCATATTCATTTAAAAAATTTATATTATTCGAGCTCAATTCGAGATCGTACTTAACACCGTAGCTAAACGAACCTTAATCAAATCTTATTTTATATTTGATAAATTTTGTGAACTAAATATGAACAACTCAATATTCGACTCGACTCGATTCATTTATACCCTTAATTTTAAACGGGAGAAAAAAAAAAAAGAAAATGATGTGAGGGCTTTGTTTAACTTTAAATTTAATAATAAACTAGTTAAGTGTCCCGGGCTGATTGTTTTTTAAATAAAATTATTTTTAATTTTTAATTTATTTTATATAGTGATCACTATAAAATATATTTTTAAATTGACTTACAGCTATTATTAGAATGACTACTAATTTTTTTTAAAAATAAATGATTTCGGTCTACAGATAACATATAATTGTCGAATACTCACTGTGAGACCCCAGATTTTATGAATAAAGATTTAAATTTTTTGAAATATTTTTTTGAATATTATGGTGTGAATTTGATATAATGTTATAGTTGTGGGTAATATTTATAAATTTTGAAAAGTAAGCAGTGGTTATATAATATTAGATTGGTGAGGAATATTACGTTTTAACGAAAATATTAGTATGACCTGAATCATTAGTAGACTCATTAACGGAAGTATTGTCGTAGTAAAAAAACGACAGAATTATCTTTTATTAAAAATAACGGCGAAAGTGTTACCATTAAAACTGTTGAACTACCCGGTAGTAAAAGTACAGTAATATGCGTTGTTGCATAGTAGCACACAGTATTGATTATTGATGCTTACGTAAAAAGTTACTCAGTTATACTCAATTATTGTTACAGTAATTGCTGCATCATATCTCTCATATTATTGATTCAATCATTATCATAGTATCATCTGTATAATATGTTATATTATTAAATCAATAATTGAGACGGCAAAATTATTCATATTATTATTTGAAATATTGACAATGTCAGAAGTTACATCGATGAGAGGTTTGGTCATCTAATTACGGCCATGATAAGGAGAAATCCTTATCGAAAAATCCTCTTTCTTGGGAACGACCTGGTTGTTAAATATTGTGAATTATAATATCAATGATGAATAAGTTCGTGTTGATTAAAGATAAAATTGATAGTTCCATTGTGTTGGAATTATTATTGTTAGTGAAAATCGACATTTATTTCGATTTTAATTGATGTCGGAAGTTATCTTGACCGATCAGATGATGCTTAGGATAAATGAGCAATTAATTGCTATTAATTCACGTGATTATAACTATTTGTTCACATGTGTATACTATTGATTCACATTCTTGTACTATTAGGGGAGTTGGTGCAAAATTGATAATACTTGCATGACTAAGTTAAAAATAGAGGTATAGATGGAGTCTTATACTATAATTAAGTATTTTCACATGTACAGAACTATTGATTCACATTATTTACTATTAGGGGAGGTGGTGCAAGTTTGATAATACTTGCAGGACTAAATTAAAAATAAAGAAAAGAGGAAGGTATTATCTTTGTAATATTTTGAGCCCCAAAACGTGCAATTATCAAAACTATATTTTCCTATAAATAGAAGCTCATTCTTCTTTCATTTCTCACCAATTCACTAAAGCTATAAAGCATTTATTATAGAGAGAAATTATAAGAGAGAAAGAAGAAGAGAAGTCTGCTACCTCACTATTCCAGTATCCAGTCTTCTTCTGAGGTAAGAGGTATTATTCTTTCGTATTCATGAAGAGAGTTATTTTCTTTCGATACTTGTAAGGGTTGTTATTCCATTTTTTATTATTATGTTGGAATAACCTGTCTATGCGAAGTACCGCATACATGGTGAAATTCTTCATTATTCCATTCTTTATTATTACATTGGAATAACTTTTCTGCATCTTGATTCTATCGCATGCACAGTAAATTCTGTTGTTATTTCATTCTTTATTATTACGTTTGGAATATCTTATGCATGCGGATTCTGCGTGACACAGTTCCATTCTTTATTATTACATTTGGAATATCCTCGCTCATCTGCGAATTACGCAAGACCGATTAGATTCTTTATTATTACATTGGGAATAACTTTGTTTGTGCGGTCTATCGCATGCATGGTGAATTCTTTTGTTATTCCATTCTTTATTATTCTGTTGGAATAACATGTCTATGTGGATTATCGCATGCATGGTGAATGATCCTTTGTATTCATTCCTTATTAAATTATGGAAATGATCTGTCTACTTGGATTACCGCATGGCGGGCGAAAATCCACTTGCAGTTTCATATATTCTATTATACTCAGTTGGTTAAAATTTTGGCTTCTATACTCCATGAAATTAGTAGAATATCCTGAATATTTGCGCTTCATCCAGTATCTTTTTATGGAAATATTCTTCTGAGCATTCTTAAATTTTACTCCACAAAGCAGTATCATGTTGATAATTTGGACGTTATTGGTTCCTAGATAAATTAATTTATAAATCTTTAAAATTTATCCTTGAACTTGTTTTATTGAATTATTATGTCATTGTCATCATCCTCATGCTTATATTGTGATAAAAGTCATCTTTGACTTACGTGCATAGATGGACTTGGTATGATTATGACGAGGATTATTCGGTATAATCATGACCGTAATGTGACGAATGATGTGGTGAAAGTCCTCGATGGCACATAGTGCATTGATGGACGCTTTTGGTATGATTATGACCAGGGATTATTCGGTATAGTCATGACCATTGATGATTTAATGAATATCCTTGGCCCGTAGTGCAAGGAAGATTCGATGATATGGTTTATTTATTAAGTTGAGTCTCAGCGATAAAAATTGATGAAAACATTTTAAATCATAGAAGAAAATAGATATCATGCTCTACTTGACTCTTCTAATGGATTGCTTATTCCGCTGCAGTTAAACTTGATGTCTATTGTATTTTATCAGTTTAACATTGTTGAAGGCTAATGATAATTTATTCTGCATTATCTTAGTCATAATAATTCTTACTGGGCTAGTTAAGCTCACCCTTTCTTTTATTGTTCTCTTCAGAAAATGAGAATATAGCTGGGACGAGTCGGGGAATGGAGTGATGGTTCAGGATAAATAGCTTTAGTAGTCCTCACTATTCTACGGAATAATGTGATAATAATTATAATGAGGACACCATTGAGTGTGAATATTGTCTAGATGACAATATTCTTGTTTAAACTCTCAGCTATATTTTATCGTATTTTACACGACTGTTGTATAATTAAGTTGTATTTGAATTTATCTACCATGTATCTGACGACTCAAGATAGGTGATGTATACTTGTTTTTGGGGCGTCACACTCACAATTAAGTATTACTAATGTGATTCTTTTATTATTTTTAATTTATTATTTAGTTTTTGTATAGTTTCAAATTTTAATATTTACTTTTTACAATCAATCTTTCGTAGTTATATATGCATTTTTAATTAAAGTTCAAAGTTGAGTGAAAACTTAAAAGCCTAAACGTAGTGTTTAAGTCATACTTTATTGCATAACTATTAACAAAATAAATTTTATAAGAAATAAAATTATCGTAAAATAATAAGTTATGATCATGATTTTAGTTTTAAAAGGTAATTAAATTTTAATTAGTAATATATAAGTCATGATTTTTAAATTAAAATAAAATAACTAAAGGTCTAAAATAAAGTGATTTATAAAATTTTAATCGTTAATTATATAATTTGCAATATACACATTATAATTTTTATATTAATTATTATTTACTCATACTATTTTCTTATATTTTTAGGAATATAATTGTTAAAAATAACGAGTTACCATTATGATTTTAGTTTTAAAAGTTAGTGACTAAATTTTAATAACTAATATATGAGTTAGAATTATTTGGTAATATTAATTAACTAAATGTCTCCTATATATGATAGAATTGGTTACTAAATTAATCATTAATATATTTCTAATATATATATATATATATATATATATATAATTGTTGATATTAATTATTATGTACTCATAATATTTTTAATATATAGTTATTTAGAGATTAAAGTTTTTTAGAAACTTGAACTAAAATCCTAAATATGATTTTTAAGTAAAATTTATTATATGATTAAGTTAATAAGGAATCTTATAAAAAAATAAAATTGTTTCAAAAGAATAAGTTAATATTAAAGTTGTTAGGATCATAAAGAGAGTTTTAGTTCTAGTTAAATTAATCATAACATTATATAGGAGCATAAAAATATTTTATTTTTAGTTAAATTTTAGACATATACCAAAAATGAAAGACCAAAATTTAAATTGTCTTATTATATATTTATATAGACATAAGAAAGGAAAATGTTGTCACCTTTTTAATCAATGTTTCGTCAAAAATGAGATAAAAAACTAATTAGCATAAACAAATAATTTATATTTTCTAATATATATAATACAATACAAACACAAAAAATTAAAAATAATAATTTAAATATAAAACTTAAATTTTATAACTCAATAACAACATGAAAAAATATTATAAACTTTTTAATACAGTGCTGACATCCAGAGATAGAGACTATCCAATTGATCAAAGTTAACTTCATGATAATCACTCTCCATATTTTCATATGCACTTAACAAGGCATCTTCACAAACCAAGTGTGTTTTTTATATTTTCACGTTATCCTTTGTATAAAATGAATTACACTTTCATGTGAGAAAGAATTACGTAAAAATACTGGTGAAAACCCTGGTTTTCCACAATAAATGTGATTTTTACTCTATTTTAATAAAATTAAAATTCCATATTGTTAGAAACAAAATAATTATACTGTTTCTATACTTGAACATTAATATTAATCCTCATTTTTTTTGTTTTAAAATTTGTATTTTCTTCATGTCCATCTAAAAATAGGGATTCGGTTATCAGAAGTTAACTTCATAAGTTGATAAATTAATTAATACAATACTAACACGCGGAGAAAAATCACTTTCTGACATGTTATATTAGTCAATTAATTAAAGTTAATTTTATACCAACCATTCTCTACCAATAGTATTAGCATAGGGTTGTGATTTAACAGGGAGGGGAGCATAGAGATGGATATGGAGGTGAGACAACACGCTTCTATGATTGCGCTGAGTGGCGTGGTGATAGTTTTTCAATGGTGGGTGGGACACACCCTAGTAGTAGGCAGCAGTAGGCAGTAGCTCAAGGAAACCGGGAGTTTTGTCGATGATGATTTAACGACAACGGAGAAAGATTGAGGTGGGACCAACCCAGGAGTAGTAATTTCTTTGTGGAACTGAGAAGCACGTGATATTCTGGACGTCTAGCTTTGCAAATTAAATAGCGATGTTTTTGGGTAGGAAAACCATGCGAGGTTATTACTAAGATTTCTTCGGTGTTGACATCAGCTCCTTTGACTGCCTGGGTGACGTGGCAGTCAAGTCAGACCTAAATTAGCAAGTTGAGACAAATCGAGATTCATTTAACATTATTATCATAAATTAAAAAAATAAATAAATATTAAATGAGCACGCTTCGTCAAATCAGATCTAAATTAGTTCAGGTCAAATCGAACATCTTACTATTCGAACTTGACTCGTTTAACTATATACCTAAAAGTGTATGTCTCGACTTGAGTTCTAATCTAGACCGAGTCCAACTTAATCAAATAAAATAAAAAAAGACGGAGAGAATGATGAAGAAGGTTTGAAATACACAATTTTAAGAATTCGGTTATCATAAAATTAATTTAATAATAAATTGATCAATTTATAAAATTAACTTCATAATAAGTACCTCCCAATTCTAATGTCATGCAATTAGTGTCGCGTGTGGTGCTCCTGCATGCTGCGACTGCTGTTTGAATCAATTGCACATCATTTTATTTTTAGGTATCACCGCTAGCTGCAACGTAACTGCCTTCACAGTCTCTATATTATCTCTCTCCAAAAAGCGTGCAAAAAAAAGAAGTAATAATAATAAGCTCTTTAATTAATACTCCACCGTCACGCTCCAGATGAATCCTATAATGAAAATATATGACCATTTTTTCCAGCCAGTGGAGTGGAGGACCACATAATTATAATTATACTCTATTAATCAAATTTCCAGCCGAAAGTATTTTCTTTATTTCCCATATTTTCAGCACTCCCAACTCTCTCTTTCTTTCTTTATCTGTCTCTGTCAGTCCTAAATCTAGAACTATATATTATATACCGTCTCTGTCAGTCCTAAAACGCTATAAATATATATTTTTTAAAATTACATATACACCTTTATTTTTAAACTATAAAATGACATAAAAATTTCAGGTGTTAGCCCTCATATATGTGTGTATGTATATGACATTATCCATAACAAATGGTGTCTATGAGAATTTACATGAACACAAAATCTTATACTATTCATTTTAAAATTTTTCAAAGTAATAACTAATTATTTTTTGTGAAGAATATATTATGAATAATTTTTATTCACAAATTATATTTGGTAATATAATATTATTATTTAGTGAAAGGGTGATTTACGTAAGACTCGAATTTATTATAAATGAAATTGAATTTCCTCTATTTATTATTTTAAAATAGTAAATGTTGATTTGATTAATGTGGTTGAGTTATGGGTAAAATCATAAATATCTTAAATAAACAAGTGGTTATAAAATATTCATTGTTGTTTAGGGAATATTCGTTTTGGTAAATGGAATATTTTTATTGTTTTAATATTAAATGCAATGACCTTGTTTTTGTAATGGGTACCATAACTGAAAAAGCGATTGGATGAAGAAAATGACAAGTATAATTTTTTTTATAAATAACTACAGCGTAGTTGTTATCGTTAACATCATTGGAATACCCGGGTGGTTAAAACACAAGATGTCTGGCGTTGTTGCACAAGAATAACACGATATTGCACTAATTATTGATTCTTACGTGAAGAAGGAATTACTCAATAATTATTACGATAATTACTGCTCAATATTTTATTGATTCAATAATTGCTACGTTGATATTTTATATTATTGTTGATTCAATAATTGTCGATGCGCGTATTTTTCATTATCGGATCAATAATTTATATTATTTGAATAATATTATTAGATAGCATTATTGGCAATGTCTAAGGAAGTTACATCTACAGGAGAGGTTTGGCCACCCTAATTAATTGCACGATGAGGAGAAATTCTTATTGGAAAGCCCCTCTTTCACAGGAGAACGACCTTGTTGTCATTATTGTGATTCTGTAATATTATTTGTGAATAATTAATTATTGATTTATATGATAAGAGAAATATTTATTTATGTGGATAGAAATGGATGAATTTTTAGAAAAATGATATTTGTTGAAAATTGATATTTTATCTTTTCTGATAAAATAATTCATTTAAATATATTATTATATTATAATAATGTAATAATGATGATATTTTTACAATGAATGTGAGATATATGAATAAATGAGGAGGAAGAGTATTTTTGTTATAAAAAATATTTAAAACATATTTTTCATGTTTGTGGACCCCATTTTTTGACTGAAACTTGATTATAGCCTATAAAATCGTCCGTATGTGGATTTCGGTCAATTTCTACTTGGAATTTGGAAAAACTTAAACTTACAAAGTTGTAGACAATTGAATTTCCTATGAAATGGACATAAGATTTGAATTTTTACGATAAAAGGGCTATTTATTATGAGGTATTGAAGTTCCGGAATAATTGATTTTTGGAGTTTTAATTTTTTTTTTTAAGAAAAACGTTTTTATTATGTTGGTTGGCCCCACTAGTATGTAAAATGAGTTGAATGCAGATTTTCAAAGTAGGCGTGGGAAATTTTAAAAATAATAATATTTTATTAAATTTTACTGCTTTGGTGTTCTCAAAGATTTTCCTATAAATAGGGTGCTTGGGTTAAATTAAAAATTACACCGTAAATCAAGTTTTCTCTATATTATCGAGCGTATTCTTGTGAGTATTTTGATACTTTGAGTGTTGCTTTACGGTGCAAGTTCCTTCATCACTATATCTAGTATTCCAGTCAGAAGTACTGTCTTTTTGAGGTAAGGGATGTTATTTTTTTAAATGATATTATTTCTTTCAATATCATTATGCCGGAATATTGGTAATGTTTTTCTTGTGAAATTCTTGTCTTTTTGTGTCTGGGTTACTATTCACGTATACGACATTATTCACGTATACGACACTATTCACAAAAAAATTAAAATTTTCTTTTCTTTGTCTAAGTTCTTTATTATGATTACTAGCTTTGATTGTATCCATGTTTTGAACTTCATTCTTGAATTTTGCTCCACAATGGTTTGTTATGGAGTATTTTTGAACATGGATAAACAGAAGTATGAATCTCTAATATTTGTTCTTTTGTCTCACTAGATTCGTTTTCTTTAAAATACTTTTCATCATCCTCAATCCTAAATGATGATATAACTGAATATCTTTGGCATGTAGTGCAAAGATGAATGATTTCCTGATGAACATCTTTGGCCCGTAGTGCAAAGATGAACAGGTGTTGAGATGAACATGACCAACTGATGAATATCTTTGGCCTACAGTGCAAAGATGAATATTTGATTCAAGATGAATATTGATTGATGTTACAGGGATAAAATATTGATGATGGACTTTTAAATTCATAGATGATAGTAGATTTTATTCTCTACTTAGTTCTTTTAATGAATTGTTATTTTCGCTGCGAATATTGATCTGAAACTTGTTGTCTATTATATTCTATCAGATTTTTCCCTGTTGAGGACTCATTGTAAGACCCCAACTTTTATGAATAAAGAATAATTTTTTCGAAATATATTTTTGAATATTATGGTGTGGATTTGATATAATGTTATAGTTGTGGGTAATATTTACAAATTTTGCAAAGTAAGCAAGTGGTTATATAATATTCGATTGGTCGGAGAATATTTGTTTTAACAGGGAATATTCGTAAGACGACACAATCATTGGTGGATCCCACAACGGAAATATTGTCGTAATTAGAAAATGACATAATTATATTTTTATAAAAATAAGGGCGGAAGTTTTATCGTTAAACCGTTGAACTACCCTAGTAAAAAGTCTGATAATACTACGTGGTTGCGTAGTAGCACGTATTGATTATTGATCCTTACGTGAAAGTCACTCGGTTATACTCAATTATTGCTACAGTAATTGCTGCATCATATCTCTCATATTATTGATTCAATCATTATCATAGTATCATCTGTATAATATGTTATATTATTAAATCAATAATTGAGACGACAAAATTATTCATATTATTAAATTATAATATTTACAATCTTTAGAAGTTCTGTCAAAGAGAGGTTTGGTCACCTAATTGTGCGCTAATAGGGAGAAATCCATATTGGAAAGTCCCCTCTTTCCTCCGAACGACCTGGTTGTTAAATATTGTGAGTTATAATATTAATGATGAATAAGTTCGTGTTGATTAAAGATGAAATTGATAGTTCCATTATGTTGGAATTATTAGTGTTAGTGGATATTGACATTTATTTCGATATTAATTGATGTCTGGAAGTTATACTGACCAGTCGGATAATTAACCGGATAAATGAGCAATTAATTGCTATTAATTCACATGATTATAACTATTTGTTCACATGTGTGTACTATTGATTCACATTCTTGTACTATTAGGGGAGTTGGTGCAAGATTGATAATACTTGCATGACTAAGTTAAAAATAGAGGTATAGATGGAGGTACTTATCTTTGTAATTCATATTTTCACATGATTATAATCATTGATTCACATGATTAAACTATTGATTCACATTATTTACTATTAGGGGAGGTGGTGCAAGTTTTATAATACTTACAGGACTAAATTAAAAATGAAAGAAAAGTTGAAGGTATTATCTTTGTAATATTTCGAGCCCCAAAACGTGCAATTATCGAAACTATATTTTCCTATAAATAGAAGCTCATTCTTCCTTTTTTCTCACCAATTCACTAAAGCTTTATGGCAATTATTATAGAGAGAATTATAGAGAGAAAGAAGAAGAAAGTCTCCTACCCCACTATTCCAATATCCGGTTTCTTCTAAGGTAAGGGTATTATTTCTTTCTTTCATATTCATGAATAGAAACTTACATTATTCCATTCTTTATTATTATGTTGGAATAACTTTTACATATGTCACAATCTGCGCATACATGGTGAAATTCTTACATTATTCCATTCTTTATTATTACATTGGAATATCACATGCATGCGGGATTCTGGCATGACTGGTTCCATTCTTTATTATTCTGTTGGAATAACCTGTTTATTTGGATTATCACATGCATGGTGAATGATCCTTCGTATTCATTCCTTATTAAATTGTGAAAATGATCTGTCTACGTGGATTACCGCATGGCGGGTGAAAATCCATTGCAGTTTCATATATTTTATGATACTCATTTGATTAAAGTTTTGGCTCCTATACTCCATGAAATTAGTAGAATATCCTGGATATTTGCGCTTTATCCGGTATCTTTTCATGGAAATATTCTTCTGAGCATTCTTGAATTTTACTCCACAAAGCAGTATCATGTTGACAATTTGGATGTAATTAATTTTAAGATAAATTAACTTATAAATCTTTAAAATTTATTCTTGAACTTGTTTTATTGAATTATTATGTCATTGTCATCATCCTCATGCTTATATTGTGATTAAAGTCATCTTTGGCTTACGTGCATAGATGGACTTGGTATGATTATGACCGTGATTATTCTTATAATAATCATGACCTGTAATGTTATAAATGATGTGGTAAAAAGTCCTCGATGCTTTGTGGTGCATTGATGGACCAGCTTTTTGGTATGATTATGACAAGAGATTATTCGGTATAGTCACGACCATTGATGATTTATTGAATATCCTTGGCAGTAGTGCGGGGATGACTTATGATGATGTGGTTTATTTATTAAAAATTTGAGTCTCAACGATAAAAATTGATGAAAACATTTTAAATCATAGAAGATAGTAGATATCATACTCTACTTGACTCTTCTAATGAATTGCTTGATTACATTGTAGTTAAACTTGATGTATATTGTATTTTATCGGTTTAACATTGTTGAAGACTAATGATAATTTATTACGCATTATCTTAGTTATAATATTTCTTCTTTGGGCTAGTTGAGCTCACCTTTATTTCACCGTTTCTCTTGAGAAATGAGAGCGTAACGAGGGGGACTAGTCAGGAAACGGAGTGATGGTCTAGATGATAGCATTAGTAGTCCTCACTATTCTGTTAAATAGTGTGTCAATAAATGTATTGAGGACTCCATTAAGTGTGGATATTGTCTAGATGATAATATTCTTATTAAAACTATTAGATTATGTTTTGTCGTATTTTACACGATTGTTGTATAATTAAGTTGTATTTGAAATTTTACCACGTATTTGGCGACTCAAGATGGGTGATGTATACCTATTTTGGGGGCGTCACAGTTGGTATCAAAGCTTAGGGATATGATCCCTGGCTGAGATGTGAGATAAGAACTAGGAGGGAGAGCAGAATTCCTTCGCTAGTATGACCTACCTAAGTTTATTTGGTGTTTAATTGGTGGATCACGAGTATAGGGATAATATGTGATATGTTAATTAACCCTTGTTTTGTGGCGATGATTTAAAATGGCATCCAAAATGTTGAGATAAACAATGAAGCACATGAGACCCTTGAGTCACCACAGATTAATGCCTAAGATAATGTGCAACAAGAAGACAATAATCCTCATGTAAATAATAACACCGATGAAATGGTGAACGATGGGATATTCAAAGGCTTTATGCAATTCATGCAACATCGGCGAAAGCGGTTCCTGTCCAAAATACAGGTAGAAACACTGACAACTCTCGGACGACCACTTAGCGCTTCAAGGAGCTCAAGGACCACCGGAGTTTTTGGAGAGCCAAAACCACTTAAAGGCGAGACGTGGATGAAGCAGATCAACAAGATATTTGATGTCTTGGGATGCTTCGAGGAGAAAAAGGTTCCTTTGCCACCTTCATGTTGCGAGCATAGGGCTATTTTCTGGTGGGAATCTGTAAAGCGTACTCAACTCACTCTTTTCAAAATGTCTTGGGAGAAGTTCCAAGAGTCGTTCAATGACAAGAACTTTCCTCGAAAGTATTAAATCACATGAAGGAGGTAGAGTTCATCAAGCTTAAGCAAAACAATATGACCGTGGCGCAGTACGAAGCTAAGTTTACCGAGTTGTCTCGGTTTGCATCCCACTTGGGTGATAATGAGGAGAGAATGACGTGGATGTTTCTAAGAGGTTTGAAACTCGAGATACGTCAATACCTAATTTCTCACAAACTGTGTTTATATTCAGATGTTGTGAATATGGCTCAGTTATTGGAGTGCAATAATGTGTCAACCCAACCAAGAGAGAGCAACTGACAAGTCGATAATACCAGTGGTAGCAGTCATCGAAGCGGTGACAACAAACGTGGAGGGAATCAATATGCCAGAAATGATAATCATTTCGGTGGTAATCATGGCCATGAAAATAAGAGTGGATATTTCAAGAAGAGTAGATTCAACAAGGATGGAAAGACGTTAGCACCAGCACCTGTTGTTAAGGAAGAAGAATGACCACCGGTCGTATGTTACAAATGTGGAGGGGAAGGACACATAAGTCCAAACTGCACGATGCAGTCCAAAGCGTGTTATAATTATGGAAAAGAAGGCCACCTAGCCCGATTTTTTCGTACACCAAAGTCAAGTCCAGCTGAGATGGAGGCATCAAAGGGTGTCCCAGATAAGACAAAACCGGTAGTTCAAGGGAGAGCGTTTGTCGTAACCTCCCAAAAAGTGAAAAATCTGAACGAGGTGATCACGGATAAGCTAATCATAAAGTCTAGCGAAGTTTATACTTTATTTGATACCGGTTCTACCCATTTCTTTATTTCTCCTACTTGCGCTCAACGTTTAAATTAGACTTTGGAGAAATTAGACTTTGACTTAACTGTTGAAACTTCGTTGGGAGAAACCTTCATTACATCCACGGTTTATAAGTCTTGTTTGATTCAAATCGGTAACCTTACATTACCTGTCGATCTTATTTCTTTGAAAATACTTGCATTTGATGTGATTTTAGGGATTGATTGGTTAACTACTCATCATGCTAAAATCGATTGTTTTCGTAAGGTTGTTAGCTTTCATATTCTAACCAACCTATTATGCGAATTCAAACAACCAAACCACTAAAATCAATCAACGCATATCAAGTTAAAAAAGCTATTCGTTTATTGAAAATGGATGTCAAGCTTTCTTAGCCCATGTCACAGTTTAAATAAAGATCGTCGATTTGAATGATATTTCTATTGTTAATAAATTTCTGACGTATTCCCGAAGAACTTCTGGCCTACCCTAGGCGTGAAATTGAATTTTGTATTGACCTTGAATCCCATTGCAAAACCCATTTCCAAAGCCCCATGTCGAATGGCTCTATTGAACTTGAGGAGTTAAAACCCAACTACAAGAATTCTTAGACATCGATTTCATTCGGCCTAAAGACGTCTCCTTGGGGTGCTCCTGTTCCATTCATAAAGAAGAAAGATGGAAGTATGTGACTTTGTATTGATTATCGGGAGTTGAATCATGTCACCATCAAAAATAGGTACATGTTGCCTCGCATTGATGACCTGTTTGATCAGTTGTAAGGAGCCAAATTCTTTTCAAAGATTGATCTTCGTTTCGGATATCATCAGTTGAAGATTAAAACTAATGACATTCCAAAGACTGCTTTCAAAACTCGGTACGGGCATTATGAATTCCTAGTCATGTCTTTTGGATTGGCTAATGCTCCTGCTGCCTTCATGGATATGATGAACCGAGTTTTCAAGGAATATTTGGATCACTTTGTGGTTGTCTTTATTGATTACATCCTCATATACTCCAAAACCCGCGAAGACCATGAGCAACACTTGAGGCTGATACTCCAAAAGCTTCGTGAAAATAAGCTTTATGCCAAGTTGAAGAAATGCGAGTTCTGGCTTGAGGAAGTTGCATTCCTTGGGCACGTGATATCAAATCATGGAATATTTGTTGACCCAGCAAAGATTGAAGTAATTCAAAGTAGGGAGCAACCTAAGTCGATGTCAATCGTAGCTTTCTCGGCTTAGTTGGTTATTATCGGAGATTCGTGAAGGGTTTTCTCGAATCGCTACTCCATTAACTTAGATGACTCGAAAAGATACAAAATTCGATTGGAAGCGAGGAATGTGAAAAGAGTTTTTAAGAACTCGAAGAGGAGACTCATTTCAAAGACTGTTACGACAATACCATCATCCGCTCGGAGGATTTGTCCTCTCTGATGATGCTTCGAGCAAAGAGTTAGGATGTGTTCTCATGCAACATGGGAAAGTCATAGCCTTTATGCCTCTCGACAACTCAAAGAATATGAGAAGCAATTATCCTACTCATGATCTAGAGTTGGCAGCGATCGTTTTTTAACGCTTAAGATTTGGAGGCATTACTTGTATGGAGAGAAGGTGGAGATCTATACGGATCATAAAAGCCTCAAATATTTCTTCACTCAAAAGGAACTCAACATGCGACAACGACGAAACTATATGAATAAGGTGGAGAGCAATTATATTGTAATATTATTTATCTTATTCAATATTTTAGATAAAAATTTTTATATTCATTGTATTAGCCGACACGAAAATTGGTTGTGTGTTCATATTTTAATAAATCATATCATATATCATAATGGAATAAAATCACGATAAATGAATATTTTATAAAATAATAATCTTGTTTAGATAATAATTTCTTACGGTCCCAAATTAAGAATGTGTACTAGAGTAATAATCTAAATAAATGCATTAAGTAATAAATTTTTTGAATTCTTAAAAGCCCAATGAAAATATAAATTAATAATTACTAAATTCTATACAAAATTAAATTTATATATATAATTCACATGTTCTTGAACTTTTTGTAATAACATTCATACAATAAACAAAAAAAAAATTGTAACTTGTTGGAATATATCTTTTACACATCTACCTTATATATGAATAAATGAATGTGAGATATATGAATAAATGAGGAGGAAGAGTATTTTTGTTATAAAAAATATTTAAAACATATTTTTCATGTTTGTGGACCCCATTTTTTGACTGAAACTTGATTATAGCCTATAAAATCGTCCGTATGTGGATTTCGGTCAATTTCTACTTGGAATTTGGAAAAACTTAAACTTACAAAGTTGTAGAGAATTGAATTTCCTATGAAATGGACATAAGATTTGAATTTTTCTGATAAAATGGCTATTTATTATGAGGTATTGAAGTTCCAGAATAATTGATTTTTGGAGTTTTAATTTTTTTTTTTAAGAAAAACTTTTTTATTATGTTGGTGGGCCCCACTAGTATGTAAAATGAGCTGAATGCAGATTTTCAAAGTGGGCGTAGGAAATTTTAAAAAATAATAATATTTTATTAAATTTTCTGCTTTGGTGTTCTCAGCATTTTCCTATAAATAGGGTGCTTAGGTTAGAATTAAAAATTACACCAGAAACTGAAGTTTTCTCTCTCTATATTATCGAGCGTATTCTTGTGAGTATTTTGATACTTTGAGTGTTGCTTTACGGTGCAAGTTCCTTCATCACTATATCTAGTATTTCAAATGGAAATCTTTGTCTTTTTGAGGTAAGGGATGTTATTTTTTTAAATGATATTATTTCTTTCAATATCATTATGCCGGAATATTGGTAATGTTTTTCTTGTGAAATTCTTGTCTTTTTGTGTCTGGGTTACTATTCACGTATACGACATTATTCACGTATACGACACTATTCACAAAAAAATTAAAATTTTCTTTTCTTTGTCTAAGTTCTTTATTATGATTACTAGCTTTGATTGTATCCATGTTTTGAACTTCATTCTTGAATTTTGCTCCACAATGGTTTGTTATGGAGTATTTTTGAACATGGATAAACAGAAGTATGAATCTCTAATATTTGTTCTTTTGTCTCACTAGATTCGTTTTCTTTAAAATACTTTTCATCATCCTCAATCCTAAATGATGATATAACTGAATATCTTTGGCATGTAGTGCAAAGATGAATGATTTCCTGATGAACATCTTTGGCCCGTAGTGCAAAGATGAACAGGTGTTGAGATGAACATGACCAACTGATGAATATCTTTGGCCTCTGTGCAAAGATGAATATTTGATTCAAGATGAATATTGATTGATGTTACAGGGATAAAATATTGATGATGGACTTTTAAATTCATAGATGATAGTAGATTTTATTCTCTACTTAGTTCTTTTAATGAATTGTTATTTTCGCTGCGAATATTGATCCGAAACTTGTTATACATATTATATTCTATCGATTTTTCCTGTTGAGGACTCATTGTAAGACCCCAACTTTTATGAATAAAGAATAATTTTTTCGAAATATATTTTTGAATATTATGGTGTGGATTTGATATAATGTTATAGTTGTGGGTAATATTTACAAATTTTGCAAAGTAAGCAAGTGGTTATATAATATTCGATTGGTCGGAGAATATTTGTTTTAACAGGGAATATTCGTAAGACGACACAATCATTGGTGGATCCCACAACGGAAATATTGTCGTAATTAGAAAATGACATAATTATATTTTTATAAAAATAAGGGCGGAAGTTTTATCGTTAAACTGTTGAACTACCCGGTAGTAAAAGTACAGTAATACTCGTGGTTGCATAGTGGCACACAGTATTGATTATTGATCCTTAC
This sequence comes from Panax quinquefolius, assembly GCA_020205615.1. NCBI lineage: Eukaryota > Viridiplantae > Streptophyta > Magnoliopsida > Apiales > Araliaceae > Panax > Panax quinquefolius. Next base: position 120,197,577 of record CM035161.1, on the reverse strand, counting down.
GTGAGAAGTCACTCAGTTATACTCAATTATTGCTACAGTAATTGCTGCATCATATCTCTCATATTATTGATTCAATCATTATCATAGTATCATCTGTATAATATGTTATATTATTAAATCAATAATTGAGACGACAAAATTATTCATATTATTAAATTATAATATTTACAATCTTTAGAAGTTCTGTCAAAGAGAGGTTTGGTCACCTAATTGTGCGCTAATAGGGAGAAATCCATATTGGAAAGTCCCCTCTTTCCTCCGAACGACCTGGTTGTTAAATATTGTGAGTTATAATATTAATGATGAATAAGTTCGTGTTGATTAAAGATGAAATTGATAGTTCCATTATGTTGGAATTATTAGTGTTAGTGGATATTGACATTTATTTCGATATTAATTGATGTCTGGAAGTTATACTGACCAGTCGGATAATTAACCGGATAAATGAGCAATTAATTGCTATTAATTCACATGATTATAACTATTTGTTCACATGTGTGTACTATTGATTCACATTCTTGTACTATTAGGGGAGTTGGTGCAAGATTGATAATACTTGCATGACTAAGTTAAAAATAGAGGTATAGATGGAGGTACTATACTGTAATTCATATTTTCACATGATTATAATCATTGATTCACATGATTAAACTATTGATTCACATTATTTACTATTAGGGGAGGTGGTGCAAGTTTTATAATACTTACAGGACTAAATTAAAAATGAAAGAAAAGTTGAAGGTATTATACTGTAATATTTCGAGCCCCAAAACGTGCAATTATCGAAACTATATTTTCCTATAAATAGAAGCTCATTCTTCCTTTTTTCTCACCAATTCACTAAAGCTTTATGGCAATTATTATAGAGAGAATTATAGAGAGAAAGAAGAAGAGAAGTCTGCTACCCCACTATTCCAATATCCAGTTTCTTCTAAGGTAAGGGGTATTATTTCTTTCATATTCATGAATAGAGCTTCTGTTATTCCATTCTTTATTATTATGTTGGAATAACTTTTGTACATCTGCAATCTGCATACATGGTGAAATTCTTCTTTTATTCCATTCTTTATTATTACATTGGAATATCACATGCGGCGGATTACGCGTGAATATTGTTCCATTCTTTATTATTATTCTGTTGGAATAACTTTTATTTATTTGGATTATCACATGCATGGTGAATGATCCTTCGTATTCATTCCTTATTAAATTGTGAAAATGATCTGTCTACGTGGATTACCGCATGGCGGGTGAAAATCCATTGCAGTTTCATATATTCTATGATACTCATTTGATTAAAGTTTTGGCTCTATACTCCATGAAATTAGTAGAATATCACGGATATTTGCGCTTTATCCGGTATCTTTTCATGGAAATATTCTTCTGAGCATTCTTGAATTTTACTCCACAAAGCAGTATCATGTTGACAATTTGGATGTAATTAATTTTAAGATAAATTAACTTATAAATCTTTAAAATTTATTCTTGAACTTGTTTTATTGAATTATTATGTCATTGTCATCATCCTCATGCTTATATTGTGATTAAAGTCATCTTTGGCTTACGTGCATAGATGGACTTGGTATGATTATGACCAGGGATTATTCGGTATAATCATGACCTGTAATGTTATAAATGATGTGGTAAAAGTCCTCAGTAGCCTGTAGTGCATTGATGGACAGTTTTTGGTATGATTATGACAAGAGATTATTCAGTATAGTCACGACCATTGATGATTTATTGAATATCCTTGGCCCGTAGTGCAGGGATGACTCGATGATGTGGTTTATTTATTAAGCTGAGTCTCAACGATAAAAATTGATGAAAACATTTTAAATCATAGAAGATAGTAGATATCATACTCTACTTGACTCTTCTAATGAATTGCTTATTCTGTTGTAGTTAAACTTGATGTATATTGTATTTTATCAGTTTAACATTGTTGAAGACTAATGATAATTTATTCTGCATTATCTTAGTTATAATATTTCTTACTGGGCTAGTTGAGCTCACCCTTTATTTCACTGTTCTCTTCAGGAAATGAGAACGTAGCTGGGACTAGTCAGGAAACGGAGTGATGGTCTAGATGATAGCATTAGTAGTCCTCACTATTCTGTTAAATAGTGTGTCAATAAATGTATTGAGGACTCCATTAAGTGTGGATATTGTCTAGATGATAATATTCTTATTAAAACTATTAGATTATGTTTTGTCGTATTTTACACGATTGTTGTATAATTAAGTTGTATTTGAAATTTTACCACGTATTTGGCGACTCAAGATGGGTGATGTATACCTATTTTGGGGGCGTCACAGTTGGTATCAAAGCTTAGGGATATGATCCTGGTTTGAGATGTGAGATAAGAACTAGGAGGGGAGGCAGGGAATTCCTTCGCTAGTATGACCTACCTAAGTTTATTTGGTATTTAATTGGTTGAATCGAGTATAGGGATAATATGTGATATGTTAATTAACCCTTGTTTTGTGGCAGTATTTAAAAATGGCATCCAAAAATGTTGAGATAAACAATGAAGCACATGAGACCCTTGAGTCACCACAGATTAATGCCCAAGATAATGTGCAACAAGAAGACAATAATCCTCATGTAAACAATAACACCGATGAAATGGTGAACGATGGGATATTCAAAGGCTTTATGCAATTCATGCAACATCAGGCGAAAGCGGTTCCTGTCCAAAATACAGGTGGAAACACTGACAACTCTCGGACAGTCACCGCTAAGCAGTTCAAGGAGCTGGGACCACCGGAGTTTTTTGGAGAGCCAAAACCACTTAAGGCGGAGACGTGGATGAAGCAGATCAACAAGATATTTGATGTCTTGGGATGCTTCGAGGAGAAAAAGGTTCCCTTTGCCACCTTCATGTTGCGAGCATAGGCTGATTACTGGTGGGAATCTGTAAAGCGTACTCAACCTACCGCACTCAAAATGTCTTGGGAGAAGTTCCAAGAGCTGTTCAATGACAAGAACTTTCCTGAAAGTATTCGTCACATGAAGGAGGTAGAGTTCATCAAGCTTAAGCAAAACAATATGACCGTGGCGCAGTACGAAGCTAAGTTTACCGAGTTGTCTCGGTTTGCATCCCACTTGGGTGATAATGAGGAGAGAATGACGTGGATGTTTCTAAGAGGTTTGAAACTCGAGATACGTCAATACCTAATTTCTCACAAACTGTGTTTATATTCAGATGTTGTGAATATGGCTCAGTTATTGGAGTGCAATAATGTGTCAACCCAACCAAGAGAGAGCAATCGACAAATCGATAATACCAATGGTAGCGATCGTCGAAGCGGTGACAACAAACGCGTGGAGGAATCAACATGCGAAAAATGATAATCACTTGATGGTAATCATGGCCATGAAAATAAGAGTGGATATTTCAAGAAGAGTAGATTCAACAAGGATGGAAAGACGTCAGCACCAGCACCTGTTGTTAAGGAAGAAGAATGACCACCGGTCGTATGTTACAAATGTGGAGGGGAAGGACACATAAGTCCAAACTGCACGATGCAGTCCAAAGCGTGTTATAATTGTGGAAAAGAAGGCCACCTAGCCCGATTTTTTCGTACACCAAAGTCAAGTCCAGGTGAGATGGAGGCATCAAAGGGTGTCCCCAGATAAGACAAAACCGGTAGTTCAAGGGGAGGCGTTTGTTGTAACCTCCCAAAAAGTGAGGAATCGAACGAGGTGATCACGGGTAAGCTAATCATAAACTCTAGCGAAGTTTATACTTTATTTGATCTTTGATTCTACCCATTTCTTTATTTTTCCTACTTGCGCTCAACGTTTAAATTAGACTTTGGAGAAATTAGACTTTGACTTAACTGTTGAAACTTCGTTGGGAGAAACCTTCATTACATCCACGGTTTATAAGTCTTGTTTGATTCAAATCGGTAACCTTACATTACCTGTCGATCTTATTTCTTTGAAAATACTTGCATTTGATGTGATTTTAGGGGTTGATTGGTTAACTACTCATCATGCTAAAATCGATTGTTTTCGTAAGGTTGTTAGCTTTCATATTCCTAACCAACCTATTATGCGAATTCAAGCAACCAAACCACTAAAATCAATCACTGTCATATCAAGTTAAAAAGCTATTCGTTTATTGAAAAATGGATGTCAAGCTTTCTTAGCCCATGTCACGGATTTAAATAAAGATACGTCAGATTTGAATGATATTTCTATTGTTAATAAATTTCCTGACGTATTCCCTGAAGAACTTCCTGGCCTACCCCTAGAGCGTGAAATTGAATTTTGTATTGACCTTGAATCCGGTACAAAACCCATTTCCAAAGCCCCATATCGAATGGCTCCTATTGAACTTCAGGAGTTAAAAACCCAACTACAAGAATTCTTAGACATCGATTTCATTCGTCCTAGTACGTCTCCTTGGGGTGCTCCTGTTCCATTCATAAAGAAGAAAGATGGAAGTATGTGACTTTGTATTGATTATCGGGAGTTGAATCATGTCACCATCAAAAATAGGTACACGTTGCCTCGCATTGATGACCTGTTTGATCAGTTGTAAGGAGCCAAATTCTTTTTAAAGATTGATCTTCGTTTCGGATATCATCAGTTGAAGATTAAAACTAATGACATTCCAAAGACTGCTTTCAAAAAACTTCGATGCGGGCATTATGAATTCCTAGTCATGTCTTTTGGATTGGCTAATGCTCCTGCTGCCTTCATGGATATGATGAACCGAGTATTCAAGGAATATTTGGATCACTTTGTGGTTGTCTTTATTGATGACATCCTCATATACTCCAAAACCCGCGAAGACCATGAGCAACACTTGAGGCTGATACTCCAAAAGCTTCGTGAAAATAAGCTTTATGCCAAGTTGAAGAAATGCGAGTTCTGGCTTGAGGAAGTTGCATTCCTTGGGCACGTGATATCAAATCATGGAATATCTGTTGACCCAGCAAAGATTGAAGTAATTCAAAGCTGGGAGCAACCTAAGTCAGTAATCGAAGTACGTAGCTTTCTCGGCTTAGCTGGTTATTATCGAAGATTCGTAGAAGGGTTTTCTCGAATCGCTACTCCATTAACTTAGATGACTCGAAAAGATACAAAATTCAGTTGGAGCGAGGAATGTGAAAAGAGTTTTCAAGAACTCGAGAGAGACTCATTTAAAGACTTGTTACGACAATACCATCCGCTCGGAGGATTTGTCATCTCTGAGTGATGCTTCGCAAAAAGGTTAGGATGTGTTCTCATGCAACATGGGAAAGTCATAGCCTATGCCTCTCGACAACTCAAAGAATATGAGAGCAATTATCCTACTCATGATCTAGAGTTGGCAGCAGTCGTTTTTGCGCTTAAGATTTGGAGGCATTACTTATATGGAGAGAAGGTGGAGATCTATACGGATCATAAAAGCCTCAAATATTTCTTCACTCAAAAGGAACTCAACATGCGACAACGACGATGTCTTGAGTTGTTGAAAGATTATGATCATACCATCCAATACCATCCTGGAAAAGCGAACGTAGTAGCTGACGCATTGAGTAGAAGATCATATTCGGGTACGAGTGCAATATTGTCAATGCAAAGACCCATTTTGTATGACTTGGAAAGGATGGAAATAGAGTTAAAGACTCCAGGGACCCATGTGATGATGGCAAATTTACAAGTGGAACCGACTTTAATCGATAAAATTAAAGCTGATCAAACTACAGACCTGGAGCTGATGCGTATGAAGAAGAAAGTGCAAGAAGGTGCTATTCCGGAAGCAAGAATCGATGAAGAAGGAATACTTTGAGTCAACTCCAGACTTTGTGTTCCTAACGATTCATACTTGAAGTATAAAATCATGATGGATGTGCACAACACACCATTTGCAATCCATCCTAGGAGTACTAAAATGTATTATAATCTTCGACATATATTTTGGTGGAGAAATATGAAGAGAGAGATAGCGGGGTTTATCTCAAGGTGTCTAACTTGTCAACGAGTCAAGGCAGAGCATCAAGTACCAAAAGGTCCATTGCAACAACTTGAAATTCCAAAATAGAAGTGGGAGCACATTACCATGGATTTCGTTACTGGTCTTCCCAAGGTTTCTCAAGGCATAGATGTGATTTGGGTCATTGTTGATAGATTGACCAAGTCTGCTCATTTCTTACTGATACGAGAAACTTTTACACTTGAATGTCTTGCTAGTATTTACATAAACGAGATCGTAAGATTGCATGGTATGCCAGTATCCATAGTTTCTGATCGAGACCCAAGATTCACTTCAAGATTTTGGGTTAGTTTGCAAAAAGCTAGAGGCACGAATTTATGATTTAGTTCAGCATATCATCCTCAAATGGACGGGCAGTCGAAAATGACTATTCAAACTCTTGAAGATTTATTAAGACTCTGTGTCCTTGACTTCAAGGGAATTTGGGACAAGTTCTTACCATTGGTGGAGTTTTCCTACAACAATAGTTATCAAGCAAGTATTAGCATGGCTTCATTTGAGGCGTTGTATGGAAGAAAGTGTCGTTCTTCAGTATGCTGGGATGAGGTGGGTGAAGCAATGTTGTTGGGACCGAATTTGGTACGTATAACTACGAAAAAGATTCAAACGATCCGACAACGTATAAAAACCTCACAAGATCGACAAAAGAGTTATGCTGATCTTCATTGAAAAGACGTGGAATTCAATATTGGAGATCATGTGTTGTTACGTGTTGCTCCATGGAAAGGAGTTACAAGATTTGGAAAGAGAGGAAAGCTCAGTCCTCGATTCATTGGCCCATTTTTAATCCTCGATCGAGTAGGAACTGTGGCCTATAGACTCACCTTACCGCCAAGTATGTCTCGTGTTCATAACGTTTTTCACATATCTATGTTACGTAAATATGTGAAAGACCCGAACCACATTATTGAATTAGAACCAGACGAGATAGAGGAAGATTTAACGTATGAAGAGTTACCTGTTAAAATCTTGGATAAGAAGGATCATATTTTATGCTCTAAAGTTATACCTCAAGTCAAAGTTTTGTGGAGAAACCACGACGTGGAGGAAATAACCTGGGAGTTAGAATCTGAGATGAAATCAAGATATCCTCACCTCTTCGATATACCAGGTACGTACCCTAATTTTGAGGACGTAATTTCATAAGAAGGGGAGGTTGTAAGACCCCAACTTTTATGAATAAAGAATAATTTTCTCGAAATATATTTTTGAATTTTATGGTGTGAATTTGATATAATGTTATAGTTGTGGGTAATATTTACATATTTTGCAAAGTAAGAAAGTGGTTATATAATATTCGATTGGTCGGGGAATATTCGTTTTAACAGGGAATATTCGTACGACGGCACAATCATTGGTGGACCCCACAACAAAAGTATTGTCGTAATTAGAAAATGACATAATTATCTTTTTATAAAAATAACGGCGGAAGTTTTACCGTTAAACAATTGAACTACCCGGTAGTAAAAGTACAGTAATACGCGTGGTTGCATAGTAGCACACGGTATTGATTATTGATGCTTACGTAAGAAGTCACTCAGTTATACTCAATTATTGCTACAGTAATTGCTGCATCATATCTCTCATATTATTGATTCTATTTTTGTCACAGTATCATCTACATAATATTTTATATATTATTAAATCAATAATTGAGACGACAAAGTTATTCATATTATTAAATTACAATATTTACAATGTCTAGAAGTTCTGTCAAGGAGAGGTTTGGTCACCTAATTGCGTGCCAATAGGGAGAAATCCTCATTGGAAAGCCCCCTCTTTTCTGGGAACGACCTGGTTGTTAAATATTGTGAGTTATAATATTAATGATGAATAAGTTCGTGTTGATTAAAGATTAAATTGATAGTTCCATTGTGTTGGAATTATTAGTGTTAGTGGATATCGACGTTTATTTCGATATTAATTGATGTCTGAAAGTTATACCGACCAGTCGGGTAATTAACTAGATAAATGAGCAATTAATTGCTATTAATTCACATGATTATAACTATTTGTTCATATGTATGTACTATTGATTCACATTCTTGTACTATTAGGGGAGTTGGTGCAAGATTGATAATACTTGCATGACTAAGTTAAAAATGGAGGTATAAATGGAGGTACTATACAGTAATTCGTATTTTCACATGATTGTAACTATTGATTCACATGATTGAACTATTGATTCACGTTATTTACTATTAGGGGAGGTGATGCAAATTTGATAATACTTACAGAACTAAATTAAAAATGAAAGAAAAGTTGAAGGTATTGTACTGTAATATTTTGAGCCCCAAAACGTGCAATTATCGAAACTATATTTTCCTATAAATAAAAGCTCATTCTTCCTTCATTTCTCACCAATTCACTAAAGCTTTAGAGCAATTATTATAGAGAGAAACTATAGAGAGAAAGAAGAAGAGAAGTTTGTTATCTCACTATTCCAATATCCAGTTTCTTCTAAGGTAAGGGGTATTATTTCTTTTGTATTCATGAAGAGAGCTTCTGTTATTCCATTCTTTATTATTATGTTGGAATAACTTCTGTCTATGTGAAGTAATCGCATACATGGTGAAATTCTTACATTATTCCATTCTTTATTATTACATTGGAATATCTTCTTCTGCATGCTGATTACGCTAGACACAGTTCCATTCTTTATTATTACATTGGAATATCGTTATGCATGCGCATGCGATTACGCATGACACGGTTCCATTCTTTATTATTCTATTGGAATAACTTTGTCTATGTGGATTATCACATAACTTTTATGGTGAATGATACTTATTCATTCATTCCTTATTAAATTATGGAAATGATCTCGCATCTGTGGATTACTGCACATGGCGGTGAAAAATCCATTTGCGCTTTCATATATTCTATGATACTCATTTGATTAAAGTTTTTGCTTCTATACTCCATGAAATTAGTAGAATATCCTGGATATTTGCGCTTCATCCGGTATCTTTTCATGGAAATATTCTTCTGAGCATTCTTGAATTTTACTCCACAAAGCAGTATCATGTTGACAATTTGGATGTAATTGATTTCAAGATAAATTAACTTATAAATCTTTAAAATTTATTCTTGAACTTATTTTATTGAATTATTATGTCATTGTCATCATCCTCATGCTTATATTGTGATGAAAGTCATCTTTGGCTTACGTCGTAGTAGTGGACTTGATATGATTATGACCGAGGATTATTCGGTATAATCATGACACGTAATGTTATAAATGATGTGGTAAAAATTCTCGATGAGCTTGTAGTGCGTTGATGGACAGTTTTTGGTATGATTATGAATAGGGATTATTCGGTATAGTCATGACCATTGATGATTTAATGAATATCCTTGGCCCGTAGTGTAGGGATGACTCGATGATGTGGTTTATTTATTAAAATTGAGTCTCAAATGATAAAATTGATGAAAACATTTGAAATCATAGAAGATTGTAGATATCATGCTCTACTTGACTCTTCTAATGGATTGCTTATTCCGCTGTAGTTAAACTTGATGTCTATTGTATTTTATCAGTTTAACATTGTTGAAGACTAATGATAATTTATTACGCATTATCTTAGTCATAATATTTCTTCTTGGGCTAGTTGAGCTCACCCTTTCTTTCATTGTTCTCTTGAGAAATGAGAGCGTGGCGGGACTAGTCGGGGAATGGAGTGACGGTCCAGATGATAGCATTAGTAGTCCTCACTATTCTGTTAAATAGTGTGACAATAAATGTAATGAGGAATCCATTGAGTGTGGATATTATCTAGATGACAATATTCGTATTTTATGCGACTGTTGTATAATTAAGTTGTAATTGAATTTTGTACCATGTATTTGGCGACTCAAGATGGGTGATGTACACCTATTTTGGGGGCGTCACACTAACGATAATTTGTTCTATATTATCTTAGTCATAATGTTCTTTACTGGGCTAGTTGAGCTCACTCTTTTCCTTTTTGTTCCATTTTTCTTCTCAGGAGGCGAGAATGTAGCGAGTGCTAGTTGGGGTATGGAATGATGGTTCTAGAAAGTTGTTTTATTAGTCCTCACTATTTTTGTAAAATAATGTATCAATAATTGTAATGAAGACTTATTTGAGTGTGGATATTGTCTAGAAGACAATATTTGTATTTAAACTCACAGTTTATGTGTTGTCGTATTTTGCACGACAATTGTATTAATAAAGTTGTAGTTGTTTCTGTACCATGTATTTGGCGACTCAGAATGGGTGATGTATACCTATTTTGGGGGCGTCACAGTTTCCTTCATGAATAATATTTTAAGAATGACTATTTGAAATTAGTAAATAGCTTTATTCCCTCACAAATAAAATACTGTGACGAACAAATTTATTTAACAAAAGAAAATTTTTCTTCACTAAATATAAATTGAGAATCTTTTTCAATTTAGTGAGAGCAAAATTTCTTCATTGATAACTAATTAATTGACTAAAGAAGATTTTATTAAGGGAAATAATCCTTCATTAATATCCATTTCTCAAATAAAATCATTCACAAATTATTAATTTCTAAATAAAAATTAATTTTTAAATAATCAAAAGTCATTGAAAATTATAATTAATTTTAAATTAGTGATTTCATATTTATTATTATTAATCTCTATAAGAAATATTAAATTTAATATTTCAAGTAAATATAAATATTGTCATACTTGTTTCAAACTAATTGATAAACTAATGCATAAGAACTAATAAAACCAATACTCCACATATAAATAGATAATGGTCAAGTCACGATAAGTACTGAATTTGATATTATATAGACCAAGGACCAGAGTATGTACACTATTTATTAACTAACAAAAAAAACTGAAAAAATAATAACGAACTAAAAAGAATAAGGGTCCTTTACAATAATATACAACAAATAAAAAATAATAACAAGAATAGTATATCAATCAAATAATTATAATAACAGTGCAATAATATATAATAATATCAAGAATAGTGCAATACACGTCATATTATCCAATCCTACATAAATAGAAAACCCTTAATTCAAGTAGAAAACTACTCTACTGTGTGCGGCAGTTACCAACTAACCCAAGCATTCAAAAATTACGTCAAAAAAAGAAGAATCCATAGAAGAACAAATAGAATACTTCATAGATCAGTAAAATCTGTAACAAAGTAGTAATCGAGAAGAAGCATCATCATTAATACAAAAGAAGCCGAATTCGAAAGCATAAAGAAGCAAAAACAGAGCAGCCAAAAACCGACATGCACAAACCGATCAAAGGATTCCGAAACAAAATCAAAAAATTGATTCTGATACTGCAAACTAAATCTAGAAAGTGAAGACAAAGGTACGAAGCCATTAATCTATATATTGAAATCGGTTAATTTAAATTTGAATCCAACAAAGAGTGTAAGATTTATAACAGTAACAAAAACATAACTGAATATAAGGATTAGTAGCTTTTTATTAATGGATTTTAAATCAGTAAAAAAACGATTGTATGATATAACTATTAAATTAGTCTTTGCAGTTCAAATACAATTTTGTTACGTATTTATTACAAATTCAAAGTTTAGGGACATTCATATAAAGGTTTGGTTACCTTGATTTAAGTGTTCATTATTTAGCATTTCACCTTCACGACAACATAATTTGTTATTTGTTTATAAACGGAATGAAAACAGAATTTTACAAAAGCATTGATACTAATAACGATGTTAGAATAAATATGTTAATGATATTCCTATCTTTATATGATTTGATTGTGATATATATATATATATATATATATATATATATATATATATATGAATGAAAATGAAAGTATGCTTGCATTAAGAAAAGCTGTAAAGTCCTCTAATAGATTATAGAAACATATGTACAAGGACTTAGAATGAATTGATCAAATATGTTAGGATGATCCTACATAAATTAAACAACTTTGTAAAGTCCTTAAAAAGAAATGATGTACAAGGACTATAAATATAGAAAGATCAAGCATGTTAGGTTGATCTTATGATGTAATAGATAGGCTTGTCTGATCATCGAGCACTGCACCAAAAATCGTAGTCTGCCAGGAGAGTCAAAGAAAGCTCGAGAACTATCAAGGCAGAATCGTAGTCTGCTGTTAGGTAAAATCTAATTACGCACAACACGCAAGTATACGTGGTCAACAAGTAATAGAGTGATAAGTAGAGTATCGTTCCCACAGAGACTAACTAACAATAACCTTAACTTATAATTACCAATTCCCTATTAACCCTAATTTTATTAAACAAATCAACTCAATGATTATAACTAATGATTCTAAATTAAATAGCAATTAAACTATCACAAAACAATCACAAATATCAAAACTAGAATTTCAACAATTAATGGAGAATTAGACTTATAATTTCACCCTAAGCTTCACTCTGATTTTAACACCTTTATACCAATTCAATGCACTATCCCAGTTTATTAATCAAGAACACGAACGTAGTATTAACCACCTCTCGATTCACTATTACCATATTAACGTCAATCCACAATTGAGATAGAAATCCGTTAAACACCTTAATCAACTAACCCACTATATTTCTATGTGAATTACAATTGAAGAAAGTTTAAGAATAAGTTCTCTATCCGATTACATGTGATGTCAAGCATATCTTTACCTTAACATTCATCAAGATTAAGCTATTCACAAAATCATGAACACGTGCTATATTAATTAGGTCTAGATTTGAATATCCTCTCTCGATTCCATCCAATTCCACAAAGAATTGTTGATCAGGAAATTCATAAATTCAAGCTCAAATAAATATAGATAAACTGGAAATAGACTATTAAATTGGAACTTAAAGTTTACAAAATCATCGATTCACTCAAAGATCCATCATAAGCCTAAAAAGTGAATTAGTTCATGTCAAAAGAAATAAACACTGAATAAATCATAGAAATCATTCTTTTAATTACAAATAAAAATCTAACACGAAGAATATTGAAAAACACCCTTCACGTAGACTAAAATCGCGATCGTCTTGAAAAATCTCCCGAAGTACTCCTCTACGCTTGCTCTCAAAAACTTAGCTTAGATCTTCGTAATATGCCCCCTTGTGATGTTGAAGTTGTTGTTGATAGAGTAATAGATGTCTAGCATACAAGCTCCAACCGAAAATCCCTTCAATTAGACTTCCATTGTCATGCAATTACTAGAAACCAAGCCCAAGAAGAAGTTTAATCAAAACAGGACATATCCAGAATTTCCACCCCCCGCCCCGGCGGGGGTTCATGTACTAATAATGCCTACCCCGGCGGGCTCCCTTTCTGTCTAGCTCAAATGAAGACCCCCGCCTTGGTGGGTACATAGTATAATTTGGCCCTTCGGTACCGGTGTATGGGCTAATGATGCCACTTCCGTGGCATGTCTTCCGCTAAATGGCTTTCTTTGATTTTCATCTTTGTACTCAATTTTACTCTAAATGACCTCAAATCATCCCAATTGATTCCACATATCCGTAAACTGCCTCAACAACCAACCTACACAAGAAATAGCATAAAACAAGTAAAAAGGAACATGATCACAAGAATTTAGCAACAAATAGGCATGAAATGGATATTGAAGCGCGTATATAAAATCCACTTATCAAAATCCCCCAAACTTAAATCGTGCTAGTCCTCGAGCACAAAACACTATAAGCAATATAATGAGATGAAATGAATACGACCTAATTTATATGCTTCCAAATCCAACAATAACACAGAATCAAAATTATCTTAACGGCCTCAGCGAAAATAAGCAACTATATAATATCAATTACCAAAAACCAATCTACAATTCCATTTTAATCCACAAATCTCAAGCCATTATCACTAGTATAGTGTGTGTGTGTGTGATCAACATCCATGCTAACCGATATAGACTCAAATTCAATACATAATCAATCTCTTAGAAGGAATCATACATCGCAAACTTAAAAAAATTTCAAAAATAGAGAACTTCAACTAAAACTAAACAATCACTAACTCAGGGGTTCAAGCGAGGTACTTATACTTTATTCATATATATATATATATATATATATATATATATATATATATATATATATATATATACGGGGGCTTTTTGCTCTTATTTTCTGTTTTATTATTATTTTTTTTTATACACATAGCTATGCAATGTCTTATTCCCTTAGGCTTTTCAATGCTACCTTAACGAGCTTTCGACCAACGACTCCTAGACCATTAAGACCTTAGGGCGCTAGGTGTAAAGGCAATCCCCTCGGGCTTACTTACTCAACTAACAAAGGCCACAAAACTAGACAAGCATGCCACGGTGTTTATTCATATTTTTTTTAGAGAAATAAAGCTTATATACCCCACATAACATCCCCCAAACTTAGGTTCTTGCCTAACTTTAGCCTTTACTATCCATTCTTGTCGTTTTTTCATTCACTCTAGTATTATCCTTTAGAGACCATTTAGGTACCAATTTGAACTGACCAATCAACATAGATGTTTGTTAATCGTGCTATCCTTTTATACCAGCTTCAAACAATCTCAAGATTCAATTCATAGCAGAAATTGTAACATAGTTCTACTACTCAATACTGTATTTGTTAACTTATTGTCAATCACATCATTAGTCCTCAAACAATATGAAATACAACATTGATGGACTTACGCAACACAATATTTATTAACTGATTTTTTTATATAAGAATAACAAAATGCATTACAAGATTATCTACTATGCAATGACAAACATTAACCTAAGCTACTATGGATGCACCTAAGCTATCATGCAATACTAAAATTAGAATGCAATACAGAAATTTAAATGACAACAATTCAAAATGCAACCTAAATGAGCTAAATGCATGCAAACATGTATTTAAATCCCCCAAACTTAAGTAATACAATGACCATATCGGATGAATAGTCAAAATAAATACGTGAGGACTTCCCTGCTATCGCTTAAGTTTGAGGAGGTGGTTGTTGTTTTTCTTCGTCCGAATCGCTTGGTGGAAACCTTGGCATTGGCATGGGTTGTTGATATGGGAATTGGGCTGCCGGGTTGAAGCTTTGCAGAGTTGTGTTGAGTGAGGCGAAAGATGCGTTCATAGCATCAAACATATGATCTTGCCTCATCGCCAATCGCCTCATTTCCCGCCGTGTTGTTTTGTTGTGTGCATTAAATTAATTTTTAAAAACAAGGAATTGAGAACTGGATATGGCCTCGGCTTGCGGTACCTGCTCAGTCCCTTGATCACCCATTGGTTCATCATCCTCCCCCGATCTCTCCGTAACATCCACGTCGTCATCCGAATCTGACGAAAAAATAAAACCCAGACCACGCGGATGTGACTCGCCCCCTGCCCATACGGAATACCGCACTATCATTCTAGAATCAAACAATGCAAGCGACAATTGTGTGGGCTTATCATCAGACCATCTAACTCCTACATTGCGACACAACCCACAAATGAGATATGGGTGTGGCAAGCCTCCAGAAAAATTCCCACATAAGTACCGGCGGATTGATGAACAAATTATGGCCTCGACGTCAATGATAAAATCTTGCACAATGGCATACAACAGTAACGCCTTCTCTTTGGTGATGTCCGAGGTATGTTGGGACAGAAGCAATTTTGCACATAGGAAGGCGTACCAGATTTTGCCATACTGGCTAAGGTCTTTGCTGTGAAACACGGTGCCTCCCTTTCGACCCTTGATCCAAGATGTTCCCGGATTTGTCATCTCCGTGATTATAGCATCAAAGTCCGGGTCAAAATTACGGAGATGAGCATACTGGCAGTGGCGAGGCACCCTCAGTTGGTAGTAGGTGTTAATGGCGTCGGCATTGAATGAAACCAACCATCCTCGCACAAATGCGTGTAATGGTTCTTTGTCCTCAGTATTTGCGTAGAATTCTTTGACGATGTTAACGACGGCTGGTTCCGGCTCCTCGGTGAATTTGGTCCATCCCTTTTGGTAAATTTGAGGCATAAGCTCCCCATCGTTAGGATCCGGTGCCAACCCCCTCTCCGGTGTAAGGGCTTTGGTGAGCATGTAGTCATACCGGTCGGCGGCGGCGACACTTGCAAATTTTTGGTGATCGAAGGTGCGTGTTGGTTGAGATGACTGTGAGCTTTCTCCCTTTTGTCGTTTAGAAGATGATGGTGAAGCCATGATCTCGCTCTAGTGCGTGACTTGCTTTAACTTTTCCCCCAAACTTTTTAATTTGCTCCTCTCTAACTCTCAAGTATTCTTATGAATTGCTATGTCAATTGGTGTGAGAGATTTGATATGAGGGTAGTGATATATATAGAGGTTGAAGGATGGCTATCATTGGTGGAGTGAAGAGGTGGAGAGGAGTGATGGAGTTAAGGAATTAATGGGAGTGGTAGTAGTGGGTAGTGGTTATGGAACTTAATAGCTGATATGGGGAAGTGGAGAAAGTGAGTTAGTGGTGTGTTATGGGGAGTGGAGAAGTCCATGTAATTGCCAAAATCTGTTGCTTTGCCAGGACCCCACCTCCTGACGGGGTATTAGATTAGTAAGGCCCGCCTGACTTGCATTGACTTCTGTTAATCGATTCGGGGACCCCGCCTTACGACGAGGTTGTAAGTATTGAAAAGGTTTCATTTTGCCAAGTTATGCCATATAAATAAATCTTGAGACCCCACCTTGATGACTATTCTACTGCCAGGCTCTTTGTTCTGCTTCATGTAGTTTACTTAATTCTCCATTTTCCATCCTGCAAGATTTAACACATGAGAATTAGTGAGTTATTGATAACATAATATAATGTGGAGATATTAACGAGAATTTTATTATTCTTCTACCTAGGAATTTAATGAAAACTATAATTAAACAAATATGAATTGAAAATATGATAAATAAACTAAAGATTGGGTTGCCTCCCAATTAGCGCTTGATTTTAAGTCTTTCAGCTTGACTACTTCCTGCTTATGTTGTTTGGCCAATGATGTGGCGATGGCGATCACGTCGGTGTTGGCTTCTCCACCCCAATAATTCTTTAGACGGTGTCCGTTGACTTTGAATGTTTCCTGTGGATTGCGACTTTAGATTTCGACTGCACCATGAGAGAATACCTGCTTGACCGTGAATGGTCCCGACCATCTCGACTTAAGCTTTTAGGGAACAATCGCAGCCGTGAGTTGAACAAGAGTACTAATTGGCCTGGCTCGAATGTTCGATGCATAATTTTCTGGTCGTACCATCTTTTGACTTTTTGTTTGTATAGTTTGGCATTCTCATAGGCATGAAGGCGAAATTCGTCGAGTTCATTCAATTGAAGTAGTCTCTTCTTACCTACAACTGTTTGATCAAAATTGAGTTTTTGCATAGCCCAATATGCCTTATGCTGTAGCTCGATCGGTAAATGACATGCCTTCCCGTATAGTAATTGGTATGGTGACATTCTAATTGGTGTCTTGTATGCCGTCCTGTACGCCCATAGTTCATCATCCAATCTAAGCGACCAATCTTTCCTGCTAGGATTCACCACTTTCTCTAGTATCTTTTTAACTTCTCTGTTAGACACCTCAGCATGTCCACTGGTTTGAGGGTGATACGCTGTAGCTACCTTGTGATTGACCCCATACTTGGACAAAAGAGCAGTAAAGGACTTATTGCAGAAGTGACTACCTTCGTCATTGATTATTGCTCTTGGTGTGCCAAATCTCGTGAAGATGTTCTTTTGTAGGAATTTGAGGACCACCTTGGCATCGTTTAATGGTAATGCTGCAGCTTCAACCCACTTCAATACATAATCCACTGCGAGTAGAATATACTGATTGTTCAAGGATGAAGGGAATGGCCCCATGAAATTGATACCCCATACGTCAAAGATTTCCACTTCAAGAATTGTTTGCAGAGGCATCTCATTCCATTTCAAAATGTTGCCCACCCTTTGACACCTATCGCATTGCTTGACAAAATGGTGGGCATCTTTGAATAACGTAGGCCAATAAAAACCTGCTTATAACACCTTCGCTGCTGTCCTCTCGCTACCATAGTGTCCACCATACGCCGATGAGTGACACTCATGAAAAATATTCTTCACTTCACTATATGGGACGCACCGTCGAATCATTTTGTCGGCGCACTGCTTGAACAAATATGGTTCATCCCACATGTACCATTTCACGTCGTGAAGAAATTTCCTTTTCTGTTGTCTTGTGAGGTCAGGTGGTAGAATATTGCTCACAATGAAATTTGCATAATCCCCATACCATGGAATTTCTGCTGAAATCCCAAATAGTTTCTCATCTGGGAATGACTCATTAATCTCACATCTGTCGTCTTTCGCTTTCCCTTAGTTTTCCAACCTAGACAAGTGATTGGCTACTTGGTTCTCCGTCCCCTTTCTATCCTTTATTTGTAAGTCAAACTCTTGAATTAGGAGAATCCACCGGATAAGGCATGGCTTAGCATCCTTTTTCGATATCAAGTACCGAATTGTCGCATGGTCTGTGTAGACTATCACCTTAGTACCGATCAAGTAAGCCTAAAATTTGTCAAACGTATACACCACTGCAAGCAATTCCTTTTCTGTGGTTGTGTAATTCATTTGAGTCCCTGTAAGTGTTTTGCTTGCATAGTATATGGCATGAAACACCTTGTCTTGACGTTGGCCTAAAATAGCCCAAACCGCGTAGTCACTTGCATCACACATGAGCTCGAATGGCATGCTCTAATTCTGTGCGACTATAACGGGGGCTCAAAAGCTGAACGTTGCATCCTTCTCTAACAAACTGCATAGAGGTTTTGCAATTTTAGAGAAGTCTTTTATGAACCTCCGGTAGAACCCAGCGTGCCCTAAGAAACTCCTAATACCCTTCACTGAGTTTGGTGGAGGCAATTTTTTAATAGTTTCCAGCTTTGCTTTGTCAACTTCTAATCCTTGAGCCGATACCTTATGGCCCAAAATTATGCCCTCTTCAACCATGAAGTGGCATTTTTTCCAATTTAGTACGAGATTCGTGTCCGTACATCTTTGCAACACCATGACCAGATTCTGTAAGCAAATATCGTCGTCCCCATAGAATCGAAAAAGTCATCCATGAAGACCTCAACATTTTTCTCCACCATATCTGAAAAAATGGCCATCATACACAGTTGGAAAGTTGCAGGTGCATTGCATAGCCCAAACGACATCCTCTTGAATGCAAATGTGCCGCAAGGGCACGTGAATGTGGTCTTCTCTTGATCCTCCGGAGCGATGACTATTTGGTTGTAGCCCGAGTACCCATCCAACAAATAGTAATATTGGTGTCCCGCCAATCTATCAAACATTTGATCAATAAAGGGCAGCGGGAAATGATCTTTTCGGGTTGCCTTGTTCAATTTTCTGTAATCCATGCAAACCCTCCAACCTGTCACTGTTTTAGTCGGTATTAATTCATTGTCCTCATTCTACACCACTGTTATTCCTCCTTTTTTTGACACGCACTGCACTGGACTAACCCATTTGCTGTCGGAAATTGGGTAGATGATAACGGCATCTAACCACTTTAAAATTTCCTTCTTCACAACTTCCTTCATAATCGGGTTAAGTCATCGTTGTTGCTCCACCGTTGGTTTTGCCTCACCGTTGGTTTTGCCTCATCTTACATTAAGATCTTGTGCATGCAAAATGAAGGACTGGTTCCCTTTATGTCTGCGATTGTCCACCCAATAGCTGATTTGTGTTCCCGAAGCACCCTCAACAACTTTTATTCCTACATTTCGTTAAGTGTAGCTGAAATAATAATAGGTAAAGAATTTGAATTGCCTAAATACGCATACCTGAGGTGTTTAAGGAGTGGCTTAAGTTCCAGCTTTGGTGGCTCTTCCAATGATGGTTTCAGTTTTTCGGCGTCTACTTCCTCCGTGTTCAATGGTTCAAACAGTGTTATGAATCTGGAAACTCGTGGAAATGAGTCTAGCATTTGTAGGTAATCCACCAATTCTGGATCGTCGACCTCTTCATCCCCCAATAATGTTGTTTCTAACAGATCATTTACCAAACTCTTGCTCATATCATCACTGATGATTTGCTCAATTAAATCCATTCGAAAACATTCTTCCTCATCCGTAAGGAATTTCATGGCCTTAAACACATTGAATTTTACTTCTTGATCTTGGACCCTCGTAGTGAGTTCTCCTTTTTGTACATCTATGAGTGTCCTACCCGTGGCCAAAAATGGTCTCCCTAGGATAATTGGGATGTTCTTGTCCTCCTCAAAGTCCAAAATGATAAAGTCCGTGGGGAATATAAACTTATCCACTTTCACTAAGATGTCCTCTATTATGCCTGTCGGATATGTGACTGACTTATCCATCAACTGTAATGTAATGTTCGTAGGCCTTGGCACGGGCAAACCTAATTCTAAGTATACTAACAATGGCATAAGGTTTACACTCGCCCCCAAATCACATAAACACTTGCTGAAATGCATATTCCCGATCGTGCATGAAATAGTGAAGCTCCCCGGGTCCTTGAGTTTTGGTGGTAATTTTTGCTGTAATACCGTACTACACTCCTCGGTTAGTGCAACTATCTCAAAATCTTCCCATTTCTTCTTCCTTGACAGAATCCCTTTCATAAGTTTTGAATAGCTCGGCATTTGTTCTAGGGCCTCTGCAAATGGTATGTTGATTTGAAGTTTCTTGAAAACTTCCAAAAATTTTACAAATTGCTTGTATAATTTTTGTTTTTGAACTCTTTGCTGGAAAGGTGGGGGAGGATAAACAACTGGTTCACTAACTAGTTTGTCCTTTTTCATTTGTTTTTCATCCCCCCTGTTTTACCTCACCCTCTATATTTTCTTTCTCTATTTCAACCTCCTTTGTAGCCAAAATTTCTGTCTCTTGACCATCAAGCTGTTTTCCACTTCTGAACATAATAGCTTGACACTGCTCGTGATTACCCTTAGGATTTCTCTCGGTGTCACTTGGTAATGTCCCTTGTGGTCTATTATTCAATGCCAACACAATTTGTCCTATCTGATTCTCTAGATTCTTTATCGCCATCTCTTGTGATTTCATAGCCATTGCTTAATTTTTCATAGCCACCTCATTGCTAGTTATGTATTTTGTCACCAACTCCTCTAAATCTGATTTCCTTTCTTGATGTTGAGCTGGTTGTTGATGGTTCTGAAATCCTAGTGGATTTGATGATCTTGGAGCTTGTTGCTGCTGGTTATTGCTCCATGAAAAATTTGGATGATTCCTATTTCCTTGATTGTATGTGTTCTGGTATGTGTTATGCATAATTCTGTTATAATTGCCCACAAACTGCACAGATGCTGGATTTATAGCGTATTGATCCGTTGGATGCTCTCCCGCGCACAACTCACATATAACTGCCACTTGCTGTACTTGTTGTGCCTGTGCCCCTGTCATAGAATCCAACTTCTTCGAAAGTGCTGCAATTTGTGCTTGTATAACTGTCACACCATCCACTTCTAAAACCCCAGCTGCCTTTGCCTGTGTCATTCTCACTGTGGGCCACTGGTAGTTGTTAGCCGCCATGGTTTCAAGCAAGTCAAATGCTTGAATGCAGTTCAATCACCTTGTGTGACGCTCCCAAAATAGGTCCAATCCATCCAACCTATTCTGAGTCGCCAAATACATGGTACAGAAAATAACTACAACTTTATTACTACAATTGTCGTGCAAAATACAACAACACATATACTATGAGTTTTAATACCAACTGTGACTCATGTCCCAACTATGGACAACACCTCACATTGATACATTACATAAAGGTACAGTCAATAACTATTTTAGAAATTAAAATCTTTGGGAAGTGCTCAAGAAACCTTCGTACATTGGAGGCCATGAATCTAAGTTATGATAGATATCATATGTCCGAGAATTATCCTTGGTTGATCCAATAGACCCCAAAGAAAAAACGAGAAGATTACTATCATGTTCCTTCCAATGGTGAGTCTTTTCGACATATAACTATCTCCACCGTCTGCGATTGAACATTATGTTTCAACCAAACTCCAAGATCATATAGGTAGTGCTCGTAGATATACTCAGCAAGTGGATGTGCACAACCCTGTCTTATGATTACTCGAGGTTGTATGTCATTAGACATCTTGTATGATAGTAACAAAACACCCTTCCAAAGTTGGGTTCCCCTCACCCTATTCGGTTCACCAAAATTAAATATCAAATGACGTATACAATACGACACACTTATCTAAAGTTCTAAATAAAATTATTTCCATACTATTTAGGGAGAACCTCAACAGCTATAGAGCACCGTTCCATTTCCTTGTTTACCCCCGCTTGACCCAGCTACACTCTTGTTACCTGAAAGGAATTGTGAAGCAAAAGGTGATCACAAATAGCCCAGTAAAGAATATTATAACTAAAGATAATTAAATTATCAATAGCCTTCGTCAGAAATAAATCAGAGATTTAGAACATATGGTAGATGATAAAACTTTTCAACCATAGTTGCAGCGGAACGAGCAATCCATTAGAAGAGTCAAATAGACCATAATGTCTATTATCTTCTACATGTTAAAAGTCCACCAACAATGTTTTATCCTCAGTAACATCAATCAACAGCCTCATCCACAATCATATGAATAACTCATAATCATATTTGTGGTTCCAAATTCCTTTTCATCATCGAATCGAAGATAATTTTCATCACCGCTTTTTACCTCAAACGCCAAAGATCATGGTTATACCAAATCACAGTTCATGTTCATAATCATACTAATAAATTCATCTTTGCACTACGGGCCAAAGATATTCATTAACAGGTCATCTTTGCACTACGGGCCAAAGATATTCAATAACAGGTCATCTTTGCACTACGGGCCAAAGATATTCACCAATAATTCATCTTTGCACTACATGCCAAAGATATTTAACAACAAGTCATCTTTGCACTACGGGATAAAGATATTCATATCTCAAAGAAATATATAATCATTTCAGAATTTATATAAACAATAATTATAACCATGTTGATCAATTCACCTTTGCACTTAAGCTAAAGATAATCGTTTATAAATTCAATGGTCATGATCATACCAATCAACAATTCATCTTTGCACTACTGGCCAAAGAGAACCCATAGTCACGATCATACCAATAATCTACCCATCTTTACACTTAAGTCAAAGAGAAATTTCATCACCGAAATTATAAAAATGTTATATATGATAATAAAAATAATATAATCAACAACTGCATTTAATTTCAAGAATAAGATTCATGAATCAATGATTTCATAACACCTTAATCCAAATGTTATAAATCACTTAATAATCTCATAATCTAATATTATTAATATTACCACAATATCTTAATCATTTCTTAAACTTATAAAAATTTATTTTAATTGTTTATACTTTACTAATTAATGCATTTAATCATCCTAAAATGCCAAACTCATAAAATTTCATCACCAATAACCAAAACCCTCATAAAAAATCTGCATATACCTTATATAGGATTTCCAAGCCATAAAATTCTATTTTCCACTTTTCTTACTTCACATAACATATTTAATTAATTTATTCATAACTAGTCTATTTTCATGAAAAATACCAAATCAGTACAAAAAAAATTTCTTTTCTGGGATTTAGCAGAACATAGTCCCATATTGAACATATATTTTTTTCGGAATTTTTAAAATTTATTTACTATTTTTCATATGGCCAAAACTGCCGAATATTTAGATATTTATCATAAATTGTACTTTTATCCAAAAATTTCAAAATTTATACGGTATACTGATATTATATACATGTACTCCCAATAAAAATTTTACCAATTTTGGAGTTAACCACAAGGAGTTATAAGGGTTTACTTTTAAAATAGTCTTTTCTCATAAAATTCATAACTCCTAATCTATACATCCAAAAATCGCCATTTTTGAACACAATCTAGAAAACTCATCAAATTATCATTTCAAATTTTTTCAAAAATTTTGAAGATTGGAAAAATTACGAAACTGAAAAACATAATAACCCTTACAATCCCTTACAAATATAATGACAATATCCCTTACCACAAAAGAACAGTACTTCTGACTGGAATGCCGACTATAACGCTGAACGAACTTGCACCGTATAGCAACACTCAAAGTATCAAAATACTCACAAGAATACGCTCAATAATATAGAGAGAGAAGATTTCAGTTTCTGGTGCGATTTTCAATTCTAACCAAAGCACCCTATTTATAGGAAATTGTTTAGAACACCAAAGCAGAAAATTTAATAAAATAATATATTTATATAAAAAATTTCATACGCCTCTTTTGAATTTAGATTCCAGCATTTCCCACATGCAAAAGTATAATTGTGGGGCCCACCTTCTAGAAAAACATGTTTTAAACAAAATCAATTCAGACCCAATATTCCGGAACTTCAATAATTCATAATAA
Source organism: Panax quinquefolius (assembly GCA_020205615.1). Lineage (NCBI taxonomy): Eukaryota > Viridiplantae > Streptophyta > Magnoliopsida > Apiales > Araliaceae > Panax > Panax quinquefolius. Next base: position 120,173,185 of record CM035161.1, on the reverse strand, counting down.
ATAGCTCTTTTATCAGAAAAATTCAAATCTTATGTCCGTTCCATAGGAAATTTAATTCTTTACAACTTTGCAGAAGAAAGTTTTTCCAAATTCCAAACAGAAATTGACCGAAATCCACATACGGACGATTTTACAGGCTATAATCAAATTTTCATCAAAAATTGTGTCCACCAACATGTTTAACATGTGTTTAGCATTTATAGTAACAAAAATACTCTTCCTCCTCATTTATTCATATATCACACATTCATTGTAAAAATATCACCATTATTATATTATTAAAATATAATAATATATTTAAATGAATTATTTTATCAGAAAAAATAAAATATCAACTTTCAACAATTATCACATTAAAAATTTTCTCCATTCATATCCACATAAAATGAATATTTTCCTTATCATATAAATCAATAATTAATTATTCATAAATAATATTACAGAATTACAATAATGTCAACCAGGCAGTTTCCAGGAAAGAGGGGGCTTTCCAATAAGGATTTCTCCTTCATCAAGCGCCTTGCAATTAGGTGACCAAACCTCTCCTCGATGTAACTTTCTAGACATTGCCAATAATGCTATCTAATAATATTATTCAAATAATATGAATTATTAATCTGATAATGGAAAATACTGTGCCGTGACAATAATTGAAACAACAATAATATAAAATATCAACGTAGCAATTATTGAATCAATAAAATAAAATATTGAATAAAGAATTATCGTAACAATTATTGAGTAGTGCCTTCTTACGTAAAAAAAATTATGATGCTTCGTGAATAGTACTCGTGAATAGTAACTCCGACATAAAAAATAAGAATTTCACAAGAAAAATCTTACCAATATTCTGGTATAATGATATTGAAATCAATTTAACCATTATAAGAAAAATTGTAAGACCCAAATTTATTATAAATAAAGATGAATTTTCTATAAATATTATTTTGAATATTATGGAATAAATTTGATATAATGTTATAGTTGTGGGTAGTATTTATAAATTTTGCAAAGTATGCAAGTTGTTATAAAATATTCGTTTGGTGGGAAATTCTTTTTTGTTAAGGAATATTCAATATAACAAATTCAATCATTGATGGACCCCACAATGTAATTATTGTCGGATTGAGAAAACGACAAAAATATTTTATAAAAATAACTACGAGGTGTTACCGATAAAACTGCTGAACTACCCGGTGGTAAAGTATGAATATGTCTGGCGTGGTTGCATAAGTAGCACACGGTATTGATTATTGATGTTTACGTGAGAAGTCACTCAAATATGCTTAATTATTGCTACAATGAATTGCTTGCATCATATCTCTTATATTATTGATTCAATTATTGTCACAATATCATCTCAGTATAATATAGTATTAAATCAATAATTGAGACGACAAGTTATAAATGATTAATAATTGTTGAAAGATTAAATATGTGTTGATTAAAAATAAAATGATTTGTGGTAAGTTTGATTATTTTATGGGGGCTCATATGTCATCATCTAAGAGTCTCTTCAAATAATAGTAATTACCTTTGTGAATAGTAATTACCTTCGTTAATAGTAATTACCCTTGTGAATAAGTAATTACCTTCGTTAATAGTAATTACCCTTGTGAATAGTAATTACCTTCGTCAATAGTAATTACCTTTACCGACGTCGAACCACTTGTCGTTTCACATTACATACATCGAACCACTTGTCGTTTCACATTACAAAGCGCCAAACCACTTTTCTTTTCACATCATCGATTAATCAAGCCACTTGCCTTTTTACACTCAAGAAAAGCTAAGCTATAAATCTTCTATAAATAGAGGCCTAGTGCTTCATTATTTTTCACGAATTCATTCAAGCTATAGAGAGAGAAAGTATAGAGAGAATAAGAGAAAGAAGAAGAGTATTTTGTTACTACACTGCCGCAGAGATTCAATCTCCTACCAAAAGTAAGGGGTGTTATTCTTTCTTATTCATGAAGAGAACTGCATTGTTATTCCACTCGCTTATTATTTTGTTGGAATAACTCAGATACGTGGTTTACCCTATACTTGGTGACATTCTTCTATTATTCTCATTGGAACATCCTGTCTGTGTATTTTACACCGACTGGTTCCGCCTTTTATTATTCTGTTGGAACATCCTGTCGTGTGTTTTACACCGACTGGTTCCGCCTCTTTATTATTCTCCGTTGGAACATCCCGTCTGCGTGTGTTTTACACCTGACTGGTTCCGCTCTTTATCATTCTTCATTGGAATATCCTATCATGTGTTTTACACCGGATCCGGTTCCATCTTTATTATTATGTTGGAACATCCTCGCTTGCAGTTAATTTCACACGACTGGTTCCGTTATTTATTATTCTCGTTAGAATAACCTTTGTCTGCAAGGTCTATCGCATGCATGGTGATTTCTTTTGTTATTCCATTCTTTATTATACCCAAATTGGTTAAAACTTTGACTTCTATACTCCATGAAATTAGTGGAATATCCTTGATATTTGCGTTTCATCCAAAGATCTTTTCATGAAAATATTCTTCCGATCATTCTTGAATTTTACTCTACAAAACAAGATTACGTGTTGATAATTTGGATGTTAATAATTCCCGGATAAAATAATTCTTGAACTTGTTTTATTGAATTCTTATATCATTGTCATCATCCTCATGTTTATATTTTTTTTAAGTCATCTCGTGGCTCAGTAGTGCATGTAGATGGACTTGGTATGATTATGACCAGAGACTATTCTTGTAATCATGATCGTAATGTTACAAATGATGTGGTAAAAATCCTCAAAGATTCAGTAGTAGTGCATTGATGGACAGATTGTTGGCATGATCATGACCATTAATGAATACACAAATATTCTTGGCCCGTAGTGCATGAATAATTGTGGTCGTGATACTAAAGAATATCCTTGGCCGTAATGCAGGGGTGATTCGATGATGTGGAATATTTATTAAAGCTGAGTCTCAGCTATAACAGTGATGAAAAACCTTTAAAACCTAAAAGATAGTAGACTTTATTTTCTACTTGACTCTTTTAATGGATTGCGTATTCACCGCAGCTTAAACCGGTTGTCTATTATATTTTATCGGTTTAACATTGTTGAAGACTATTGATAATTTATTCTCGCATTATCTTAGTCATAATATTTCTTCTTGGGCTAGTTGAGCTCACCCTTTCTTTCACCGTTCTTCTTCGTGAAATGAGAATATAAATGGGACGAGTCGGGAAACGAGTGATGGTCCCGAAGATAGGATTAGTAGTCCTCACTATTTTGTGAAATAGTGTGATAATAATTGTAATGAGGACTCCTTTTGAGTTTGTATAATATCTAGTAGATTTATATTTGTATTTAAACTCACGCTTTATGTCGTATTGCATACCACACGCTTATGTTAGTAAGTTGTATTTAAATTACATGTACCATGTAAGTGGCGACCCAAGATGGGTGATGTATACCTAATTTTGGGGGCGCATAGTTGGTATCGTAGCTTAGGATATGATCCCGACTAAGATGTGAGAATAGTACTAGGAGGGGGAGACGGGGAATACCTTCGCTAGTATGACCTACCTAAGTTTATGTGCTATTTTATTGGTTGGTCGGGAAGATAGGGATAATTTGTTACATGTCAATTAACCTTTTGTTTTGTGGCGAGATCTCAAAATGACATCCGAGAATGTTGAGAATAGCAATGGAGCGCAGCGATCGCTGATTCACCACATATCAATAATCAAGATAATGTGCATCGTGAAGGCGACAATCCTCATGCAAAACAACAACACCGACCAAATGATGAATGATCAAATGTTCGGAGGCTTTATGCAATTTATGCAACAATGAGACGAGAGCGACTCTGTCCCAAAACGTAGGTGGAAACACGGAAAACTCTCGGTCACCGCTAAAAAAAATTCAAGGAGCCGGGACCACCGGAGTTTAAGGGAGAGCTAAAACCACTTCTCGCGTAAGCATGGATAAAGCAGATTACCAAGATATTTGATGTCTTGGGATGCTCCGAGGAGCAAAAGGTTCCTTTCACGCCTTTTATGTTGCGCGGAGGAGGCGGACATCGGTGGGAATCGGTAAAACGTACTCAACCTCATCGTCATCAAGATATCTTAGGAGAAGTTCCAGAGTCGTTCAACGACAAATACTTTCCCGAAAGTATTCGCCACAATGAAGGAGGTGGAATTTATCAAGTTGGAACAAAACAATTGGACAGTGTCGCAATACGAGGCAAAATTTGCGGAGTTATCACGGTTCGTCCCCACTTGGTGGATAATGAAGAGAGAATGGCGCGAATGTTTTTAAGAGGTTTAAAGTCGGAGATACGTCAACATCTTATTTCTCATAAACTGTGTTTGTATTCAGATGTTGTAAATAGGGCTCGATTAGTGGAACGCGATAATGAGTCAACACAACTAAAAGAGAGCAAATTTCAAAATTATAATACCGGCGAGTAGTCATCGAAGCGGTGACAACAAGCGTGGAGGGAATCAACAGGCCAGATTATGGTAACCACTTGGTGGTAATCAGGGCCAAAACAATAAGAATGGACATTTCAAGAAACGGAGATTCAACAATGGTGGAAAGACGTCGGCCACCAAAGACCCATTGTTAAGGAAGGAGAAATACCACCTATCATATGCTTCAAATGCGAGAGAGGGACACATCATCAAAAACCGTCATACGCCGTCCAAAGCATGTTATAATTGTGGAAGAGAAGGTCACTTAGCTCGATTTTGTCATTTCTGACCGAAGACAAATTCAATTTAGGATGGAGGCACCAAAGGCCATCCTAGAAAATTCAAAACCAATGGTGCAAGGAGAGCGTTTGTTGTGACCTCCCAAAGAGCAAGGAATCCGAATGAGGTCATCACGGGTAAGCTTATCATAAACTCTAATGAAGTCTATACTTTATTTGATACCGGGGTTCTACCCATTCTTTTATTTCTCCTACTTGCGCTCATCGATTAAATTTGACTCGAGAAATTAGACTTTGACTTATCTGTGGAAACTCCGTTGGGAGAAACCTTCATTACATCCAATCGCTTATAAGTCTTGTTTGGTTCAAATTGGTGCCGCCACATTACATTACGTCGATCTTATTTCATTAAAAATACTTGCATTTGACGTGATTCTAGGGATTGATTGGTTAACTACTTATCATGCAAAAATTGATTATTTTCGTAAGGTTTGTTAGCTTTCATATTCCTAATCAACCTATTATGCGAATTCAAACGACCAAACCATTAAAATCAATCACGGTCATCTCAAGCCATAAAGCTATTCGCTTATTGAAAAACGGATGTCAAGCTTTCTTAGCTCATGTCACGATTTAAACAAAAAATACGCCGGTTTTTGAACGATATTTCTATTGTTAATAAATTTCTGACGACGATCCCCAAGAACTTCCCGGCCTACCCCGAAAGCATGAAATTGAATTTTGTATCGACCTTGAACCCCAGACAAAACCTATTTCCAAAGCCCCATATCGAATGGCTCTATTGAACTTCGTGGAGTTAAAGACCCAACTACGAATTGTTAGACATTGGCTTTATTCGTCCTAGTACTTCTCCTTGGGGTGCTCTGCTCTATTCGTGAAGAAGAAAGATGGGAGTATGCGACTTTGTATTGATTATCGGAGTTGAATCATGTCACCATCAAAAATAGGTATCCATTGCCACGTATTGATGACCTGTTTGACCCGATTACAAGGAGCCAAATTCTTTTCAAAGATTGATCTTCGTTCGGATATCACCAATTGAAGATTAGAATCACGACATTCCAAAGACGGCTTTCGGAACTTCGATGACAGCATTATGAATTCCTAGTCATGTCCTTTGGATTGACTAATGCTCCGCCGCCTTCATGGATATGATGAACCGAGTATTCAAGGAATATTTAGATCACTTTGTGGTCGTCTTTATTGATGACATCCTTATTTATTCCAAAAGCCGTGAAGATCATGAGCAACACTTGAGGTCGACACTCCAAAAGCTTCGTGAATATAAGCTTTATGCCAAGTTGAAGAAATGCGAGTTCGGCTTGAAGAAATAGCATTCCTTGGGCACGTGGTATCAAGTCATGGAATATCTGCCGACCCAAAGAAAGATTGAAGCTATTCAAAGTCGGGAACAACCTAAATCGATGATCAAGTCGTAGCTTTCTCGGTTTAATTGGTTATTATCGGAGATTCGTGGAAGGATTTTCTCGAATCGCTACTCCATCGACTCAAATTGACTCAAAAAGATACAAAGTTCGGTTGGAGCCGAAGAATGTGAGAAGAGTTTTCAAGAACTTAAGAGGAGACTTATTTCAAAGACTGTTACGACAATACCATCCTGCTCTGAGGGATTTGTTATCTACAATGATGCTTCTGCAAAGGGTTGGGATGTGTTCTTATGCAACATGGAAAAGTTATAGCCTATGCCTCGCGACAACTCAAAGAATATGAGAGGAATTATCCTACTCATGATCTAGAGTTGGTAGTCATTGTCTTTGCACTTAAAATTTGGAGGCATTACTTGTATGGGGTGAAAGTGGAGATCTTTACTGGATCATAAAAGCCTCAAATATTTCTTCACTCAAAAGGAACTCAACATGCGACAACGACGTTGGCTTGAATCATTGAAAGATTATGATCATACCATCCAATACCATCCTGAAAAGCGAACGTGGTAGCCGACGCATTGAGTAGAAAATCATATGCAAGTACGAAAGCGATATTGTCAACGCAAAAGCCCATTTTGTATGACTTGCAAAGGATGGAGATAGAGTTAAAGACTCGTGGATGCATGTGATGATAGCGAGTATACGAAAGTAAACCGACTTTAATCGATAAAGTTAAAGTCGCTTTCAAGCTACTGGACTGGAGGCGATGCGTATGAGGAAGAAAGTGCAAGAAGGTGCTATGCTTGGAAGCAAGAATCGATGAAGAAGGAATACTTCGAGTCAACTCCACTTTGTGTTCCTAACGACCACGATTTAAAGTATAATATCATGATGGAGGCGCATAACACACCATTTGCAATCCATCTCGGGAGTACCAAAATGTATCATGATATTCGGCATACATTTTGGTGGAGCAATATGAAGAGAGATATAGCGTGTTTATCTCAAGGTGTCTAACTTGTCAACGAGTTAAAGCGGAGCATCAAGTACCAAAAGGTCCATTGCAACCACTTGAAATTCCGTAATGGAAGTGGGAGCACATTACCATGGATTTCATTCTGGGCCTTCCTAAGGTTTCTCAAGGCATTGATGCGATTTGGGTCATTGTTGATAGATTGACCAAGTCCGCTCATTTCTTCCGATACGAGAAACTTATACACTTGAACGTCTTGCTCAGTATGTACATAAACGAGATTGTAAGATCGCATGGTATCTTGGTATCCATAGTTTCCGATCGAGACCCAAGATTCACTTCACGATTTTGGGTTAGTTTGCAAAAAGCTATGGGTACAGACTTACGATTTAGCTTCGGCGTATCATCCTCGAACGACGGACGATCGGAGAGGACTATTCAAACTCTTGAAGATCTATTAAGACTCTGTGTCCTTGATTTCAAGGGGAGTTGGGACAAGTTCTTACCATTGGTGGAGTTTTCCTCACAACAACAGCTTATCAAGCAAGTATTGGCATGGCTCCATTCAAGCGTTGTATGGAAGAAAGTGTCATTCTCCAAGATCTTTGGGATGAGATGGGTGAAGCAACGTTGTTGGGACCGGGAGTTGATACGTATGACTACTTTTAAAGATTCAAACGATCCGACAACGTATAAAAACCTCACAAAATCGACAAAAAGAGTTATCTTGATCTTCATCGAAAGGACGTGGAATTGATATAGGAGATCATGTGTTATTAAGAGTTGCTCCATGGAAAGGAGTTACAAGATTTGGAAAGAGAGGAAAACTCAATCCTCGATTCATCGATCCATTTTAATCCTCGATCGAGTAGGAACTGTGGCCTATAGACTCGCTTTCTACCGCTTAAGTATGTCTCGTGTTCATAACGCTTTTCACATATCCATGTTACGTAAATATGTGAAAGACCCGAACCACATTATTGAGTTAGAACCGGACGAAATAGCGGAAGATTTGACGTATGAAGAGGTTCTGCTCAAATCTTGATATAAGAAGGAACATATTCTACGCCCAAGGCTATACCTCAAGTCAAAGTTTTGTGGAGGAACCACGATGTTGAGGAAATGACTTGGGAGTTAGAATCAAATGAAATCAAGGTATCCTTACCTCTTCGACATACCAGTATCGCATTCTAATTTCGAGGGCTTAAATTTCATAAGAAGGGAGGTTGTAAGACCCCAAATTATTATAAATAAAGATTAATTTTCTATAAATATTATTTTTGAATATTATGGAATAAATTTGATATAATGTTATAGTTGTGGGTAGTATTTATAAATTTTGCAAAGTATGCAAGTTGTTATAAAATATTCATTTGGTTGGGAATATTCTTTTTGTTAGGGAATATTCGCATAAATGGCTCAATCATTGATGGACCCCACAATGTAATTATTGTCGGATTGAGAAAACGACAAAAATATTTTATAAAAATAACTATGGAGGTGTTACCGATAAAACTGCTGAACTAACTACCGGTGGTAAAAAATACGATGTCTGGCGTGGTTGCATAGTAGCACACGGTATTGATTATTGATGCTTACGTGAGAAGCCACTCACCTGCTGCTAATTATTGCTACATGATTCTTTGCGTGATCATATCTCTTATATTATTGATTCAATTATTGTCACGATATCATCTCAGTATAATATAGTATTAAATCAATAATTGAGACGACAAGTTATAAATGATTAATAATTGTTGAAAGATTAAATATGTGTTGATTAAAAATAAAATGATTTGTGGTAAGTTTGATTATTTTATGGGGGCTCCTATATGTCATCATCTAAGAGTCTCTTCGTCACAATAGTAATTACCTTTGTGAATAGTAATTACCTTCGTTAATAGTAATTATCCTTGTGAATAGTAATTACCTTCATTAATAGTAATTACCCTTGTGAATAGTAATTACCTTCGTCAATAGTAATTACCTTTACCGACGATCCGAACCACTTGTCATTTCACATTACAAAGCGTCCAAACCACTTGTCGTTTCACATTACAAAGTCCAAACCACTTTTCTTTTCACATCATCGATTCGTCAGCCCACTTGCCTTTTCACACTACGGCGGTGTTAAGCTAGAAATCTTCTATAAATAGAGGCCTAGTGCTTCATTATTTTCACTTAATTCATTCAAGCTATAGAGAGAGAAAGTATAGAGAATAAGAGAGAAAGAAGAAGAGTATTTTGTTACTACACCTCAACTTGCGAGATTCAATCTCCTACCAAAAGTAAGGGGTGTTATTCTTTCTTATTCATGAAGAGAACTGTTGTTATTCCACTTGCTTATTATTTTGTTGGAATAACTTTGTATACGTGGTTTACCCTATACTTGGTGACATTCTTCTATTATTACATTGGAACATCCTCGCTCATGTGTTTTACACCGGACTGGTTCCGCTCTTTATTATTATTCATTGGAACATCCTGTTTGTGTGTTTTACACCGCACTGGTTCCGCTCTTTATTATTTTGTTGGAACATCCTACGTGTGTTTTACAATTTGGACCGGTTCCGCCTTTTATTATTCTGTTGGAACATCCTGCGTGTGTTTTACACCGACTGGTTCCGCTCTTTATCATTCTGTTGGAATATCCTATCATGTGTTTTACACCGGATCCGGTTCCATCTTTATTATTCTGTTGGAACATCCATGCTTGCAGTGTTAATTTCACCCGACCTCGTTCCGTTATTTATTATTACATTGGAATAACTTTTATGCATGCGATCTATCGCATGCATGGTGATTTCTTTTGTTATTCCATTCTTTATTATACCCAATTGGTTAAAACTTTTACTTCTATACTCCATGAAATTAGTGGAATATCCTTGATATTTGCGTTTCATCCAAAGATATCTTTCATGAAAATATTCTTCCGATCATTCTTGAATTTTATTCTACAAAAACAAGATCATGTTGATAATTTGGGCGTTAATAATTCTGGATAAAATAATTCTTGAACTTGTTTTATTGAATTCTTATATCATTGTCATCATCCTCATGTTTATATTTTTTTAAAGTCATCTGTACATTTGTAGTGCATAGATGGACTTGGTATGATTATGACCAGAGACTATTCGGTGTAATCATGGCCGTAATGTTACAAATGATGTGGTAAAAATCCTCGATTAGTAGTAGTGCATTGATGGACAGTTGTTGGCATGATCATGACCATTAATGAATACACAAATATTCTTGGCCCGTAGTGCATGAATAATTTTGGTTGTGATACTAAAGAATATCCTTGGCCGTAGTGCAGGGGTGATTCGATGATGTGGAATATTTATTAAAGCTGAGTCTCAGCTATAACAGTGATGAAAAACCTTTTAAAACCTAAAAGATAGTAGACTTTATTTTCTACTTGACTCTTTTAATGGATTGCGTATTCAGCTGCAGCTTAAACCGGTTGTCATTGTATTTTATCGGTTTAACATTGTTGAAGACTATTGATAATTTATTCGCATTATCTTAGTCATAATATTTCTTCTTGGGCTAGTTGAGCTCACCCCCTTTCTTTCACCGCTTCTCTTGTGAAATGAGAATATAAATTTGACGAGCCTGGGAAGCGAGTGATGGTCCTGAAGATAGCATTAGTAGTCCTCACTATTTTGTGAAATAGTGTGATAATAATTGTAATGAGGACTCCTTTTTGAGTTTGTATAATATCTAGTAGACGATATTTGTATTTAAACTCACAGTTTATGTCGTATTGTACCACGGCGCTTATGTTAGTAAGTTGTATTTAAATTCTGTACCATATAAGTGGCGACCCAAGATGGGTGATGTATACCTAATTTTGGGGGCGTCACAAAAATTGAATACTTTTATTTTATAAAATTTGGGGTCTTACAATCTCCTCTCCTTATGAAATTTCGTCCCCGAAATTTACGTACCAGGTATTTCAAAGAGTTGAGAATACCTTGCTTTCATTTCAGATTTCATCTTCCCTGTCATCATGATTTCTCCATTGCTCATCTCCTGTATTTCAGATATCATTCTAGAATACAGCTTTAAAACAAAGGTTAATTGACATATCACAATTTGTTAACTTAAGTAAGAAAATTCAGCTTAGGTAGGACACACACTAGCGAAGGATATTACTCGTCTCTCCCCTCCTAGTTCTAATCCCGATCTCCTTGGGAGATCATATCCCTAAGCTCGATACCAACCGTGACTCATGTCCCAATAGTAGACAACACCTCACGATTAGTACTTATCGGGCCATTGCCACCATGCAGCATCTGCGTCCCCTACTAAGAAGAGTCTGGCTTTGGTGCATCCCACACAAGGAAGTCACCAGCGAGAGGCTCGTGGCTTTTTACTTATAGCTCTGATACCAACTGTGACGCCCCCAAAATAGGTTCAATCCATCTAACCTATTCTGAGTCGCCAAATACATGGTACAGAAAACAACTACAACTTTATTACTATAATTGTCGTGCAAAATACAACAACACATATACTATGAGTTTTAATACCAACTGTGACTCATGTCCCAACTATGGACAATACCTCACATTGATACATTACATAAAGGTACAATCAATAATTGTTTTAGAAATTAAAATCTTTGGGAAGTGCTCAAGGAAACCTTCGTACATTGGAGGCCATGAATCTAAGTTATGATAGATATCATATGTCCAGAGAATTATCCTTGGTTGATCCAATAGACCCCAAAGAAAAAACGAGAAGATTACTATCATGTTCCTTCCAATGGTGAGTCTTCTCTTGACATATAACTATCTCCACCGTCTGCGATTGAACATTATGTTTCAACCAAACTCCAAGATCATATAGGTAGTGCTCGTAGATATACTCAGCAAGTGGATGTACACAACCCTGTCTTATGATTGCTCGAGGTTGTCTGTCATAAGACATCTTGTATGATAGTAACAAAACACCCTTCCAAAGTTGGGTTCCCCTCACCCTATTCGGTTCACCAAAATTAAATATCAAATGACGTATACAATACGACACACTTATCTAAAGTTCTCGATAAAATTATTTCCATACTATTTAGGAGAGAACTCAACAAATTTATAGACCACCATTCTATTTCCTGTTACCCCGCTCGACCCAAAACACACTCTTGTTACACGAAAGGAATTGTGAAGCAAAAGGTGAGCACAAATAGCCCAGTAAAGAATATCATAACTAAAGATAATTAAATTATCAATAGCCTTCGTCAAAAATAAATCAGAGATTTAGAACATATGGTAGATGATAAAACTTTTCAACCATAGTTGCGGTGAGACGAAGCAATCCATTAGAAGAGTCGAATAGACCATAATGTCTATTATCTTCTATGTTAAAAGTCCACCAATAATGTTTTATCCTCAGTAACATCAATCAACAGTTCACATCCCACATCATATGAATAACTCATAATCATATTTGTGGTTCCAAATTCCTTTTCTCATCCGAAGCGAAGATAATTTTCATCACTGTTTTTTTTCTCGAAACGTCAAAGATCATGGTTATACCAAATCACGATTCATGTTCATAATCATACTAATAAATTCATCTTTGCACTACGGGACAAAGATATTCAATAACAGGTCATCTTTGCACTACGGGCCAAAGATATTCACCAATAATTCATCTTTGCACTACATGCCAAAGATATTTAACAACAAGTCATCTTTGCACTACGGGATAAAGATATTCATATCTCAAAGAAATATATAATCATTTCAGAATTTATATAAATAATAATTATAACCATGTTGATCAATTCACCTTTGCACTTAAGCTAAAGATAATCGTTTATAAATTCAATGGTCATGATCATACCGATCAACAATTCATCTTTGTACTTTCTTCGCCAAAGAGAACCCATAGTCACGATCATACCAATAATCTACCCATCTTTACACTTAAGTCAAAGAGAAATTTCATCACCTAATTATAAAATGTTATATATGATAATAAAAATAATATGATCAACAACTGCATTTAATTTCAAGAATAAGATTCATGAATCAATGATTTCATAACACCTTAATCCAAATATTATAAATCACTTAATAATCTCATAATCTAATATTATTAATATTACCACAATATCTTAATCGTTTCTTAAACTTATAAAAAATTTATTTTAATTGTTTATACTTTACTAATTAATGCATTTAATCATACTAAAATGCCAAACTCATAAAATTTCATCACCAATAACCAAAACCCTCATAAAAAATCTGCATATACCTTATATAGGATTTCCAAGCCATAAAATCCTATTTTCCACTATTCTTACTTCACATAACATATTTAATTAATTTATTCATAACTAGTCTATTTTCATGAAAAATACCAAATCAGTACAAAAAATTTTCTTTTCTGGGATTTAGCAGAACATAGTCCCATATTGAACATATATTTTTTTCGGAATTTTTAAAATTCATTTACTATTTTTCATATGGCCAAAACTGCCGAATATTTAGATATTTATCATAAATTATACTTTTATCCAAAAATTTCAAAATTTATACGGTATACTGATATTATATACATGTACTCCCAATAAAAATTTTACCAATTTTGGAGTTAACCACAAGGAGTTATAAGGGTTTACTTTTAAAATAGTCTTTTCTCATAAAATTCATAACTCCTAATCTATACATCCAAAAATCGCCATTTTTGAACACAATCTAGAAAACTCATCAAATTATCATTTCAATTTTTTCCAGAATTTTTGAAGATTGGACAAATTACGAAACTGAAAAACATAATAACCCTTACAATCCCTTGCAAATATAATGACAATATCCCTTACCTCAAAAGAATAAAGATTGACGATTGGAATGTAATTATAACGTTGAATCGAACTTGCACCGTATAGCAACACTCAAAGTATCAAAATACTCATAAGAATACGCTCGATAATATAGAGAGAGAAGATTTCAGTTTCTGGTGCGATTTTCAATTGTAACCTAACCACCCTATTTATAGGAAATTGCTTAGAACACCAAAACAGAAAATTTAATAAAATAATATATTTATATAACAAATTTCATACACCTCTTTTGAATTTAGATTCCAGCATTTCCCACATGCAAAAGTATAATTGTGGGGCCCACCTTCTAGAAAAACATGTTTTAAACAAAATCAATTCAGACCCAATATTCCGGAACTTCAATAATTCATAATAAATAGCTCTTTTATCAAAAAAAAATCAAATCTTATGTCCATTCCATAGGAAATTTAATTCTCCACAACTTTGCAGAAGAAAGTTTTTCCAAATTCCAAAAACAAAAAATTGACCAAAATCCACATACTGAGACGATTTTCAATTATAATCAAATTTCAGTCAAAAATTGTGTCCACCAACATGTTTAACATGTGTTTAGCATTTATAGTAACAAAAATACTCTTTCTCCTCATTTATTCATATATCACACATTCATTTTTAAAAATATCACCATTATTATATTATTAAAATATAATAATATATTTAAATGAATTATTTTATCGAAAAAATAAAATATCAACTTTCAACAATTATCATATTAAAAATTTTCTCCATCTATATCCACATAAAATGAATATTTTTCTTATCATATAAATCAATAATTAATTATTCACAAATAATATTACACAATCACAATAATGACAACCAGCGGTTCCCGAAAGAGGGCTTTCAATAAGGATTTCTCCTTCTTGCATGATTAGTTGACCAAACCTCTCCTTGTGAGAACTTTCTAGACATTGCCAATAATGTTATCTAATAATATTATTCAAATAATATGAATTATTGATCTGATAATGGGAAAAACTGTCCCGTGACAATTATTGAAACAACAATAATATAAAATATCAACGTGGCAATTATTGAATCAATAAAATAAAATATTGAACAATAATTCTTTAACAATTATTGAGTAAGGCCTTCTTACGTAAAAAAAATATCATACTTAAGTGAATAGTACTGTGAATAGTAACTCAAGCATAAAAATAAGAATTTCACAAGAAAAATCTTACCAATATTCCGATATAATGATATTGAAATCAATTTAACCATTATAAGAAAAATTGAATACTTTTATTTCATAAAATTCTAGGTCTTACACCTTGGGTGTGGCGAAGTCCCTTAACGCTTTCTGATCTTCGGCTGCCATTTCGTCTTCCTTCTCAGATGTTTCGAATTCTGGCCTCGTTTCTTTGATCCACTTACTCAACCTCTAAAACCTTTTCTCAATATCGTTCTCAAAAGGCAGCAAGTCTGGATTTTTGGATCGAGTTTGCTTAAACTGCTTTCAACACCTGAAATAAGAAGCACAAAACAAAAATAAAAATGTCTAAGTAAAATTGGATTAATTAAACTGATATTGTAAAACTATTAAGATTTATACTAAATAGTCCCCGGTAACGGCGCCAAAAATTTGTTGGGTAAAATCTAATTACGCACAACACGCAAGTATACGTGGTCAACAAGTAATAGAGTGATAAGTAGAGTATCGTTCCCACAGAGACTAACTAGCAATAACCTTAACTTGCAATTACCAATTCGCTATTAACCCTAATTTTATTAAACAAATCAACTCAATGATTATAACTAATGATTCTAAATTAAATAGCAATTAAACTATCACAAAACAATCACAAATATCAAAATCTAGAATTTCAACAATTAATGAAGAATTAGACTTATAATTTCACCCTAAGTTTCACTTTGATTTTAACACCTTTATTCCAATTCAATGCACTATCCCAGTTTATTAATCAAGAACACGAACGTAGTATTAACCACCTCTCGATGCACTAATACCGTATTAACGTCAATCCACAATTAAGATAGAAATCCATTAAACATCTTAATCAACTAACCCACTATATCTCTATGTGAATTATAATTGAAGAAAGTTTAAGAATAAGTTCTCTATCCGATTACATGCGATGTCAAGCAAATCTCTACCTTAACATTCATCAAGATTAAGCTATTCACAAAATCATGAACACATCTTTATATTAATTAGATTCAGATTTGAATATCCTCTCTCGATTCCATCCAATTCGACAAAGAATTGTTGATCAGGCAATTCATAAATTCAAGCTCAAATCAATATAGATAAACTGGAAATAGACTATTAAATTGGAACTTAAAGTTTACAAAATCATCGATTCACTCAAAGATCCATCATAAGCCTAAAAAGTGAATTCGTTCATGTCAAATGGAATAAACACTGAATAAATCATAGAAATTATTCTTTCAATTACAAATAAAAATCTAACAGGAAGAATATTGAAAAACACCCTTCATGTAGACTAAAATCACGATCGTCTTGAAAAATCTTCCGAAGTACTCCTCCACGTTTGCTCTCAAAAACTCAGCTTAGATCTTCGTAATATGCCCCCTTGTGATGTTGAAGTTGTTGTTGATAGAGTAATAGATGTCTAGCATACAAGCTCCAACCGAAAATCCCTTCAATTAGACTTCCATTGTCATGCAATTACTAGAAACCATGCCCAAGAAGAAGTTTAATCAAAACAGGACATATCCAGAATTTCCACCCCCCGCCCCGACGTGGGTTCATGTACTAATAATGCCTGCCCCAACGGGCTCCCTTCCTGTCTAGCTCGAATGAAAACCCCGCGTCCCTGCGGGGGTACATAGTATAATTTGGCTCGCCCCGGTGGGCTATGCTTCTGCTAATTGGAGATTAAGACCCCACCCGGTGAGTGTATAAAGTAATGATGCATACGCGATAAGCATATCTTCTATGAAATGACTTTGCTAATTTTTATCTTTGTACTCAATTTTGCTCTAAATGACCTCAAATCATCCCAATTGATTCCACATGTCAAGTAAAGCGCCTCAACAACCAACCTACACAAGAAATAGCATAAAACAAGTAAAAAGGAACATGATCACAAGAGTTTAGTAACAAATAAGCATGAAATGGATATTGAAATGCGTATATAAAATAATCGGTGATAAAAAGTATAGCAATCTGGCATTGGTTGCATAGTAGCATTACCGGTATTGATTATTGATGAATTACGTGAAAGTCACTCATTTATACTCGATTATTGCTTTCAATGGTTGTTGCATCATATATATCATATTATTGATTCAATTATTGTCACAGTATCAATATTTTATATTATTAAATCAATAATTGAGATGATAAAGTTATTCATATTATTATTTACAATATTGAAAATATCTAGAAATTACATCACTGGGAGAGGTTTGGTCACTTAAATTGCGGCATTGATAAGGAGAAATCCTTATCGGAAAGCCCCTCTTTCACAGGAGCGACACGGTTGTTAAATATTGTGAGTTATAATATTAATGATGAATAAGTTCATGTTGATTAAAGATAAAATTGATAGTTCCATTGTGTTGGGATTATTAGTGTTAGTGGAAATTGACATTTATTCCGATAATAATTGATGTCTGGAGGTTATATTGACAAATCAGGTAATTAATCGGATAAATAAGCAATTAATTGCTATTAATTCACATGATTATAACTATGTGTTTACATGTGTGTACTATTGATTCACATGTATGTACTATTAGGGGAGGTGGTGCAAGTTGATAATACTTGCATGACTAAATTAAAAATGGAGGTGTAGATGAAGGTACTATACTAATTAATTTTTTAACATGTTTAGCATTATTGAGTCACATGATTTACTATTTATTCACATGATTTACTATTAGGGGAGGTGGTGCAAGTTTGATAATACTTGCAGGACTAAATTAAAAATGAAGAAAAAGAGGAAGGTATTATACTGTAATATTTTGAGCCCTAAAATGTGCAATTATTGAAACTATATTTTTCTATAAATAGAAGCTCATTCTTCCTGCATTTCTCACCAATTCACTAAGTGTCACAAGAGCAATTATAGAGATAGAAGCTATAGAGAGAGAAGCTATAGAGAGAAAGAAGAAGCGAAGTCTGCTACTTCACTACTCCAGTATCCAGTCTTCTTCTGAGGTAAGGGTTATTATTTTTATATTCTGAAGAGATATTATTTTTTCGTATTCATATGAATATTATTATCTTTCAATATTCATTATATTCGTTTAATATTCGTAAGGAATATTATTTTGGTTCAATATTCGTAAAGAATATTATTTTCGTTCAACCGTTGTAAGTAAGGGGTTTCTGCCAGGGGTAGTTTCATAATTTTTCCGATCCTCAAAAATTCTGAAAAAATTTGAAATGATAATTTGATGAGTTTTCTAGATTGTGTCCAAAAATGGTAATTTTTGGATGTATAGATTAGGAGTAATGAATTTTATGGGAAAAGACTATTTTAAAAGTAAACCCTTATAACTCCTTGTGGTTAACTCCAAAATTGGTGAAATTTTTATTGGGAGTACATCTATATAACAGCAATATACCCTGTAAATTTAGGAAATTTTGGACAAAAGTACAATTTTTGATAAATGTCTAAATATTTGGCAGTTTTAGCCATATGAAAAATAGTAAATTAATTTTAAAAATTCTGAGAAAAACATATGTTCAATATGTGACTATATTCTGCTAAATCCCAGAAAAGAAAATTTGTTTGTACTGATTTGGTATTTTTCATGAAAATGGACTAATTATGAGTAATTGAATTAAATATGTTATGTGAAGTAAGAAAATTAGAAAATAGGATTTTATGGCTTGAGAATCCTATATAAGGTATATGCAGATTTTTGATGAGAGTTTTGGTTATTGGTGATGAAATCTTATGAGTTTGGCATTTTAGGATGATTAAATGCATTAATTAGTAAAGTGTAAAGAATTAAAATAAATTATTTATAACTTTAAGAAATGATTTAAATATTGTGGTAATATTAATAATATTAGATTATGAGATTATTAAGTAATTTATAACATTTGGATTAAGGTGTTATAAATATTGATATGGATTTTATTGTGAAACTTTATCTTTTTGTGTGGGGTTCTTATTCACGTATCGACACTATTCACGTGTCGACACTATTAATGTATATGACACTATTTAAGTATAAGATATTATTTATGTATCACGGTTACTATATACGAATCGAATTACTATTTATGAGTTCTTATTCATGAGGTACTATTTATTTATGAGTTACTATTCATAAGTTCTTATTCACGGGTACTATTTACCCTAAAAATATATTTCTTTTACATCCAAATTATTTTTGGTACATGAATATTATTCTTGAATTTTACTCCTGGCCGTATCATGTTGACAATTTGGATATTTTTAAACTCTGGATAAATTTAAAGTCTTTAATATTTATCCTTGATTTACGTTGATTAATGCTTATATCATTGTCATCATCCTCATTGCTTGTATTGTGATGAAAGTCATCTTTGGCTTACGTGCATAGATGGATTTGTTGATTATTGGTTTTATAGTTGTATATCTTTGGCTTACGTGCAAAGATGGGCTGTGATTATTGGTTTTATAGTTGTATGTCTTTGGCTTACGTGCAAAGATGGACGTGTGTATGACATGATCATAACCACTTTGGTGATAATAACAAATATCCTTGGCCGTGGTCGTGGATAATTCGATGATGTGATTGGCGGGATCATGACCATTATTTAACGATTAAATGTCTTTGGTAGTAGTCTTGTTTGAATTGATTGATTGGTATGATCGTGACCATTGGTTTTATAGTTGAATATCTTTGGCCCATAGTGCAAAGGTAGACAACTGATTGGTATGATCATTGTTATTACATTTAAATATCTTTAGCCTCTGGGGTAAGGGTATTGAGTAAACGTTCTATTAAGCCTTTGTAGCAAGGAGAAACTGTTGATTTACATGATTATAAATATGAATTATGGATTTAATTATAATCTGTGTTGGTTCAGGTGAAGACAGGTGGTGAGAGTTCTATTTATCTTGGGTATAATAAAGAACTGTTGACGAGTATTACAGGGATAAAATTGATGATAAACTTTTAAATCATAGAAGATAGTAGATATCATGCTCTACTTGACTCTTCTAATGGATTGTTTATTCCGCTGCAGTTGTTGATCTAAAACTTATTGTCTATTGTATTCTATCAGTTGTTATACTGTTAAAGGCTAAGGATAATTTATTCTTCATTATATTAGTCATAATATTTCTTAATGGGCTAGTTGAGCTCACCCTTTCTTTCACTGTTCTCTTCAGGAAATGAGAATATAGCTGGGACGAGTCGGGGAATGGAGTGATGGTCCGAGATGGTGGCTATAGTAGTCCTCACTATTTTTATTAAATAGTGTGATAATAATTATAATGAGGACTCCATTGAGTGTGAATATTGTCTAGAAGGCAATATTCGTGTTTAAACTCTCAACTATGTTTTGTCGTATTTTGCACGACAGTTGTATAATTAAGTTGTAGTTGATTTATATAGTGTGTATATGGCGACCCAAGATGGGTGATGTATACCTGTTTTTGGGGTGTCACAGTTAGTATCAAAGCTTAGGGATATGATCCATGGCTGAGATGTGAGACAAGAACTAAGAGGGGAGAGACGGGGAATTCCTTCGCTAGTATGACCTACCTAAGTTATTTGGTATTTAATTGGTCGGTCAGAGTATAGGGATAATATGTGGCATGTAAATTAACCCTTATTTTAAAACTATATTCTAGAATGATATCTGAAATATAGGAGATGAGAAATGGGAAAATCATGATAGAGATGAAATAACCAGGAATGTACAATCTGAAAAGAAAGCAAGGTATTCTCATTTCTTGAACTACCAATGCACGTAAATTTAGGCGGAAATTTCATAAGGAGGGGAGATTGTGAGATCCTGAAATTATGAAATGAAAGTATTCAATTTTCTTATAATTATTATTTTATTTAGTAAATGGCTAAATTGATAAAAGGTTAAAATTAAGGGTGATATGTGAAAATTTTTCAAAGTAAACAAGTTGTCATAAAATAATCGGTGATAAAAGTATAGTAATACGCGTGGTTGCATAGTAGCACATGATATTGATTATTGATGGTTACGTAATAAGTCACTCATTTATACTCAATTATTGCTACAGTAATTGTTGCATCATATCTCTCATATTATTGATTCAATTATTGTCACAGTATCAATATTTTATATTATTAAATCAATAATTGAGATGACAAAGTTATTCATATTATTATTTACAATATTGAAAATGTCTATAAGTTCTGTCAAGGAGAGGTTTGGTCACCTAATTGCGCGCTAATAAGGAGAAATCCTTATCGGAAAGCCCTCTCTTTCCTGGGAACGACCTGGTTGTTAAATATCGTAAGTTATAATATTAATGATGAATAAGTTCATGTTGATAAAAGATGAAATTGATAGTTCTATTGTGTTGGGATTATTAATGTTATTGGAAATCGACATTTATTCCGATAATAATTGATGTCTGGAGGTTATATTGACAAATCAGGTAATTAATCGGATAAATAAGCAATTAATTGCTATTAATTCACATGATTATAACTATGTGTTCACATGTGTGTACTATTGATTCACATATATGTACTGTTAGGGGAAGTGGTGCAAGAATGATAATACTTGCATGACTAAATTAAAAATGGAGGTATAGATGAAGGTACTATACTATAATTAATTTTTTCACATGTTTAGAACTATTGAGTCACATGATTTACTATTGATTCACATGATTTACTATTAGGGGAGGTGGTACAAATTTGATAATACTTACAGGACTAAATTAAAAATGAAGAAAAAGAGGAAGGTATTATACTGTAATATTTCAAGCCCCAAAATGTGCAATTATTGAAACTATATTTTCCTATAAATAGAAGCTCATTCTTCCTGCATTTCTCACCAATTCACTAAGTGTCATAAGAGCAATTATAGAGATAGAAGCTATAGAGAGAGAAGTTATAAAGAGAAAAGAAGAAGCGAAATCTACTACTTCACTACTCGATATCCAATCTTCTTACGAGGTAAGGGTCATTATTTTTATATTACGAAGAGATATTATTTTTCAATTAAATATGAATATTATTATCGTTCAATATTCATTATATTCGTTTAATATTCGTAAGGAATATTATTTTTGTTCAATATTCGTAAGGAATATTATTTTCGTTCAACCGTTGTAAGTAAAGGGTTTTTGCCAGGGGCAGTTTCATTATTTTTCGATCCTCAAAAATTCTGGAAAAATTTGAAATGATAATTTAATGAGTTTTCTAGATTGTGTCCAAAAATGGCGATTTTTGGATGTATAGATTAGGAGTTATGAATTTTATGGGAAAAGACTATTTTAAAAGTAAACCCTTATATCTCCTTGTGGTTAACTCCAAAATTGGTGAAATTTTTATTGGGAGTACATCTATATAACAGCAACATACCCTGTAAATTTCAGAATTTTTGGACAAAAGTACAATTTTTGATAAATGTCAAAATTTTCGACAGTTTTAGCCATATGAAAAATAGTAAATAAATTTTAAAAATTCTGAGAAAAATATATGTTCAATATGGGACTATATTCTGCTAAATCCCAGAAAAGAAAATTTGTTTGTACTGATTTGGTATTTTTCATGAAAATGGACTAGTTATGAATAAATAAATTAAATATGTTGTGTGAAGTAACAAAATTAGAAAATAGGATTTTATGGACTTTAAGGATCTTTCTATAATTATTAAAATTTTCTATTAAAAGTTTTACATTATTGTTTGATAACTCATCTCCTTCTCACTTCAAAATTTCTTTTCTCACTTATTTAATATATTCATCATTCAATGTCACCTTCTACGACTTATTTCATTCTAAGGAATATCATCCTTATCACATTCACCTTTTAGAATAACATGAATCTTCCACAATTGCTCAATAATTGGGAAGAGATATGAATAACAGGAATTTAAAAGATTCCAAATCATGCTGAGGGTCATAAGACCTTGAACTACGTCCATGGTTATAAGTACTCTTTCAACTTAAACCTTAATGATCATTAGACTATAGGGACTCCGTCTTAGGGTGTTAAGCCCTTCAATGCGATGTATTGTACCACAAACATTTAAGCGTTATGTGTATGTCCATAGTTATAAGTAATCTTTCAACTTAAACTTTAACGATCGTAAGACTATAGGGACTCCTCGTGCTTAGGGGATCACCCTTGTATACAATGTATTGTGCACAAACATCTAAACGCCTCTCGCGTAATCCCTATAAAAGGGTTGTTCATCTCGACTTTTCAACATCTCGAATCCGCACCAAAACAATTTGGTTTGGCATAACTTTTCAAGAAGCGCTTGAATTTCATGAACATCTTTCTATAATCGTCTAATGAATCAAATAGCATAGACTTCTACAATAATTCGGACATCAATCGAAATATACATATACATATATATATATATATATATTCTCATATCTTAAAGAAATCTCAAAAATCCTTTTATGACGTCACGATACCACATTGTATTTACGATCCGTTTGAGGATTAAATCATTTGGTGATTTTATCATACTACATCATACCATAGTAATAAATTGACGATCCTTAGATCACATCCAACACTAAGTAATCTTGCATTGATGACTCCATCATTTTTTTCATCTCTGCACTGAGTTCCATGACACATTGATGATATAAAAATACATTTTGATATATTTCAAATCGTTTTTGTCTAGCTAAAGTAATTAGCATAGACATACGAATAACGGTATTATTTTTAAAACTCATTGACTTCATCATTTGATCCAATGTTTTTCAAGAAAATAGAAGTGCAAACATCAGCACGAAGTCAATAAATTTTGAAAGTCTAGCATAGCTAGTAGATTTAGAATATCTAGGTATCCATCAACTTCAATCTTTAATTCATTACTTAACTATTCTATCAATCTTCAACTTCATCAATTCTCTCTATACTATAATCATTTTCTACCCAAAATAGTTCATCAAACTTACTGCACATTGGAAGTTCAGGAACTTGCCACAATAATATGAGTTTAAGAACTTGTCCTAGTCAGACCATATGCGTCCATTCGCTGAGGGGTTCAAAACATACCATATTATTATGAGTCACGAACTTACCATATGCATTAGTTTTAAGAACCGCACCTAATCCTAATAATATCTGACTAATGTTAATAGTTTCTAACTATCAAATATACACATGAGAAAAGAATCACCTTTTCGCCACATACACATTGTTAGCGCAACACTAACATTCCAATGATTATCAATGTGATAAACTGAGTGCAAGCACAAAGCCCTCACCCATACAAAGGTTTGTACAACTCAGCCATCACATGAGTCCTTAATTGAAATCCCACCTAACTCTATCTTACTTATAACTTTTTTTTTTTCGTCCCGAATTCCTCGTATCACATCATCTATAACTCCTCGTGAGTTATCTCGTACTATTCATAGTACATCATCTTCATAACATCAAGCTATAATTATTCAAACATTACAAACCATCTTTCTCTTATAACTTAAGCAGATCACGTCATGATATTATTCTATATTCATCTCCTTAAAATTCTTTTCTTAGCTTCGTGACCGTTTTGTTTCTGATCCTCTTTCTTTCCTTTTTTCATCATTTACGACATTATTCGTTATATTGGCTATTGCCATTTCTTATCTTCAAGATTCTTCTTTGAATTCTCTTATTTATATAACAATTCTTCTTTTAAGAATTTCTAACTTCATTTACATTGGTCAACATTTCATTTAAGTTCCATATTTTCATCATACATATGCATTTTCTATACTTGGTACACATCGAGTCTCTAACAGTTTCAATATGGTACGCTGAGTGGTTTCCCACAAATAACCAACAAACTAGGCTCCGAGTTGCTAGTTCGTATATACCTCCGCTTTATGAAGGAATCGTTTAGCCCAGATACCACACATCAACTATTAAAGAGTACAATTATACCATACTTAAATATAACTTTTTGATTCTTAACTTCTTTATCACTCTCTTCTTATAGACATTGCTTATTTATTATCACCTTACATTCTTATCATTGGAGTTGGGTAACCCCACATTCATATTTCTTATAACTCTGCGAGATTCTTCTTTGAATCCTCTCACGCATGTTTTAATCTCTTCTTTATAAATTTCTTAAATTACTTCTTATTATTCAACTCTACTGGAGTTTATTCTTTCATTATCTTCACCTTCCTTCTTTAAGGTTATAGCCTATGGTACTCCTACCTATGGTTTATAACCTACAACTTTGATACCAACCGTAACGACCCCAAAATTCATTAAATTTAATTCTCGACTTCGGTCGTTAATAATACATTCAACCTCTAATTTTACATCATTAAGCGATAATACAATCATTGAAATTTGCGGAATAAATAAAATTTTCAAATACAATTAAAATTTTCTATTACAAACTATTCTCGTTCCCTGAACTTTCAACCTTTACATCTAAATATCTCAGAATAATTTTTAACACTATAATAGTTTACATTGCAAAATAATATTACAATTCAACATTAATACATTATTCGGAACCTTAAAACATGGTTCAAATAATAATAACACAAACAAGTGTAGAAATTTTCAAGTATCACATCTGATTCATGTCTTTCAAGTAACACATAAATTTACCTTGAATCTTGAACCTGTAAAAGTGGTTATTTGCAAGGTTGAGCTCGACAGCCCAACAAAATCTAATTGTTTTCATGCATCACATAGCACATAGTAACATACTCAACATATAACATACATGCTACAGTTCATATAACAAGTATAAAGATTGAGTCCTTACTCAATCAGCATGCTTTAATCAATCAACATAGTGATAAGTTGACTTTAACATTTCATACTTTCAACATATATACAACACCTAATGCTCTTTGCAATAAATATTTAAAACAGTTAATCATCAAGTTCACATGTAAGCAAATGGCCCGAAGACTTGCCTTGATCGTTGTTTACCAATAAACGTTTAACAGCTTACAGTTATCTCCACTTCACGTGCCCTACACAATTATATAATCATACACATCAATTATTAGTCACATAACAACACATAGTAATTGTAATGTAAACTCTACTCCACATCTCATAATCTTTCATATTAGTTAGCACACAATGTTCAATTAGATTGTGTTAACTTTTTGACTTATGTAACATTCGAAATTCATTTAAGTGTTTAAATCTTGCTAGGTATCATTATTGGTTTTATATTAAACCCATTTCATATTTTATAATATCTATTTCATTTGACTTAAAACACTTTTTTTTACGTTCATTAACACGTATCACGGCGTTTAAGACGTTTATTAAATCACACCTTGGATTTTACCTATCTTGTGCATGCTTACTATGCTTCTATAACTTATCTAATACATTATTATATTAATTTTAAGTATCATTATATTTAATAACATTCATGTTTTATAATTTAGAACAACATCTTTTATCGTCAAGAGCACTACACTAGCATATGTGCATGCCCGACGCCCTCCAATTGCCTCCGATTACATAACAGTCACAAAGATGACTATTTTGACCCTTTTTAACGACCTCAAATTAAAAAACGTAAAGCAAAAAAGTTGTATGTCTATTCGTTCTCGTTCCGGATCATCTTGAATCACCTCAATCGGACTTCGGATGAAAACGTTATGGCTATTTTAGTAAAACATGTCTTGTCAGATTATTTTTTCCAAAATTGGATAGGCAGACTACCCCTCTACTGGGGCGGGGGTTTTTACACTAGGGGGGCCCACCAGGGCGGGGGTCGCTTCTGCTAACTCGCAAATTTTGATCCCAAACACTACAGAAAGCCAAATTAGGCCTACAAACTCCTTTCTAACAACCATACCAACCTACTCAAGGTGTAATAGGTTTACAGAAATATAAGCTAATGTTTTCTAACGCGTTTCTAACCACATAAACAACATAAACATCAAAGATTACAACCTTTAATTTCACTATTTCTATTATTTCTTTTTCTTTTGACATTCATAGCGAAATTCTTCACTATGAATTCGTTTTACATCCGTTTTGACTCGTTCAACTTGAGTTGTTTTCGTTTTTCAACATACTAACAATATCTATCACCAATTTTCAAATTCTATCCATCAATTTTGACTCCAACATAAGTTAAAATATATATATGCCATCAAAACCCAAGTTTTTCATCTTTAACGTATTCTTATGATTTTGATTACTCTAGAGCCAATTAAAGAGACTGTATATACTAGATTATACACCCATACACACATATATATACAACATCTCTTCAAATCACCCAACCAAAATAGCTTTTTAAGTGAAGAACTTGATAAACTATAAATTAGAATTTTAGAACTAGATGAATACCTTTGATTCTTCTTAAACTTGATTAGATGATGAGAAACCTTCTTTTTCTTCCTTGATTCCTCCAAGCTTCTTCTCAAAGTTCTCTCTAGAATTCTCCCAATTCTCTCCCAACTTTTCTTCTTCTCTTCTTTTTCTTCTTCTCTTCTTTTTCTTCTTCTGAGTTCTTTCTATCTTACGCACATAGATTATAACGTATAAGTAATAATATATGTATTAAGTATATAATATAATTATAACTTTAACTGACTTCAGTTTTTTTTCTCAAAAGCCATTAGGCTTGTTTGACTAACTAACTAAAAATTAACCCATTAAATCTTACACCTTGTTTGGTAAAACAGATTAAACTCCTTTAATTTATTTTAGTAAACAATTTAGTTTATAATTTATTATCACATATTATTTATTTGGATCTCCATATCCAACATTAATCAAATAAATCAATCACATACTATATTTTAAATAAATATTCCACTTTAACAAATATCATAAATTATAATTTCATTATAATTTTATTTAATAATTTAATATACCACCTTAAATTATTAAATTAAAACAACAATATAACATCTCATATTATATTACAACTCTCTAAATTATAAATTAATTTAATTAAAGAATATTATCTAATGAATTTAGATTCATAAATATTTATTAGCAACCATTACATCAATAAAATATTTATCTCATCAATTTCAACAATAAACACATCAAATAAATATTTATATTTTAATAAATATTTAATAATACAATTTAAAATTCTGGATCGTTACATCCTTCCCTCCTTACAAGGATTCTGTCCCCAGAATCACAACTCAAATAATCAAATCGTCACATTCTTCACTCTTTTATCTTAATTAAGTTAATTTCTATAACTCATGGATTATTTACTTACTAATAAATAATCCAATAAATATCTACTAAACAACAAACACATCAATTAAAAATATTTATTTAATTCAATAAATATTTGAAATTATAAATAAAATTCTGGATTGTTACATACGTGCAAAGATGGACAGGTGTATGACATGATCATAACCACTGGTGATAATAACGAATATCCTTGGCCCGTAGTGCATGGATAATTCGATGATGTGATTGGCGGGATCATGACCATTAGTTAACAATTGAATGTCTTTGGTAGTAGTGCCTTTGACGAGACAATTGATTGGTATGATCATGACCATTGGTTTTATAGTTGAATATCTTTGGCCTGTAGTGCAAAGGTAGACAATTGATTGGTATGATCATTGTTATTACATTTGAATATCTTTAGCCTTTGGGGTAAGGATATTGAGTAAACGTTCTATTAAGCCTTTGTGGCAAGGAGAAACTGTTGATTTACATGATTATAAATATGAATTATGGATTTAATTATAATCTGTGGTGGTTCAGGTGAAGACAGGTGGTGATAGTTCTATTTTGTCTTGGGTATAATAAAGATGGTGCACAGCTAACATCAGATAAAGATGAGCACAAAGGAGTAAAGATCAGCTTCACCAAAGAAGATGTGGTTCAGACTCGAAGCAGAATGCAGAGAAGACCACACCAAGCTGCTAAGGACAGAAGATGTTTAGAGCTTAAAGACATCTTAGCAGCTCAACAACAACAAATACAACAGCAAGAAGCCAGGGCCTGAGGGGTCCTTGTCCGGAGGGACTAAATGAAGTTCCAAGTCTGCTGGGCTTGAAGAGTTCTTAGGGAACTAGAGAAGTTCCAAGGCTGCTGGCCTTGAAGAGTTCTTAGTGAACTGAAGTCCCAAGGCTGCTGGCCTTAAAGGAATCTTAATGATTCAAGGTGTTTCCCTTCCTTAGTGGAAATCCTGCTAGTTGAAAGCAGAATAGTGGATTAGGAGTTTGAGTCTCTGAACCACTTAAAACCCCTTGTGTCTTTTACTTTATGTCATTTACATTATGTACATTAAGCTGCTATAAGCTATTATGTATGTCTTAACGCTTCTTCTACTTGAACTAACTCTACGAACAATGTATGTATGGTTATGAATATATCAATGAAGGGGATCTTTTACTTATTCCGCTGTGCTTGAAAAGATTCTTATGTTTGTCATATGATAAATTATTAGCAATACAAAATAAACCAGAAAAGTATTTGATTTTTAGAAGGATCTATTCAACCCCCTTCTAGATCTATTGTGCCTACTGGGAACTAACAATTGGTATCAGAGCAGGTTCCCATGCTATATTCAAAAGCTAATCTCTTTGAGTCTGATCCTAGGCACAAACATTGTTCTAAATTTAGTTTAGTAGTAAGTCACTTGTTGTATGCAGGTGAGCTCACAATTTGGAAATATTGTGTACAGGTAAATGTGTATATACACCTGAAGCTGCTCAGATTGGTCCATGTTCTTGATTGTCATATCAACAAGACCAATCCTTGCTCATGATCATCTTGTAGTCAAGATCAAAGAAAAGCACAAAAGACATCAATGAAAAGAGTCAAACATCCACCACCTAAAAAATGAAAAGGCCACACTTGATAAGAAATGGTTATCTAGAGAAGAAAGAAAATCTTCTCAAACATGTATCTGGCCAACCAGCAGCTGGATGTAAACCTTGTGAACTCAAGGATGTCAAAGAACTAAAGATGCTGATATTCTCTTAGCTTGCATCTTTAAAGACCACGACTGATTGATTGAAGGTCAACTGGAGCAACTAGTTTGTCGAGAAGAATGAGAAACTATGCACATCAATTCCTAAAACTCAGTATATTTAAGATAAATAACTGTTAAGAAACTGACAGTAAAAAGGTACGGTTCCTCACTAATATAAATATGTACATCATAATTGCACCCCCTTATGAACTATAACAGTATTCTTTCAGGGAATCATAATCTACCTAAAAAGGTTGAAGAGAGAAAGTGCACTGAGGGTGGAAACTCAAATGCCTATAAACTTTCTCTCCATTCAAGTTTTAGGTTGAAGATGACATCGTGAAAGAAATCTGAAATGGGTTATAAGAGTGTCACAGGTCAAATTAATCTTATGTTAAGTAATCTTTGCTGATGGGTTAGTATGTATGTACAACCTATGGTCTAAGTGTTTAATAACACACAGAGTATAATCAGTTCTACAAGAGTATCTTGAAGATTCATTGAAACTGATCACCTCCATGAATTAACCAGATACTAATAAATCGTAGAATTGATTCTCACTCTATGAACATTTAAACCCTGTGAACATAACCTAACAAATGATGAAACCATCAAAGAAAAAGAGTGTTTTATTAAAATAGCAAATCTCAAACACACTCACCATCATGCATCTCAAAATATATTATCTAAACTAATTACATGCATGAATATGACTGTTGGTGATCAATATGATGATTATCCAAATATATGAGGAACAGGCGTTTAGAAAACTAACCTAGCAGGACCCATTTAACCATGGGTACCAAAAATAGAAATTCATAACCTGCAGGTTCTTGGTTTATCTAGCCACACTAAGGAATCTTTGAAGCGGATGACTTGATCGAGAAGATTCAACCAAATAGAAGGCTTAAGGCATTTAGAAATGTTTCGGATAAAACTCCTATATGTCAAAGCCTGTCCTTTAAGACCTACTGAGCCAATCTAAATGAAGCTCACAAGGCTGCTGATCTTTATACGGAAGCAGGCCATTCAACCAAAGATGAAAAGGGTCATATATGCTCAATCATGTGAAGTACATCATATGAGAAGAATCCTCAAGGAAGTTCATATCAGAGGATCATCGAGCATCAATCATGAGGAAATCATTATGGAAGCGAACTTCAAAGACAAAATGAGGAAAAACTACGTTCGTAGTCTTTGTTAAAGGATCGTAGAATGATCGACCACGAAGATGCCCATCTCTACGATACAAGAAGATTTAATGACTTCAGCCAGAATGAGATATGCATGATTACCTTCTTCTACACATGAAGAAAAGGAAATCACACCACTCTGAAAAGACAACATCAACCATGGGGGAGCAGTGATCTGCTAAGGGAAAACAGCACTGAGATATTCTATGAAGCAATGTACCAGCTATAGAGTCCAAAGACTTTGTGGCTGATGAACCAAATGAAGATCTACAGTCAGTAGGAACGTCTCAAAATGTACTACTGATAACCTATTAGCCACCCAACTCAAAATCGTGGAGTACCTACGATCAAACACCTAATCGTAGTGTAAATACATGAGGACACCACAATTACAGTCAGTGCAAATGTCTAAAGTTGGAAGAGGAACTCCTCAGCAGAAAAAGGTCGAATGAGATATCAGTGCAAATCACTTCTAAAAGCATTTCATCTGGAAAGCACCCCAGGGACAAACCTGACCCTTAGCTCACTCTAAGAGGTTGGCCCTTCCTGAGCTACCTTAACCAAAAGGATTGCTTAGTCAAGTTCATCTCAAGGACCAAGACAGTCAACGATCGCAAAGTAGAGTTTGAGAGAACTCAACGATCATGATGTAATCTCAACGATCGTAGAGCAACCTCAGCGATCGTAGAAACAGACTCGACGATCGCAGTCTTACAAGAGGCTACTCTAACTCATGAGGAGCTTGGAAGAACAAGACAATTGCTCAAACATTCAGATTATGGGAGATAAGTTCGAATGCTGGTTGAAAAGATGTCCTGCTAAAGAAAAGTGCCCAAGGCTTCATGAAGTACATCAGTGGTTGAGCCATGCAGGTTCAAAATGAGAAGTAATGTCAAAACCATCCACTGCAACATCTCTCAAAAGTTGATCGTTGAGTCAACAAAGAAAACTGTAGAGTCCATAGCTGCCTTATCATGCTACTCTACGAACCAAAGAGGTCAACGGTCAATCCACGTCAATCAAACGTCTACTCTTCTAAAAGAGACATTTAACTGAAAAGTTAATGGGGAGTTACAGCTCATTACTGGGCATCGTGCAACCAATGGCTAGTTGACACAACACGACGTATGCAGAGTCAGAAGGAACTGCCATAAAGACAAATTCAAAATCTTCAAAAAGTTACCAGAACCTATCGAACCTCTCTCCCTCCCATTTTCAAACCCTAGAATCCTCTTCAAGCTTAAATCAATTAAACCTCTAGAACCCAAATCACAATCAGCTATCTCTCACAAAACTCTCCGAATTATATACCCTCATCCCTCAAACTATTCAAATGGAAGATTGGTGAGTAATCACTGGCATTCAGCTCGGAACCAAGTCATTTGAGAAATTCGAAAAGAAGTTCAGAGACATTCTTGATCTTGTGTAGAAAGCTGGATTTTCAGAATGTCTTGAAGCTAGCTTTTCGGTATATCTTTGAATCGGTCAAGGAATTCTACTCAAATGCATCCATAAATGTTGGAACCCTTTCAACCAAGGTTAAAGGTCAGTCTCTTAAGCTAAAATCATCCGATATCAATCAATGCTTAGGTTTTTCTGACCTAGGACTGAGAGACCTTGATGAGATCAACACTGAGTAAGCAAAGGAGATTATGGGGTACCAAAGGAACCCTAGTCTGAAGGACATGAAGAAAAAAGGAGTTTCTTGAGGAATTCGAGTTCCTTGCTGGGATAGTAGGCAAATGTATACTATGCAAGGATACGGCACATGACATTGTGCTTGATCAATAACTGAAGATTATGTCTGCAATAGTTTTGAATAAGCGAATAAACTTTGGAGTTATCTTGTTTGATCAGATCTCCAAATGGGTAGAAAAGGTTGAGTTGAAAGAGTCTACAGAAAAACCACTTACAAAAGTGTTTCATGGAAGACTGCTAAGTATTGTGATGAAGAAGAAGCTGGGAGGCAAAATCAAGGATGATGAGGGAAAACCTCTGAATGTTCACAAAGTAATGTCTCCACAACTGTTTGTGAATTGGAAGAAAACCCCCAAGGAGAACAGAAGGTTAACAACAACAGGAAGTAGCAGAAAGACCTCTGCAGAAAAGAGGAAGGCGAAAGAGGTGGAAAGCTCTAAGTCTGGTGACTCAGCACCGGTAGCAACCACACCAGCAAGGAAGAAATCCAAAGGTGTGAAGAAAACTGAGGCCCTACCAAAAGGTCTCTCCATGGAAGACAAGGATGAAGAAGAAAAAGTCCTGACTACAGAAACCACTAAGAGGAGAAATGAGCAGATCGCTTGAGGGCCATCAAGAAAGAGAGCTAAGGTGGAAAATAAACTAGCCCCAGTTTCCCAAGAAAGTACATCTGACGAAAAGAAGAACGTAGAGTTAGAGGAAGAAAATGGAACTGACGATCTCAAGACCGAATCCCTAAAGAACGAATCTATGATGAAGTGAAAATTTGGATTCATGAAAGAAAATCACGAAATCTCTTGATGAAGAAAAGCTACAAGATGACCAAACTGTATCTCCAAATGTAAATGCTCCAATAAGCCTAGATGATGAGTCAAATGATGTTGTCTCTGAAGAAGAAGGACATGCATCTGCCAATGTTGAAAGTCAAGAAAGCTTGCCTGATGATTCAAAGGCCTCAGAGTCTGAAGAGGAAGAAGATTCTGACGCTCCCTTAGCTGAACCCCCAAGGAGAAGGAAGAGCTACAGATTACTTGCTCAATTTGCCTCCAAGAAGAGAAATGATCAATCTACTGCAATCATTAAATTAAGTGATGATGAATCTGAATCATAGAAAGAAAGTGATGAAGATGGGACTAGTAATGAAGAGGATGAATCCAAGGAAGATGTTGCTGAAGAAGGCTCTGGTAATGAAATTCAGCAAGAAGAATTCACTGATGAATCTGATGAAAGGAATCAGCAAGATTCAAGTTCAAGAAGTGAAGAATTGAAGAAAGATTCTATTTCTGCAAATCAGGAATTATAAGAATCAGCAAACTATCCTATCATCTCTCCAGCAAGGATTAACAGAAGCGGAATAGTGAAAGCTCGGATGAATCACAAGAAGTACTTCCACAAATTCCAAGCCTAGAATTGGTGTCTCAGAACTTCCCAAAGGTGAAGAACTATGCAATAATGATGATCAAAGACCAGCCCCACTACAAAATCTACAGATATGCTAGCAACCATTATATTCCTTATGATCGTAGAGTGGACTCTGAAGGCAGAAGGATTATGGCTAAGGAAATAAACGTAGAGTTTGTTCACTCTACCACTGATGGTGCTCAAGTCCAAAATGAAAAGCCTTCATCTGCTCAAACACTGTTACTCAACATTCCTTCATCCTCTAATAGCGATTGGTACTAAATGTTTTTCAGATTCTCAACACTTTCAAAAATCTGTCCAAGGATGAAAATCGTAATGTCTAATCTGGTCTTCAACAAGAAGCTGTCCAACCAGATGACCAAATTCCTATGGAGAAGGAGCTGATGAAAAATTTTGATGATCTGATTGAGAAAATATCTCTAATCACTGAAGAGTAAAAGAGGTTGAAAAGAAAATGAAAGATAACTTTCGATTCAAGATGAATCCAAGCCACCGTGGGTGATGTATCTCTCAAAATTAAAGAGAGATCACATCTATTTGAAGGCCATACATGATCGGGAAAAAATTTGAAGCTCTCTGACAGCACAAAAGGCCAATGAAGAGAAACTCCAAGTCCTCTCTGACAAGATTGACAACCTGAATCATTCTTTCTCCGTGCAACTTGAGCTGAGCCAACAAGAACTCAAGATTGAAGTTGGTAACTCCTCCTACCTAATGGAGCAACTTATGTCCAACATGGAGCAGCTCTCTCAAGTGATTAATGACAATAAGGGGGAGAAAAAGAGGCATAGAAAGAGGCTGAGTAAGAGGCACTCAAGAAAGAGCAAGATCAACAGAAGAAAAGAAGAAAAGAAAACAAAGAAGAAGACATCACAAGAAGTAGCTGAGTCATCATCTAAGGGGGAGCCAAAGGATGATGAGCCTGAGGCTGAGGGGGAGCCAGAAGAAGAAGAGTAGCATACATCTGCAGAGGAGCAGACAAAACAAATGAAGTTAACATCCCAAGGGGAGCAGGTGCAAGAAGATCAAACAGATGAATAACTGATCAACAAACATCCTGGAAGCATACATAGAGTCAAAGAGGTATATCTCTAACTAGTTAGGTATGTTCTGGATCTAGGATGTAAAATGTCAGTGTATGTCGGTATATTAAATTTCACATCACTATAAATGACATTCATGATTATCTGTTTTAGAAATACAGCTGCTCACTATATATAAGATTCATTCATAACATGCATATGCACTTATTATTTTTGTCATAATCAAATAAGGGGAGATTGTCATGAATAAACATGTGAATGATATTCCTATCTTTATATGATTTGATTATGATATATATATATATATATATATATATGAATGAATATGCAAGTATGCTTGAATTAAGAAAAGCTGTAAAGTCCTCTAATAGATTATAGAAACATATGTACAAGGACTTAGAATAAATTGATCAAATATGTCCTACATAAGCTAAATAGCTTTGTAAAGTCCTTAAAAAGAAATGATGTACAAGGACTATAAATATAGAAAGATCAAGCATGTTAGGTTGATCTTATGATGTAATAGATAGGCTTGTCTGATCATCGAAACCACTGCACAGCGAAATCGTAGTTCCGCCAGAGAGTCAAGGAAAGCTCGAGAACTATCAAGGCAGAATCGTAGTCTGCAAGATAGTAGATCTCGGAGTTCACAGACTGTCAGGAGAGATGAAGAAGGATTGTAGTGTGTTGAGTAGCACTTCCTCAGAGCCGTAGTCTACTGAAAAAGTCATGTTCAGAATCATAGAGACAGCCTGCGTACGAGCCGATCGAGCATCTGCCGAAGCCAAGTTAAGAATCGTAGACTACACTTTGAGTCGTAGATTCTACTGATAACGAAGCCAAGTCAAAAATCGTAGACTACACTCAGAGTCGTAGAGTCTACTAATTGTATCAAGGCAGAAATCGTAGTCGAGCAAGATCAGATGAAGACAACAAGCATAACTACAGAAATCGTAGAGTGTCAAGCTCTGATCTCGGAGTCGTAGTGTCTGCACAGCCAAAGCTGAATCGTAGAGTGTAGAACTGAGACTTTAACCGATGTGCTCACAACGCCAAGGCAGAATCATAGAGCAAATACGATTCTCAATAAATGAGCACTCCCAGAATATCCAAAGGGATGAAGCCTCTGTTTGGTACTGCAAAGATACATCCCACCTGAAGGAAACCAGAGCACTCATCGAATGGCATGCAAGCTAACAGAAGATCTAAGCATCAAGTCAATCAGCATCCAGATTGAGTTGTGAAGCCATTAGAGATGAAGTCTTCCACAAAGATGATCATAAGAAGACTTCAGTAGCTGACTAAAGAAAGTCAGTATGTGCAGTAGCTGTCAAAGTGATAAGATGACAACGATCTTGAAAGTAATCAGGATCGTAATGTTTTGCCAAACAAAGAAAGAACTGATGGAGTGTACACAGAGATACTGACCAGCTTCTGAAGAACAAGCTAAAGTGATTAAGAATTGGGTCAGTCCATTGGTGATAAGTGAACGGGAGATCATAAGGATAAAGCGAGCTGAACACGCCATAAATCTGAAGTGTCTTGCTGTTCAGAAGGGACCAAAATGAAGAGTCAAGCCATCGATGTCAAAAACGATCGAGACAAAATGAAGTGTTGAGGCCTTTGCATGAAAAAAAAGGAAGAGGTGTTCTACATTGAAGATCCAATGAACATCCTTCTAAAGATCATAATGATGAATCTACATGGTATCAGTCAACAAGACACTACGATCAGGTTTGAGAAGATGTGCATCAGAATCATAGAGTTTGAACAACTAAGGATTAAAGCATTGGCAACGGTTCAATCTAAAGGTTGGTATTAGGACAAAAGCTTATTGAGAGCATCGATCTGAAGACAACCTCGATCGAGAAATCGAAGGGAGAAATAAAGTCGTCGACACACCAAGACATCAAAGTAACATATCGGCGGGGTAGGTGAAATAGTGAGGCTGCGATGTCGAAAAAAGTCGAGAAAAAAGTTGACATGTCACATCTGCAGTCTACACCAAATAACTCGAGATCTGTGAAACAATTTGAATAGCTTTCAACGACTACTTTCCAACGGGAAGATTGGGAAGCAGTATAAGTCCATAGAGCTTCAAAGATCCAGAGTTGCTGATGATTGCTAAGTTGCAGAATCGTTGAGTTCTTGGGAATGCTATTGTTGACTCTACGAGTTCCACCAAAGATCAACAGAACAAGTCTCAGTGACAATGAGACTACAAAGGTGGAAGTGAAGCAGCTTTGAAGAAGGACTTAAACAGATTAGAGCTTCACTCAACAAAGATGAGAATGCCACTGAAGATGGCAGCCAAGCTAAGAGCCGAGAAGGCCAAAGAGATAGCATTCAGAAAGGTGGCAGAATACAAAGAGGATCAAGAGAGCCACTCTACAGATCACCATGAACCAAAAGAAGAAAAGGAACAGAAGCAGAATCATGTCTGAAGAACATTCAAGAAGGGTTCAGGGATTGCTAAGTGCCAGACGAAGTCTACCAAAAGCTCAGAGACTTAGCAAATCCAGATGGTGATGGTGCACAACTGACATCAGATAAATATGGGTAGAAAGGAGTAAAGATCAGCTGCACCAAAGAAGATGTGGTTCAGACTCGAAGCAGAATGCAGAGAAGACCACACCAAGCTGCTAAATACAGAAGATGTTTAGAGCTTAAAGACATCTTAGCAGCTCAACAACTACAACAATAAGAAGTCAGGGCCTGAGGGGTCTTTGTCTGGAGGGACTAAATGAAATTCCCACCCTGCTGGGCTTGAAGAGTTCCTAGGGAACTAGAGAAGTTCCAAGACTTCTGGCCATGAAGAGTTCTTAGTGAACTGAAGTCCCAAGGCTGCTGGCCTTGAAGGAATCTTAGTGATACAGGGTGCTGCCCTTCCTTAGTGAAAATCCTACTAGTTAAAAGTAGAAGAGTGGATTAGGAGCTTGAGTCTCTAAACCACTTAAAACCCCTTGTGTCTTTTACTTTATATCATTTACATTATGTACATTAACTGCTATAACTGCTATGCATGTCTTAACTGCTTACTACTGAACTAACTCTACGAACAATGTATGTATGGTTATGAATATATCAATGAAGGGGATCTTTTACTTATTCCACTGTGCTTGAAAAGATTCTTATGTTTGTCATATGCTAAATTATTAGCAATACAAAATAAACCAAAAAATTATTTGAATTTAAAAAGGATCTATTCACCCCCCCCCCCCTTCTAGATCTATTATGCCTACTGGGAACTAACAACGTATATTTTGGTTACTATATAATGTTGATTTGGTAACCAATTAAATAGTAGTATTAATGTCAGTTACTAAAGAGTATTTGTTACATATTCATATTTTGCAAGCATTCATATAATAGTTTGGCAACATTCATATAAAGGTTTGGTTTCCTTGATTTAAGTGTTCATTCTTTAGCATTTCACCTTCACGGCATCATAATTTTTGATTTGTTTATAAACGAAATGAAAACAGTACGTTGGATAATCATTGATACTAATTACATCTAATTTGGTTACTGTATACTGTTGATTTGGTCACCAATTAATGAATAGTATTAATTTCAGTTACCAAGGAGTATTTGTTACACATTCATATTTTGCAAGCATTAATATAATAGTTTGGCAACACTCATATAAAGGTTTGGTTACCTTGATTTAAGTGTTCATTCTTTAGTATTTCACCTTCACGACAGCATAGTTTGTGATTTGTTTATAAATTGAATGAAAACAGTATGTTGCATAATCATGGATACTAATTACGTCTATTTTGGTTACTGTATAATGTTGATTTGGTCACCAATTAAAGAATATTAATTATTTCTGTTACCAAAGCGTATTTATTACACATTCATATTTTGGCAGCATTTATATAATAGTTTGGTTTCCTTCGTTTATTTGTTCATTCTTTAATTTGACAATGCAAACACTGTGTTGAATATTTACGATTACTATAAACATGAATTTTGAATATTGTGTAATGTTGATTTGGTCACTATTTACATTATTGTAATAATTTTAATGTTTCAGTTTTTGGACCATGGATATGATTCCAATTGAAATTTACTTTAATGGTACGTGGACTGACAGTAGCCAATATCAAAATTTTGAAGTTACCGGCCTACTAGTCCATTCAAATTGTTCATTCACAGAAATGCACAACTTGATATGCACTGCATTAAGTCTAGACTGCAACACAACAGAATTGTCAATTAAATTTCAGATTAGAAGCAACATTCCTCTGATAAAGGTCACAAATGAAGCAACCTTAAGATTCTATATGGAAGTTGTGACGCCCCCAAAATAGGTATACATCACCCATTTTGAGTTGTCAATAACATGGTACAGAAACAACTACAACTTTATTAATACCACATAAAAACTGTGAGTTTAAATATAAATATTGCCATCTAGACAATATTCACACCCAAATATGTCCTCATTACAATTATTGGTACATTATTTTACAAAAATGGTGAGGACTACTAAAATAACTTTCTAGAACCTTCAATCCGTACCCCGACTAGTACTCGCTACATTCTCGCCTCCTGAGAAGAAAAATAGAACAAAAAGGAAAAGGGTGAGCTCAACTAGCCCAGTAAAGAATATTATGACTAAGATAATATATAACAAATTATCGTTAGTCTTCAACGAGGAAAAATCGATAAAATACAATAGGCAACAAGTTTCGAGATCAATATTATGAATGAAATAATAATTCATAGATGAGTTACGTAGAGAATGAAATCTACTATAATCTATGAATTTAAAAGTCCATCATCAATATTTTATCCCTGTAACATCAATCAATATTCATCTTAAATCAAATATTCATCTTTGCACTACAGGCTAAAGATATTCATCAGTTGGTCATGTTCATCTAAACACCTGTACATCTTTGCACTATGGGCCAAAGATATTCATAAGAAAATCAACCATCTTTGCACTACAGGCCAAAGATATTCAGTAATATCATCATTTAGGATGAGGATGATGAAAATATTTTAAAGAAAGCGAATCCGGTGAAAAAAAAAGAACAAATATTAAGGATTAAATACTTTAAACAATCCAAGTTCAAAAATACTTCATTAATAATCATAGTGAAGTAAAATTCAAGAATGATCAAAACATGGATACAATCAAAGCTAGTATCCATAATAGATATTTTGGACAAAAATAAAAATTTAATTTTTTGTGAATGAATAGTCTTAGTATTCGTGAATAGTCGCCAGAGTATATGTGAATAATGCCGTATCGTGAATAGTAACCCTAACACTAAAAAGACAAGAATTTCACAAGAAAAATTTTACCAATATTCCCAAGATAATGATATTAGAAGAAATAATATCATTTTAAAAAATAAATATCCTTACCTTGAAAAAGAATATTACTTACATTTGGAATATCGGATATAACGTTGAAGGAACTTGCCGTATAGCAACACTCAAAGTATCAAAATACTCACAAGAATACGCTCGATAATATAGAGAAAAAACTTGAGTTTAAATGTGATTTTCAATTCTAACCTAAGCATCCTATTTATAGAAAAATACTTAAAACACCAAAGCAGAAAATTTAATAAAATAATATATATATATATATATATATATATAATTTTCACGCCCACCTTAGACAACTGATCTCAACTTATTTTGCACATGTTAGTGTTGCCCACAAAACAAAAAAAAAACGTTTTTCTTAATAAACATAATTAAAACTTCCAAAAATCAATTATTTCAGAACTTCAAAACTTCAATAATTCATAATAAATAGCCCTTTTGTTAGAAAAATTCAAACCTTATGTCTTTTCCATAGGAAATTCCATTATCTACAACTTTGTAAGTTTAAGTTTTTCCAAATTCCAAGTAGAAATTGACCAAAATCCACATACGAACGATTTTGCAGGCTATAATCAAATTTCAGTCAAGAAATGGGGTCCACAAACATGAAAAACATGTTTTAAATATTTTTAGTAACAAAAATACTCCTCCTCATATACTCATATATCCCACATTCATTATAAAAATATTACCATTATTATATTAATAAAATATAATAATATATTTAAATGAATTATTTATCAGAAAAGATAAAATATCATTTTTTCAACAATTGTCACTTTAAAATTTTCTCCATCTATATCCACATAAAATGAATATTTTTCTTATCATATAAATCAATAATTAATTATTCATAAATAATATTATAGAATCACAATACTGGCAACCAGGCCGTTCCCAGGAAAGAGGGGACTTTCCGATAAGGATTTCTCCTTACTGGCGCGTAATTAGGTGACCAAACCTCTCCTTAGACAGAACTTTCTAGACATTGCCAATAATGTTATCTAATAATATTATTCTAATAATATGAATTATTGATCTGATAATGGAAAATACTGTGTAGTGACAATTATTGAAACAACAACAATATAAAATATCAACGTAGCAATTATTGAATCAATAAAATAAAATATTGAACAGTAATTACAGTAACAATTATTGAGTAGTGCCTTCTTACGTAAGAATCAATAATTGGTGTAATCTGGCGTCTTCTTGTGTTTTAACCACCGGGTATTCCAAAGAAAGATAATTGTGTAACAACTTCTGCAGATTATTTATAAACAACTTATATTTGTCGTTTTTTCATCCAATCGCTTTTTCGTTATGGGGCCCACACAAGGTTCTTGCAGTCGTGCGAATATTCCCAAACAAAGATAAGAATATTCCACGACCAACGAATATTCCCCAACAACAATGAATATTTTATAACCACTTGCTTATTTGAAATATTTGCGCATTTTACCCATAACTAACCACATTAATCAAATCAACCCTTACTATTTCAAAATAATAAATAGAGGAAATTTAATTTCATTTATAATAAGTTGGGGTCTTACAGAAGTCAGTAGAAAATCAGGTGAACATATCAAGTTTCCACTAATTATAGATTCTGAATACAGCATTGGAAGCACTACAATCTTACAGAACGTAATAGATGAAGAAGAAAATAGAATGCAAGCTGAAACGCCTAGGGCTGTTCATAAATTTTGTTATTTTCAATTATCTAGGTGAACCGGACCGGTCCGAACCGGTCGGTTAGGTACCAAAAAAATGGTTCGGGACCGATTCGGTACAAACCGGTTTCCGGTTCCAATTTCGGTTATCAATTTCATAGGTCCGGTACATACTGTACTGAACTAGTTGTACCGGTCAAAAATCTTTTTCAAATAATTTTTTTACTTAGCCTTATAAAATTGACTTGAAGTCTTCTCTATTTATATAATAAAAATAACACAAGAAAATCCATAATAGAATATTTAGGACTTACTAAAATTATTGGTGGTCTCCCCTATTTATAAAATAGAGGTAAGATAAGAG
This sequence comes from Panax quinquefolius, assembly GCA_020205615.1. Lineage (NCBI taxonomy): Eukaryota > Viridiplantae > Streptophyta > Magnoliopsida > Apiales > Araliaceae > Panax > Panax quinquefolius. The sequence goes on along the minus strand of CM035161.1, from coordinate 120,130,440 downwards.
AACACAAATTAGACAATGTGGGATATTGGTAAAATAAGAGAACACATATATATGATTGTTTGAAAGTCCCACATTGATTAATAAAAGACTATCAAGTGAAGGTCAAATATTCAAGTCCCACATTGGTTATTTTTATAAACGTCTAAGGAAGTTTTCCTTATAAAAGACTACCAAGTGAAGGTCAAGTACTCAAATCCCACATTGGTTAATTTTATAAAAGTCTAAGGAAATTTTCCTTATAAAAGACTATCAAATGAGACCTTCATTACCAAGTCTCACTTTAGTTATTTTATAAAGGTCTAAGAGACTATCAAGTGAGACCTTAATAGCCAAGTCCCATATTTGTTATTTTATAAAGAGCTAAGTCCCACATTAGTTATTTTATATTTTATAAAGGGCTTCCCACATTAGTTATTTTATATTTTATAAAGGGCTAAGTCCTACATTAGTTATTTTATACTATTAAGTGTCAAGTAAAGTTTTTTTATAAAAATAGTATCAAGGGAAACATTAATAGTTGGTGGTTTACAAGTTCTATATTGATTGGTAAAAGTAAAAGAAATTAGATAAACTTAAATACATTAATAAACTGGTGGTTTAAAAGTTCTATATTAATTAATAAATTGGTAAAAGTAAAAGAAATGAGATAAACTATTTATCAATAAGTTGGGAAATATTTGCTCCAAAGTTAGAATAAATGTCTTACTTATTTGGATAAAATATGGTTGTTTGCAATTTAAGGAAGGCCTTAATACTTGGTGGTCTCCAAGTCCTACATTGGTTATTTATAAAAAGTCTAAGGAATTTTTCCTATAAAAAACCTACAAGTGAGACCTTAATAGTCAAATCCCACATTGGTTATTTTATAAGAGTTTAAGGAAGTTTTCCTTATAAAAATACTACCAAGTGAGATTTTAATAGTCAAGTCCCACATTGGTTTTTTTATAAATGTCTAAGGAAGTTTTCCTTCTAAAAAGGCATATGACCTTAATAGCCAAGTCCCACATTGGTAATTTTATAAAAGTCCAAGTAAATTTTTCTTATAAAAAGACTTCCAAGTCTTTTATTTTTTATTGGGCCGAATTTTGGCTTAAAGAAAGCTGGGCCTAGTACAATTCTTGGGTTTCTTGACCTTGGGCCAAATTTTGGTTGAAAAACAAGTCTTATGCTACTCTTTCTTGTGCTGATTTTGGTTAAAATTGGGCTGAGTTTTGGTTAAAATTTGGGCCGTTTCTAGTAAGGTAAAAATAAGTAATCAAACCAGGCTATTCTATCCCAGATATCTGGCTTCAACCTAAATTACCGATGTCAGTCTGAAGTATTTTGGGTATTATCAGTATTCAGTCCGGTTTGGTTTGGACCAGTTCGGTTCAATTTTTTACCGGTGAACACCCCTAGAAATACCAATGAGATTGACACAATGTGTTGAGAGATTGCATATTTAAAATTTGAAGTTGAAATTTAATTTTCATGATTATATGTAAAGTCCTTTAAAGGATGCATGTACAAGGACTTAGTGATAGATCAAACTTGTTAGGTTGATATGGTCTTTAAATGTTTATCATTCTGTAAATGAATGTATAGAAGAAAAGATCAAATCTGTTAGGTTGATCAATATATTGAGATGTAATAGATAGGGTTCAACTGAATCATAGTCTATCGAGCTGATCAAAGAAATTGCAGGAGCCAAGGCAGAATCGTAGAACATCTAGGATCGTAGTCTGTCTTCCTTGAAGGGCCTCTCCGAAAATCGTAGAGCGATCCAAATGTTTGCCAAGCCAACTCAGAGATCGTAGTGAGCGCTTGAAAACGTAGAGTCTGGAAGACAAGCAAGTGAAGATCGTAGTGTACTAAGCCCTTAAGAGAAATCGTAGTGCTTTTGTTTGCTAAGTAACGGATCAAGCATCAAGGTGGCAAGACACCACGATCAGAATCGTAGAGCATCATATGTCTATGTCAGAAGCATCGAACCTTGCACATTTGTTTAAAGATAAATCCCAACAAATATGGAAAAGGTTATAAACATTGAAGTCTTCGCCAGTCCCAATGACACATAAGATATCCTTAAAGAAAACGTATTGAAGAAGCTAAGGAAAGTACCATGGGACAGAGTAAAAGATCTTTTCAGATGTTAGGTGAGATGGCAGTCTTCTGTGTCAGTGGGCCAGAATACTAATCAGAAGATGTATAGAAAAGTCTCTATCAAAGTTCAGAAATGTCAAACGCATTAAATGCTTCAACGGATATATTTCAAGGATCATATATATGTAAAACATCTGCAGATGAAAATGTAAGCAAGCATTGAACAAAACGCTAAAGAATTCTAAACTCTCAACTCTACAATCTGAAAAAGAGAAAGCTTGCTCAGCTACTCAGTTCTTTCGAACAAGAGCTTAACGACAACTGAGTAGCATTAATCAAGAACTTATCAACTACCAACCAAGTGAAGTAAGAAGTTCCAAGTCAGAAGGACTTGAAGAGTTCTAAGTGAACTGTGAAGAACCAAGTCTACTGGACTTGAAAAGTTTAAGAGTGAACTAAGAAGTGCCTAGACTGCTGGTCTAAAGGAATCTGTGAGATTCAGAAAGTGTAAAAGATATCCTTAGTGGATTTCCTACTCAAGGAGTAGAAGAGTGGACTAGGAGCTTTAAGTGCTCTTAACCACTTAAAATTGCTGTGTCTATTACATTATTGCAATAAATGTTATAACTGCTATAACTGTCATAACTATATCACTCTCATTAATTCACCACATCTAAGGGAGTTCAAACAAATATTAATTCCGCTGTGTTTAAATCATTAACAAAACTAACAAAGTATTTCGAAAAGAATTTTAAAATATCTATTCAACCCCCCCCCTTCTAGATAACTATTGTGCCTCCGGGAACTAACAATTGGTATCAGAGCAGGTTCTATAAAATAGCCTACAAAGCTTAAGTAGATCCAATGGCACATCTGATAAGCGAATAAAAGACTGGAGGAGGCAGCAAGCCACCTATGTGCAACAAAGACAAATTCGCTAACTGGAAAGTTCGGATGCAAGCATACATGGATTCAATAGATGAAGATCTATTTGATACTGTTCAGAATGGGCCCTATGTTCCTACAAAGCTTGCGCCAACTCCAGACAACCCAAATAGAATACAGATCAAGGTCAAAGAAGAATGGACAGATAACGAAAAGAGAGTTGTTCAACTCGACAAAAAGGCCAAGAACATTTTGTTCCAATCCTTAGAGGATGATCTGTTCGAAAATGTGGTCAACAGCAGAACAACAAAGGAGGTTTGGGAAGCATTGCTCATCATGCATGAAGGAACAGAAGAAGTCAAAGAAAACAAGCAATTTCTCCTAACTCAACAATATGAGATGTTTGCACATGTTCAAGGAGAAAACGTCACTTCCACCTACGAAAGATTCAACGTACTGCTCAACTCTCTACGAGCCCATGGAAAGATCTATCCAAATAAAGATCTGATCATAAAGTTCATGAGAGCCTTACCTAGCAAGTGGGATGCCAAAACCACTGCTATCAGATAGTCAAAAAATCTCCATAAAATGACAGTTCAACAGCTATATGGGAATCTTCTTACATATGAATTGAAGCTGACTCAACGAACAGAAACTCTATCTGAAGGAAGAAAAAAGGATAAAGGAGTTGCTCTCAAAGCAACTAACAACACCTCCAAAATTAACACTGAAAATGACTCTGACTATGATGAAGATGATGATAAAGACTTTGCAATGATGGTAAAAAGACTCAGAAGGTTCATGCGTTAAGGGAGAATCAGCAAACCAAAGAAAGTCAAAAACTACAGCAGCCAGGAGCAGATAAATGATCTATGCTACAATTGCAAGAAGCCTGGACATTTCATTGCAAACTGCAACAAACCTCTTAGAGAAGAACTAAAGAAGAAATCACATCCAAAGAAGGAGTTCAAAGGCAACAAAAGGCCTCAGAAGAAAGACAAAGGCCTTGTAGCTGGACGTTCATGGAGTGACTCAGACAATGACTCAACTCCCGAATCTGGAGATGATGAAGATCCTCAAATGGCAAATCTTTGCTTGATGGCCAAGCATGCAAAGGACAAAAAGACCTCCAACATTCATGAAGTGAGTATAGATGATGTATTTGACTTTAACTCTCCTGATGTAGACATTGATGACTTAAGAACTGCACTGCATGACATAACATCTGATCTGCATTAATACATGAAATGGTTCAGAGTTCTGTCCAAAGATTACTCACTTCTTCAAAAGGAGAAAGAGAAAGTTCAGGAAGAACTGGAAACAGTGCTTCTTAGTACTGACTATCTCTCTAAGTTTGAAGTTGAGAATAAGCTTCTAAAACAGACAAATGAGCTCAATGCATAAAGAGAGTCAAGGCTAACCTCTAAGATTAAGGAACTAGAAAGGACAGTCTCTACATGGAACAAATCCTCTTCATCTATGGACTCCCTGATCTCTAGCCAGAGAAGTGTCTCTGACAGAACAGGATTAGGCTTTGGGGATTTTTAATCAGAGCCATGTGTGAAAAAAGGTAAAGGAAACTAGCACTAATAATGCTTCAAGTTTTAGTAGAGGCATTATATTTATGAAATCCTCACAGAAGGAAGAACCAGTCCAACCCTGCTCTTCTGATTCAATCCATATTTCAAGGAATAAAGGATCTCATGCTGGCCTGGGTTTCAGAAAAGAGAAGAGTAACCTAGCCACTACTATCCAACCTCGAAGGATCGTATAGTTGAGTAAAATCAACTCCACGAACCAACTGGGAAGGAACAATAGAGGAAAGGCACACTCATCTCAAATCATGAAACACAAGGATGTATGGAAGAAGGAGAGTCGGTTTGACAGAAGGATGACTAATAACCTACAAAAGTCCAAATGGAGGAAGAATCCTCATACACACACAAGCATGCATCATATTAGATGCTTTGTGTGCAATAAGGTTAGTCACAAGGCTGAAATATGCTATTATAATCCTACTCATGTGAAACCCAAAATCAAGCAGATTTGGGTTCCCAAGGGTATTAACAAAGTAGGACCCGTGCAAGTATGGGTACCAAAATGAAAGTTTAATATTACCACAGGAACAAAGCTCCACGATCACACCCTGGTATCTAGACAGTGGATGCTCAAGGCACATAACTGCAAACCAAGCCCTTCTATCTAACTACATAGAAAAAGAGGGTCCTTTAGTCATCTTTGGAGATAATGGCTCTGGCAAAGTAAGAGGATATGGCTCAGCAGGAAATGGTGCAGTGTCCTTCAGCAAAGTGGCCTATGTGGAAGGACTCCAACACAATCTTCTGAGCATAAGCCAAATATGACGCCCCCAAAAACAGGTATACATCACCCATCTTGAGTCGCCAAATACATGGTACAAAATTTAAATACAACTTAATTATACTGCAGTCGTGTAAAATACGACAAAACATAATCTAAGAGTTTTAATAAGAATATTGTCATCTAAACAATATCCACACTCAATGGAGTCCACATTACATTTATTGTAACACTATTTAACAGAATAGTGAGGACTACTAATACTATCATCTGGACCATCACTCCGTTCCCCGACTAGTCCCAGCTATATTCTCATTTCCTGAAGAGAACAATGAAAGAAAGGGTGAGTTCAACTAGCCCAGTAAGAAATACTATGACTAAGATAATGCAGAATAAATTATCATTAGTCTTCAACAATTTTAAACTGATAAAATACAATAGACATCAAGTTTAAATGCAGCGGAATAAGCAATCCATTAGAAGAATCAAGTAGAGCATGATATCTACTATCTTCTATGTTTTAAAATGTTTTCATCAATTTTATCACGAGAGACTCGACAATAAATAAATCACATCATCGAATCATCCCTGCACTACGGGCCAAGGATATTCATTAAATCATCAATGGTCATGACTATACTGAATAATCTCTGGTCATAATCATACCAAAAATTGTCCATCAATGCACTACAGGCCACTGAGGACTTTTACCACATCATTTATAAAAAAACAGGTCATGATTATATCGAATGATCCCTGGTCATAATCATACCAAGTCCATCTATGCACGTAAGCCAAAGATGACTTTCATCACAATATAAGCATGAATGATGACAATGATGTAAGCATTAATCAAATGAAAACAAGGATAAATATTAAAGACTTTAAATTTATCCAAATATTATCAATCACTTAATAAACTCATCATCTAATATTATTAATATTATAACAATATTTTAATCACTTCTTAAACTTTTAAACAATTTATTTCAATTATTTACACTTTACCAAATAATGCATTTAATCATTCAAAAATGTCATACTCATAAGATTTCATCACCAATGATCAAATCCTCATAAAAAATCAGATATACCCTATATAGGATTCCCAAGCCATAAAATCCTATTTTCCAATTTTGTTACTTCACATAACATATTTAATTCATTTACTCATAACTAGTTCATTTTCATGAAAAATACCAAATCAGTCCCAAAAATATTTCTTTTAAAGATTTAGCGAGAATATAGTCCCATATTGAACATATATTTTTCTAAATTTTTAAAATTCATTTACTATTTTTTATATGGCCAAAACTACCGAATATTTAGACATTTATCATAATTTTTACTTTTCTCCAAAAATTTTGAAATTTACAAGGTATACTCCTGTTATATACATATACTTCCAATAAAATTTTCACCAATTTTGGAGTTAACGACAAAGAGTTATAAGGGTTTACTTTTAAAATAGTCTTTTCCCATAAAATCCATAACCCTTAATCTATACATCCAAAAAATGTCATTTTTGGACAGAATCTAGAAAACTCATCAAATTGTCATTTCAAAATTTTTCAGAATTTTTTAGGGTCAAAAAAATTACAAAACTGCCCCTGGCAGAAACCCCTTTTGAATGAAAATACTATCCATATGAATACAAAGGATCATTCATCATGCATGCGGTAATCCACATAGATAGGTTATTCCAACAAAATAATAAAGAATGGAATAACAGAAGAATTCAACATGCATGCGATAGACCGCACAGACATGTTATTCTCAATAGAATAATAAAGAATGGAACCGTGTCAAATATGCGTAAGCACATGCATGTGATATTCCAACACAATAATAAAGAATGGAACCAGGTCATCATGCATACCGCATAGACGGGATATTCCAACGTAATAATAAAGAATGGAATAACAATAGAATTCACCATGCGTGCGATAGAATCCATGCATGAGTTATTCCAATGTAATAATAAAGAATGGAATAACAGAAGAATTTCACCATGTATGTGGTACTTCGCATAGAAAGGCTATTCCAACATAATAATAAGGAATGGAATAACAATAGCTCTCTTCATGAATTCGAAAGAAATAATATCCCTTACCTTAGAAGAAACTGGATATTGGAATAGTGAGGTAGCAAACTTCTCTTCTTCTTTCTCTCTATAATTTCTCTCTATAATAATTGCTCTAAAGCTTTAGTGAATTGGTGGGAAATGAAGAAAGAATGAGCTTCTATTTATAGAAAAATATAGTTTTGATAATTGCACGTTTTGGGGCTTGAAATATTACAGTACAATACCTCTAACTTTTCTCTCATTTTTAATTTAGTCCTGCAAGTATTATCAAACTTGTACCACGTCCCCTAATAGTAAATAATGTGAATCAATAGTTCAATCATGTGAATCAATAGTTATAATCATGTGAAAGTAAGAATTACAGTATAGTACCTCCATCTATACCTCCATTTTAACTTAGTCACGCAAGTATTATCAATCTTGCACCAACTTCCCTAATAGTACAAGAATGTGATTCAATAGTACACACATGTGAACAAATAGTTATATAAGCATGTGAATTAGTAGCAATTAATTTCTCATTTATCCGATTAATTACCCAATTTATCAATATAACCCCCAGACATCAATTCTCATCGAAATAAATGTCGATTTTCACTAACACTAATAATTCCAACACAATGGAACTATCAATTTCATCTTTAATCAACACGAACTTATTCATCATTAATATTATAATTCATAATATTTAACAACCAAGTCGTTCTCAAGAAAGAGGGGTTTTTTCGATAAGGATTTCTCCTTATTGGCGCGCAATTAGATGACCAAACCTCTCATTGACAGAACTTCTAGAAATTGTAAATATTGCAATTTAATAATATGAATAACTTTGTCGTCTCAATTATTGATTTAATAATATAACATATTATGCGGATGATATTGTGACAATAATTGAATCAATAATATAAGAGATATGATGCAACAATTACTGTAGTAATAATTGAGTATAACTGAGTGACTTCTTAAGTAAGCATCAATAATCAATCTGGTAATACTATCTGACCACGCGTATTCTTCAGACTTTTACTACTAAAGTAGGTCAACAGTTTTAACGGTAACACTTTCGCCGTTATTTTTATAAAAACATAATTCTGTCGTTTTCTAACTACGATAATACTTCCGTTGTGGGGTCCACCAATGATTTTACCGTCGTACGGATATTACCAACAAAAAGAATATTTCCCGACCAATCGAATATTATATAACAACTTGCTTACTTTGCAAAATTTATAAATATTACCCACAACTATAACATTATATCAAATCCACACCATAATATTCAAAAAATAATATTTTTAAAAATTTAAATCTTTATTCATAAAATTTGGGGTCTCACAATTTCCCCTCCTTATGAAATTTTGCCCCCGAAATTTACGTACGTACCTGGTATGCCGAAGAGATGAGGATACCTTGACTTCATTTCAGATTCTAACTCTTGAGGTATAACCTTTGAGTGTTGAATACGATCCTTCTTATCCAAGATTTTAACATGTATCTCCTCATACGTTAAATCTTCTGCTATCTCGTCTAGTTCTAATTTAATAATGTGGTTCGGGTCATCCATATATTTATGTAACATCGATACGTGGAAAATGTTATGAACACGGGACATACTTGGCGGTAAAACGAGTCTATAGGCCACAGTTCTTACTCGATCAAGGATTTCAAATGGGCCAATAAAATTGAGGGTTGAGATTTCCTCTCTTCATCGATTCTTGCTTCTAGAATAACGCCCTCTTGAACCTTCTTCTTCACATTCATCATCTCTGAGTATGTAGCTTACATGACTTTAACTTTATCGATTAAAGTCGATTCTTCTCGTATATTCGCTATCTTCATGTGGGTCTCTAGAGTCTTTAACTCTATCTTCATCATTTATAAGTTATACGAAATGGGCTTTTGTGTTAACAACGTCGCACTCGTAAACCTATACGATCTTCTACTTAACGCGTCAACTACCACATTTGCTCTTCCATAATGATATTGAATGGTATGATCGTAATCTTTAACAGCTCGAGCCAACGTCTTTGGTGCATAATACGTTCGTTTTGGTTGAAGAAGTATTTAAGGGTTTTAGAAATGGGTTTTGTATTGGGTTCAATACAAAATTCGATTTCACGCTCTGGGGGTAGGCCAAGAAGTCTTCAAGAATACGTCAGGAAATTTATTAATATTAGAAATGTCATTCAAAACTGTGACTCTCATCCAAGACTTGGATAGTACGTCACATTGATACCTATCAACTTGTCATCGTCATTCACAACGTCCCCTACGAATAGTCTGGCTTCGGTGCCTTCCACACAAGGAAGTCACCAGTGAAAGGCTCGAGGCTCTTTACTTATGGATTTATATGATAATGATTGACTTTTAGTGGTTTGGTTGCTTGAATTAGAATAATAGGTTGGTAAGGAATATGAAAGCTAACAACCTTACGAAAAGCTTGATAAGTAGTTAACCAATCGATTCCTAAAATCACATCAAAGGCAAGTATTTTTAAAGAGATAAGATCGATAGGTAACGTGAAAGTGTCGATTTAAATCAAACAAGATTTATAAACAGTGGAGGTAACGAAGGTTTCTACTAACGAAGTTTCAACCAATAAGTCAAAGTGTAACCTCTCTAGGTTAAATTTAAACGTTGAGCGCAAGCAAGAGAGATAAAGGACTGGATAGAACCAGTATCTAATAAGGTATAGACTTCGCAAAAAATTATAATTAACTAACCCGTGCTAACTTCGTTCGAGTAACTCGCTTTTTGAGAAGTCGCGAAAAATGCTCTTCCTGAAACCACCGACTTTGTTTTGTCTATATCCGCCTTTGGTGCCACCGTCACAGCTGGACTTGACTTTGGTGCACGACAAAATTGGGCTAGGTGACCTTCTTTTCCACAATTGTAACATGCTTTGGACTGCATCGTGCAGTTTGGACTTATGCGTCCTTCCCCTCCACATTTGTAACATACGACCGGTGGTCGTTCTCCTTCCTTAACAAGTGCTGGTGTTGTTGTCTTTCCATCGTTGTTAAACCTTCTCTTCTTGAAATTTCCACTTCTATTATCTTGGCCATGATTACCACCGAAGTGGTTACCATTCTTGGCATAATAATTTCCCCCCACGATGGTTATCATTATTCCGATGGCCGTTGCCACCGGTACGATTATTATCGTGTTGTTGGTCGTTGTCTTTTGATTGTGCTGACTCATTATCGCACTCCAATAACTGAGCCCTATTCACAACATCAGTATATATATAAAGTTTGTGAGAAATGAGGTATTGACATATATTGGGTTTCAAATCTCTTAGAAACATTCGCGTCATTTGTTCCTCATTATCGACCAAATGGGATGCAAACTAGGATAACTCCGTAAATTTAGCCTCGTATTGCGACACGGTCATATTGTTTTGCTCCAACTTGATGAATTCCACCTTCTTCATGTGACGAATACTTTCAGGAAAGTACTTGTCATTGAACAGCTCTTAGAACTTCTCCCAAGACATCTTGAGTGTGTCAGGCTGGGTACGTTTTACAGATTCCCACCAGTAATCTGCCTCTTCACACAATATAAAGGTGGCAAAGAGAACCTTTTGCTCCTCCGAACATCCCAAGATATCAAATATCTTGGTGATCTGCTTTAACCACGTCTCTGCCTTAAGTGGTTATGGCTTTCCCAAAAACTCCGGCGGTCCCAGCTTCTTGAACTGCTTAGCAGTGGCCAGCCGTGGGTTGCCATTGACTCCACCTGCATTATGAATAGGAGTTTCTCTCCTTTAGTGTTGCATGAATTCTAAAAAGTTCCTAAATATACCATCGTTCGTCATTTGGTCGGCGTCGTTGTTGTTTACACCAGGATTATTGTCTTCCTGTTGCACATTATCCTTGGTATTGATCGTTGGTGACTCAACAGTCTCATATGCTTCATTGCTGATCTCAACATTTTCATATGCCATTTTTAAACACTGTCACAAAATAAGGGTTAATTAACATATCAAATATTATCCCTATACTCTGACCGACCAATTAAATACCAAATAAACTTAGGTAGGTCATACTAGCGAAGGAATTCCACGTCTATCCCCTCCTAGTTCTTGTCTCACATCTCAGCCAGGGATCATATCCCTAAGCTTTGATACCAACTGTGACGCCCCCAAAAACAGGTATACATCACCCATCTTGAGTTGCCAAATACATGGTACAAAATTTAAATACAACTTAATTATACAACAGTCGTGTAAAATATGACAAAACATAATCTAAGAGTTTTAATAAGAATATTGTCATCTAGACAATATACACACTCAATGGAGTCCTCATTACATTTATTGTCACACTATTTAACAGAATAGTGAGGACTACTAATGCTATCATCTGGACCGTCACTCCGTTCCCCGACTAGTCCCAAATATATTCTCATTTCACGAAGAGAATAAAGTGAAAGAAAGGGGTGAGCTCAACTAGCCCAAAGAAGAAATACTATGACTAAGATAATGCAGAATAAATTATCATTAGTCTTCAACAATGTTAAACTGATAAAATACAATAGACATCAAGTTTAACTACATCGGAATAAGCAATCCATTAGAAGAATCAAGTAGAGCATGATATCTACTATCTTCTATGTTTTGAAATGTTTTCATAAATTTTTATCGCTGAGACTCAGCTTAATAAATAAACCACATCATCTAATCATCCCTGCACTACGGGCCAATGATATTCATTAAATCATCAATGGTCATGACTATACCGAATAATCCCTGGTCATAATCATACCAAAAATTGTCCATCAATGCACTACAGGCCACTGAGGACTTTTACCACATCATTTATAACATTACAGATCATAATTATACCGAATGATCCCTGGTCATAATAATACCAATTCCATCTATGCACGTAAGCCAAAGATAACTTTCATCACAATATAAGCATGAGGATGATGACAATGATATAAGCATTAATTGTAAAATCCTAAATTTTACGAATAAAGATTTAATTTTCTCGAAATATTTTTTTTCAAAATTATGGTGTGGATTTGAGATAATGTTATTGTTGTGGGTAATATTTATAAATTTTACAAAAGTAAGCAAGTTGTTATATAATATTCAATTGGTCGGAGAATATTCGTTTTAAATTCGTACGACAGCACAATCATTGGTGGACCCCACAACGAAATTATTGTCGAATTGAGAAAACGACAAAAATATTTTTTTATGAAGATAACGGCGGAAGTTTTACCGTTAACTGTTGAAACACCCGGTGTTAAAAGTATAGTATTACGCGTGGTTGCATAGTAGCACACGGTATTGATTATTGATGCTTACGTGAGAAGTCACTCAGTTTTGTTCAATTATTGCTTTCTGATGAATTGTTGCATAATATCTCACGTTATTTGATTCAATTATTGTCGATATTTTATATATTATTAAATCAATAATTGAGATAACAAAGTTATTAATATTATTATTTGCAATATTAACGATGTCTAGAAGTTACGCGAGGAGAGTTTTGGTCACCTAATCATGGCATGATAGGGAGAAATCCTTATTGGAAAGCCCCCTCTTTCTTAGGAACGACCTGGTCGATTAATATTGTGAATTATAATAAAGGTGATATGTTTTGTTATATTATTATTATAAATGTAATAAAACAGAAAACTTTTTATAAATTTTTGTTTTATTTGATTATAAATAGAATATATTATATTTTATTATGCATAGTGTTTGCATAGTAAAATCTTTTTTATATAAAAGATAACTTTTATAAAGTTATTTGTTTTATTAGACTATAAATAGAATATATAATATTTTATTATGTATAGTGTTTGCATAAGTACTGCATAGTATTTGCATAGTAAAAAAATTTTATATAAAATAGAATACTTTTATAAAGTTATTTATTTTATTAGACTATAAATAGAATATATAATATTTTATTATGCATAGTATTTGCATAGTGCTGCGTAGTGTTTGCATAGTAAAATCTTTTTATATAAAATGTAATACTTTTATAAAGTTATTTTTTATTAGACTATAAATAGAATATATAATATTCTATTATGCATAAGTTTTTGCATAGTAAAATCTTTTTATATAAAACAAAATACTTTTATAAAGTTATTCATTTTATTAGATTATAAATAGAATATATTATATTTTATTTAAAAGATTTTATTTTATTAGAATATTTTATTAATACTGCATAGTAAATCAATATGGACCGCCCGTTTAAAAGTAAATCAATTTGGACCGTTCATGAATTAGTTACTATTCAGTTCATTCTCCTATAAATAGAAGCTCATTCATTCATTATTTCTTACGAATTCACTGAAACTCTAGAGAGAGAAACTATAGAGAGAAAGAAGAAAAGTATTCTGCTACTTCACTACTCCTATATCCAGGTTTCTTCAAGGTAAGGGTATTATTTCTTTCAGTATTCATGAAGAGAACTTACATTATTCCATTCTTTATTATTACATTGGAATAACTCAGATATCTGAGGGCTACCACATACTTGGTGAAATTCTTCTGTTATTCCATTCTTTATCATTATGTTGGAATAACTTTTACCTACATCTGAAGTACCGCTTACATGGTAAAATTCTTCTATTATTCCATTCTTTATTATTCTATTGGAATATCCGTCATGCATCGGATTCACGCATGACTGGTTCTATTATTTATTATTCATTGGAATAACTTTTATCATCTGATCACCGCATACATGGTGAAATTCTTCTGTTATTCCATTCTTTATTATTCTGTTGGAACATCCTGTCTATGCATTTACGCATGACCTGGTTCCATTATTTATTATTCTGTTGGAATATCATGTCTGTGCGTTTACGCATGACCTGGTTCTATTATTTATTATCCTATTGGAATATCCTATCTGTGCGTTTACGCATGACCTGGTTCCGTTATTTATTATTCTGTTATAATATCCTGTCTGTGCGGTCTATCGCATGCCTGGTGATTTCTTTTGTTATTCCATTCTTTATTATACTCAGTTGGTTAAAGTTTTGGCTTCTATACTCCATGAAATTAGTAGAATATCCTAAATATTTGCGCTTCATCCAGATGGAAATATTCTTCTGAGCATTCTTGAATTTTACTCCACAAAGCAGTATATGTTGACAATTTGGACATTATTGAGTTCAGGATAAATTAACTTATAAATCTTTAAAATTTATTCTTGAACTTGTTTTATTGAATTATTATGTCATTGTCATCATCCTCATGTTTATATTATGTTGAAAGTCATCTGTGGCCTGTAGTGCATAGATGGACTTGGTATGATTATGACCAGGGATTATTCGGTATAATGATGACCGTAATATTATAAATGATGTGGTAAAAGTCCTCATTGGCCCGTAGTGCATTGATGGACAGTTGTTGGCATGATCATGACTATTGATGAATACACGAACATCCTTGGCCCGTAATGCATGGATAATTTGTGGTTGTGATACTAATGAATATCCTTGGCCGTAGTGCAGGGATGATGTGGATTATATACTAAGCTGAGTCCCAGCGATAAAAGTGTTGAAAAACCTTTTAAATCATAGAAGATAATAGATTTTATTCTCTACTTGACTCTTTTAATGGATTGCTTGTTCCGCTGTAGTTAAACTTGATGGTTGTTATATTTTATCAGTTTAACATTGTTGAAGACTAATGATAATTTATTCTGCATTATCTTAGTCATAATATTTCTTACTGGGCTAGTTGAGCTCACCCTTTTGCTTTCATTGTTCTCTTTAGAAAATGAGAACGTAGCCGGGACTAGTCGGGGAACGGAGTGATGGTCCGAGATGGTGTATTAGTAGTCCTCACTATTCTATGAAATAGTGTGATAATAAATGTATTGGGGACTTATTTTGAGTTTTAATACTGTCTAGAAGACAATATTTGCATTAAAACTCACTGCTTATGTTGTATATTTAAGATTGTATTTGTATTCTGTACCATGTATTTGACGACTCAGAATAGGTGATGTATACTTGTTTTGGGGGCGTCACAGTTGGTATCAAAGCTTTGGGATATGATCCCTGGCTGAGATGTGAGACAAGAACTAGGAGGGGAGAAATGGGGAATTCCTTCGCTAGTATGACCTACCTAAGTTTATTTGGTATTTAATTGGTCGGTCAAAGTATAGGGATAATATGTGATATGTCAATTAACCCTTGTTTTGTGAAAGTGTTTAAAAATGGCATCTAAAAATGTTGAGATAAGCAATGGAGCAAAATAATATGATCGTATCGCAGTACGAGGCTAAGTTTGCGGAGTTATCCCGGTTTGCATCCCATTTGGTCGATAATGAGGAGCGAATGACGTGAAAGTTTCTAAGAGGTTTGAAACTTGATATATGTCAATACCTCATTTCTCATAAACTTTGTTTATATTCAGATGTTGTGAATAGGGCTCAGTTATTGGAGCGCGATAATGAGTTAGTACAACCAAAAGGTAACGAGCAACAACAAGATAATAATCGTACTGGTGGCAACGGCTATCGGAACAATGATGACCATCGTGGGGGAAATTATCATGCCAAGAATGGTAACCACTTAGGTGGTAATCATGGCCAAGATAATAGAAGTGGAAATTTCAAGAAGAGAAGGTCATTTAGCTCGATTTTGTTGTATAGTGAAGTCAAGTCCAGCTGGGACGGTGGCACCAAAGGCGGATACAGACAAAACAAAGTCAATGGTTTCAGGAAGAGCATTTTTCGTGACTTCTCAAAAAGCGAGTAACCCAAACAAAGTTAGCACGGGTTAGTTAATTATAAATTTTTACGAAGTCTATACCTTATTAGATACCGATTCTACCCATTTTTTTATCTCTCTTGCCTGCGCTCAACGTTTAAATTTGACTCCAGAGAAATTAGACTTTGACTTATCGGTTGAAACTCCGTTAAGAGAAACCTTCGTTACCTCCATTATTTATAAATCTTGTTTGATTCAAATCGACACTTTCACGTTACCTGTCGATCTTATCTCTTTGAAAATACTTGCCTTTGATGTGATTTTAGGAATCGATTGGTTAACTACTCATCATGCTTTTCGTAAGGTTATTAGCTTTCATATTCCTAACCAACCTGTTATACGAATTCAAGTAACCAAACCACTAAAGTTAATCACTATTATATCAAGCCATAAGTAAAGAGCCCCGATCCTTTCATTGTTGACTTTCTTGTGTGGAATGCACCGAAGCCAGAATATCCGTAGGGGACATCGTGAATAACGATGGCAAGTTGATAGATATCAATGTGACGTGCTATCCAAGTCTTGGATGAGAGTCACAGTTTTGAATGACATTTCTATTGTTAATAAATGTCCTGACATATTCTCTAAAGACTTCTTAGCCTACCCCTAGAGCGTGAAATCGAATTTTGTATTGACCCCAGTACAAAACCCATTTCTAAAACCCTTAAATATTTCTTCAACCAAAACGAAAGTATAATGCACCAAGGACGTTGGCTCGAGCTGTTGAAGATTACGACTATACCTTTCAATATCATTATAGAAGAGCAAACGTGGTAGCTGACGTGTTGAGTAGAAGATCGTATGCGTTTACGAGTGTGATGTTGTTAACACAAAAACCCATTTCGTATAACTTACAAATGATGAAGATAGAGTTAAAGACTCTAGAGACCCACGTGAAGATAGCGAATATACGAGTAGAATCGACTTTAATCGATAAAGTTAAAGTCGCTCAAGCTACATACTCAGAGCTGATGAATGTGAAGAAGAAGGTTCAAGAGGGCGTTATTCTAGAAGCAAGAATCGATGAAGAGAGGAAATCTCAACCCTCGATTTAATTGGCCCATTTGAAATTCTCGATCAAGTAGGAACTGTGGCCTATAGACTCGCTTTACCACCAAGTATGTCTCGTGTTCATAACGTTTTTCACATATCCATGTTACGTAAATATGTGGAAGACCCGAACCACATTATTGAGTTAGAACCGGACAAAATAGCGGAAGATTTAACGTATGAAGAGGTTCCTGTTAAAATCTTTTATAAGAAGGATCGTATTCAACACTCAAAGGTTATACCTCAAGAGTTAGAATCTGACGAAGTGTCCTCATTTGTTCGGCATACCAGGTACATACGTAAATTTCGAGGGCAAAATTTCATTAGGAGGGGAGATTGTAAAATCCAAAATTTTACAAATAAAGATTCAATTTTCTCGAAATATTTTTTTTCAAAATTATGGTGTGGTTTTGAGATAATGTTATAGTTGTGGGTAATATTTATAAATTTTACAAAGTACGCAAGTTGTTATATAATATTCGATTGGTCGGGGAATATTCGTTTTAAATTCGTATGACGGCACAATCATTGGTAGACCCCACAACAGAATTATTGTCGGATTGAGAAAACGACAAAAATATTTTTTATGAAAATAACGGCGGAAGTTTTATCGTTAACTATTGAAACACCCGATGTTAAAAGTACAGTAATATGCATGGTTGCATAGTAGCACACGGTATTGACTATTGATGCTTACGTGAGAAGTCACTCAGTTTTGTTCAATTATTGCTACAGTAATTGTTGCATGGTATCTCATGTTATTTGATTCAATTATTGTCGATATTTTCTATATTATTAAATTAATAATTGAGATAACAAAGTTATTAATATTATTATTTGCAATATTAACGATGTCTAGAAGTTCTGCCAAAGAGAGGTTTGGTCACCTAATTGCGCGCCAATAGGGAGAAATCCATATTGGAAACCCCCTCTTTCCTGGGAACGACCTGGTCGATTAATATGATGAATTATAATAAAGGTGATAAGTTTTGTTTTATTATTATTATAAATGTAATAAAACAGAAAACTTTTTATATAAAACAGAAAACTTTTTATAAGGTTTTGTTTTTTCTGATTATAAAAAGAATATATTATATTTTATTATGCATAGTGTTTTGCATAGTAAAATCTTTTTATATAAAATGTAATACTTTTATAAAGTTATTTGTTTTATTAGACTATAAATAGAATATATATAATATTTTATTATCATAGTGCTGCATAGTGTTTGCATAGTAAAATCTTTTTATATAAAATAGAATACTTTTATAAAGTTATTTGTTTTATTAGACTATAAATAGAATATATAATATTTTATTATGCATAGTATTTGCATAAATGCTGCATAGTGTTTGCATAGTAAAATCTTTTTATAAAAAAGCAGTAATACTTTTGTAAAGTTATTTGTTTTATTAGACTATAAATATAATATATAATATTCTATTATGCATAGTGTTTGCATAGTGTAACATTCCGCAATTTTTTTTGTTATATTAAATATTTGTTGAATTATATAAGTATTTAATGGATGTGTTTATGGTTGAATTTGTAATTGATCAAATTTGATTCAATTTGGTTAATTATTTGTAAAATAAATAATTAAGGAAGTTAATTATTATATTTGCTAATTTAATTTAATTATTAAGTTAGAGAGTTTTGATTAATTGAATTATTATTCTTTTTATTTGAATTTGTAATTAAAAGGATGTGTTAGTTGACTAAATAAAATTATATAGAAAATTATAATTTTGTGGTATTGATTTATGGGTTAAGGTAATTTAATAGATTGTTATTAGAATTAATCTAATTAAATAAAAGTGTGACAAATAACCTTTTATAAAGTAGTTATTAAAATAACTTAAAGGAGTTTTAATTCAGTTTTGCCAAACAAGGCCTAAAGCCTATTAAGTCTTTAATCTAATTGTATTTTACCAAACAAGGCATAAAGGTTAATTGATTATTTTTTTGGTTAGCCAAACAAACCTTATGGCTTTTGGTTTTCAAAATGAAAATAATTGATGTCAGTTAAGTTAGTATTATATTATATAATTAATATATATTATATCTTATATGCGTTATATTCTAAGACGTAAGAATAGATGAGAGAGGTAAGAGAGAAGAAAAGAAAAAAACTCAGAGGAAGAAGAAGAAGAGAAGAAGAAAAGTGAGAGAATCCTAGAGAATTGGGAGTGAAGATGAGAAAAGCTTGACAATCAAAGATATAGTATCATCATCTTCTTCAAGGTATCATCCTACTCTTTTAGTTTTTAAAGGTTTAGTTTTTCTCTTCCCTAATTCTCTGTAAAATCCTTGTGTAAGGATAAATTATTTGTTATGTATGTGATTTTATATGATAATCTAGTGTTATTAAACTATTTTCTTAAGCTATAATTGAGAATAGTCCATGAATTTATATTATGTATATGGTTGTGAAGAAAAACTATTTTTACAGAGAGTTTTTGTGTATATATATATTGTTTGGTTTAAGGTAGAAATTAAGGGTTTATTTGTTGTTTAATTGATAAATTGATTATTGAATGTGGTAGAGTATGTATAAACTTTGATAAAATGCTTTGAATTAACTATTTTGGTTGAAAAACAAAATCACAGTGTTTAACTTTCATCAAAAATATCAAAAAGTGAGTTTTTAGCAAAAACAATGAAATTGGATGTGTTAAATTTGTTGCTTATGTTGTTGTATGAGTAGAAACATGTTTACAATCATTGAACTATGTTTATGTGATGTCTCTATAGGAATTACATGCTAATTAGGCTGTTAGAAAGGAACTTTTAGGCCAAAATTGGCTTTTGTTCATACTATTGTCGAAGTTGCCATTAAGATCGCAGCTGTTAACGCCAACGCGACTTAGCGATAGATAATTTCACTTTGCCGCAATACGGCTCCATATCATAGCGCCATCATCATCATGTCATAGTCAGCAACACCATGATATAAATCGTGGCCTTGTGTATGAAGTTAAAGCGAAATAATCTCGATAAAGTACTTTTTGTACTCGAAATTTGAAGGAATTGTTATGTGATAATAGTAGGACTGTAAAATATTGATTTTAATGTTTCTATACCTAGAATGAACATGTTATTAACAATTAAATTATTTTGTAACTTGATTATGTAATTAAAAATCAAATTTTTAAATGATGAACGTACTTAGTTATGTTTATAAAGTGGTAATGGCTAACTATGTCATGATGACATATGTTTATAGGATATTATAATTCGAATTGTTCGGTTTAGTCTACGAGCAAGGCAAGTTCTCTAATCTATTTTCTTGTTGAAGCAATTATGGTTTCCAATTGGATTACCTTATAAATGATGCAAGCTTTCTAAACTTTGATTTTTATATTGAACAAGTTATTCTTGTATTTAACTTGTTGTTTAGCATGCACAATTATACCTACTAATGTTGAACAGTTTTATCGTTCAAATTGCTACGCATGCTTAGTATTCGATTTTAAATAACCTTGGCTTAACATTGTTCAAGCAAGGTGTGTTATAGTTATTCAAGTTGTATGCTATTAGATTATTCCTAAAGCATGACTTTAATTTATCATGTTGATTCAATTACGATTATTCTATAGTATGATGTTATTGGTTTTATTCAACTAATCCTTAGTTGATGTTCGTTAAATTCCAAATTACCCTGAAATGTATCCAAACCAAACTCACTTAATAAAGGTGATATGTTTTGTTATATTATTATTATAAATGTAATAAAAGCGAAAACTTTTATAAATTTTTGTTTTATTTGATTATAAATAGAATATATTATATTTTATTATGCATAGTGTTTGTATAGTAAAATCTTTTTATATAAAATGTAATACTTTTATAAAGTTATTTGTTTTATTAGATTATAAATAGAATATATTATATTTTATTTAAAAGATTTTGTTTTATTAGAATATTTTATTAATACTGCATAGTAAATTAATATGGAACGCCCGTTTAAAAGTAAATCAATCTAGACCGTTCATGAATTAGTTACTATTAATTCAATTCTCCTATAAATAGAAGCTCATTCCTTCATTATTTCTTACGAATTCATTGAAACTCTAGAGAGAGAAACTATAGAGAGAAAAAAGAAAAGTATTCTGCTACTTCACTACTCTTATATCCAGTTTCTTCTAAGGTAAGGGATATTATTTCTTTCGTATTCATGAAGAGAACTTCTGTTATTTCATTCTTTATTATTCTCATTGGAATAACTCAGATATCTGTGAGCTACCCTATACTTGGTGAAATTCTTACATTATTCCATTCTTTATCATTATGTTGAATAACTTTTGTACATCACAACCGCATACACGGTGAAATTCTTACATTATTCCATTCTTTATTATTACATTGGAATATCCATGCATGCGGATTACGCATGACACGTTCCATTATTTATTATTCTGCTGGAATAACTTGTCATGTGAAGTACCGCATACACGGTGAAATTATTACATTGGAATATCCTCATGCAAGCGGATTCTGCGACACTGGTTCCATTATTTATTATTACGCTGAATAACTCGCTCATGCCAATACCGCATACATGGTGAAATTCTTCATTATTCCATTCTTTATTATTACATTGGAACATCCTCATGCGTGCGTTTACGCATGACCTGGTTCCATTATTTATTATTCTGTTAGAATATCCTGTCTATGCGTTTACGCATGACCTGGTTCCATTATTTATTATTTATTAGGAATATCCTGTCTGTGCGTTTACGCATGACCTGGTTCCGTTATTTATTATTCCGTTGGAATAACCTGTCTGTACGGTCTATCGTATGCTTGGTAATTTCTTTTGTTATTCCATTCTTTATTATACTCAGTTGGTTAAAGTTTTGGATTCTATACTCCATGAAATTAGTAGAATATCCTAGATATTTGCACTTCATCCAGATGGAGATATTCTTCTGAGCATTCTTGAATTTTACTCCACAAAGCAGTATATGTTGACAATTTGGACATTATTGAGTTCAGGATAAATTAACTTATAAATCTTTAAAATTTATTCTTGAACTTGTTTTATTGAATTATTATGTCATTGTCATCATCCTCATGTTTATATTATTTTGAAAGTCATTTGTGGCCTGTAGTGAATAGATGGAATTGGTATGATTATGACCAGGGATTATTCGGTATAATCATGACCGTAATATTATAAATGATGTGGTAAAAGTCCTCATTGGCCCGTAGTGCATTGATGAACAGTTGTTGGCATGATTATGACTATTGATGAATACACGAATATCCTTGGCCCGTAATGCATGGATAATTTGTGGTTGTGATACTAATGAATATCCTTGGCCGTAGTGCAGGGATGATGTGGATTATATATTAATCTGAGTCCCAGCGATAAAAGTGATGAAAACCCTTTTAAATCATAAAAGATAGTAGATTTTATTCTCTACTTGACTCTTTTAATGGATTGCTTGTTCCGCTGTAGTTAAACTTGATGTCTATTGTATTTTATCAGTTTAACATTGTTGAAGACTAATGATAATTTATTCGCATTATCTTAGTCATAATATTTCTTCTTAGGGCTAGTTGAGCTCACCCTTTTGCTTTCATTGTTCTCTTGAGAAATGAGAACGTGGCGGGACTAGTCGGGGAGCGAAGTGATGGTCCGAGAGATGGTGTATTAGTAGTCCTCACTATTCTATGAAATAGTGTGATAATAAATGTATTGGGGACTTATTTTGAGTTTTAATCACATATGAAGACAATATTTGTATTAAAACTCACAACTTATGTTGTATATTTAAGAT
The DNA here is from genome assembly GCA_020205615.1 of Panax quinquefolius. Classification (NCBI taxonomy): domain Eukaryota; kingdom Viridiplantae; phylum Streptophyta; class Magnoliopsida; order Apiales; family Araliaceae; genus Panax; species Panax quinquefolius. The sequence continues at coordinate 120,107,475 of CM035161.1, read as the reverse complement.
TGTATTTGTATTCTGTACCATGTATTTGGCGACTCAGAATAGGTGATGTATACCTGTTTTGGGGGCGTCACATTAATCAAACGAAAACAAGGATAAATATTAAAGACTTTAAATTTATCCAAATATTATCAATCACTTAATAAACTCATCATCTAATATTAATAATGTTATAACAATATTTTAACCACTTCTTAAACCTATAAACAATTTATTTCAATTGTTTACACTTTACCAAATAATGCATTTAATCATTCAAAAATGTCATACTCATAAGATTTCATCACCAATGATCAAATCTCTCATCAAAAATCTGCATATACCCTATATAGGATTCCCAAGCCATAAAATCCTATTTTCCAATTTTGTTACCTCACATAACATATTCAATTCATTTACTCATAACTAGTTCATTTTCATGAAAAATACCAAATCTGTCCCAAAAATATTTCTTTTCTGAGATTTAGCAGAATATAGTCCCATATTGAACATATATTTTCCTCGGAATTTTTAAAATTCATTTACTATTTTTCATATGGCCAAAACTGTTGAATATTTAGACATTTATCATAAATTTTACTTTTCTCCAAAAATTCTGAAATTTACAGGGTATACTCCTGTTATATACATGTACTCCCAATAAAATTTTTACCAATTTTGGAGTTAACCACAAAGAGTTATAAGGGTATACTTTTAAAATAGTCTTTTCCCATAAAATCCATAACTCTTAATCTATACATCCGAAAATCGCCATTTTTGGACCCAATCTAGAAAACTCATCAAATTATCATTTCAATTTTTTCCAGAATTTTTGAGGGTCAAAAAAATTACAAAACTGCCCCTGGCAGAAACCCCTTTTGAATGAAAATACTATTCATATGAATACAAAGGATCATTCACCATGCATGCGGTAATCCACATGAGCGAGTTATTCCAATGTAATAATAAAGAATAGAATAATGAAAGAATTCACCATGCATGCGATAGACCGCATGCATACGAAGAGTTTATTCTCAACAAAATAATAAAGAATGGAACGTGTCATGCCGTAAACCGCATGCATGTGATATTTGAAATGTAATAATAAAGAATGGAATAACAACAGAATTCACCATGCATGCGATAGACCACACAGACAGGTTATTGCAACAGAATAATAAAGAATGGAATAACAAAAGAATTTCACCATATATGCGGTACTTCGCATAGACAGGTTATTCCAATATAATAATAAGGAATGGAATAACAATAGCTCTCTTCATGAATAGGAAAGAAATAATACTCCTTACCTTAGAAGAAACTGGATATTGGAATAGTGAGGTAGCAGACTTCTCTTCTTCTTTCTCTCTATAATTTCTCTCTATAATAATTGCTCTAAAGATTTAGTGAATTGGTGAGAAATGAAGGAAGAATGAATTTTTATTTATAAGAAAATATAATTTTGATAATTGCACGTTTTGGGGCTTAAAATATTACAGTACTATACCTCCAACTTTTCTTTCATTTTAAATTTAGTCCTGCAAGTATTATCAAACTTGCACCACCTCCCCTAATAGTAAATAATGTGAATCAATAGTTCAATCATGTGAATCAGTAGTTATAATCATGTGAAAATACGAATTACTGTATAGTACCTCCATCTATACCTCCATTTTTAACTTAGTCATGCAAGTATTATCAATCTTGCACCAACTCCCCTAATAGTACAAGAATGTGATTCAATAGTACACACATGTGAACAAATAGTTATATAAGCATGTGAATTAGTAGCAATTAATTGCTCATTTATCCGATTAATTACCCGATTTATCAATATAACCCCAGACATCAATTCTCATTGGAATAAATGTCGATTTTCACTAACATTAATAATTCCAACACAATGGAACTATCAATTTCATCTTTAATCAACACGAACTTATTCATCATTAATATTATAATTCATAATATTTAACAACTAGGTCGTTCCCAGGAAAGAGGGGGCTTTCCAATAAGGATTTCTCCCTATTGGCGCGCAATTAGATGACCAAACCTCTCCTTGACAGAACTTCTAGACATTGTAAATATTACAATTTAATAATATGAATAACTTTGTCGTCTCAATTATTGATTTAATAATATAACATATTATGCAGATGATAATCTTGTGACAATAATTGAATCAATAATATGAGAGATATGATGCAAAGAATTACTATAGCAATAATTGAGTATAACCGAGTGACTTCTTACGTAAGCATCAATAATCAATACCGGTGTACTACTATGTAACCACGCCAGACATCGCTTTATTTTTTACTACCGAGTAGTTCAACAGTTTTAACGGTAACACTTTCGCCGTTATTTTTATAAAAAGATAATTCTGTCGTTTTCTAACTACGACAATACTTCCAGTGTGGGGTCCACCAATGATTGTACTGTCGTACGTATATTCCCAACAAAAATAATATTCTCCGACCAATCGAATATTATATAACAACTTGCTTACTTTGCAAAATTTATAAATATTACCCACAACTATAACATTATATCAAATCCACACCATAATATTTAAAAAAAAATATTTCGAGAAATTTAAATCTTTATTCATAAAATTTGGGGTCTCACACCAACTCTGCGACAAGGGTCATCAAGTAACATTCCTCAACAATCAATGTCAAGTCAGAGATCTGAACACATCCGCCATAAAGCTAACAGGAACAAGAGAAGGAAATGTCTACACAGTAAATCTTGGTAAACTAAGCTCAGACGAGACAATATGCTTTCTGGCAAAAGCATCTGAAGAAATGAGCTGGCTATGGCATAGAAGACTGTCTCATCTCAACTTTAAGAGCATGTCTAAACTAGCCTCAAAGGATTTAGTTGCAGGCTTGCCCAAGTTCAGCTTCGTCAAAGAAAGGCCTTGTAATGCCCGTCAGCTTGGAAAGCAGACTAAAAGCTCATTTAAAAGCAAAACTGCAAACTCAATTAACGAACCCTTGTTGTTACTTCACATGGATTTATTTGGGCCAATTCCAACAACGAGCCTTGGAGGGAAGAGATACTCACTAGTCGTAGTGGACGATTATACCAGATCCACATGGGTGTTATTTCTAACCTCGAAAGATGAAACAAGCTCCCAACTAATCAAGATGTTCGGACTAGTAATGAACGAGAAAGGGGTGAAAATTAAGGCTATAAGGAGTGATCATGGCAGAGAATTTGACTTCTCTGAAATGGACCAGTTCTGCACAGACAATGGCATCAGTCACAACTTCTCAGCTCCACGAACTCCTCAACAAAATGGAGTAGCTGAAAGAAAGAACAAAACGTTAATAGAGGCTGGAAGAACTTTACTAGCAGTAGCCCATCTGCCTTAGTACTTCTGGGCAGAAACTGTCAACACTACATGCTACACTTAGAACAGATCACTGATACACTCTACGATTAAGAAGACTCCCTACGAACTGTGGAAAGAAAGAAGGCCAAATGTTAGCTACTTCCATGCTTTCGGCTGTGCATGCTATATTATCAATAATTGAAAGCAATATTTGACAAAGTTCCAACCCAAATCAGACGAAGGAATCTTTCTTGGATATGCCATGCAGGCGATAAAGGCCTACAGTGTTTCAACAAAAAGACACCGAAGCGTTGAAATCTCAATCCACATCATCTTCAATGAAACAGACTTGGACAAAATAGTGCCTCAAGACTCTACGAACGACAGTTCAGACACTACGAACGAGGACGTCGAGCTCAACACTAAGATCGTAGTTCCAGACAGTGGAATCGTTGAGCAAGGAAATGAGATCGTAGAGAGGCCTACGCAAGACAACGAACCTCCACATCAAGAATCAAAAATTGATCTTGAAAATCTCAGACAAGAAGGCATCAGGACAGATGTTCCAACAGGAAATAGATGGGCAAGATATCACACTCAAGACTTAATCATTGAAGATCCTAGTGCAAGAGTCAAAACAAGAGCTGCCACCCAAAACGAATGTTTCTATTTAAGCTTCCTGTCACAAATGGAACCAAAGAAGATTATGTTATGGAAGACTCCAGCTGGATAGAAGCCATGCAGGAAGAACTTAATCAGTTTGAAAGAAGCAAAGTATGGAGATTGGTTCCAAGACCAAAAAGTCATCCTGTCATTGGAACTAAGTGGGTCTTCAGAAACAAGATGGATGAAGATGGAGTAACAACCACGAATAAAGCAAGACTAGTAGCCAAGGGTTACACTCGGGAGGAAGGCATTGATTACGATGAGACATTTGCACCTGTTTCCAAACTAGAAGCCATCAGAATATTCCTGGCCTTTGCTGCTCATATGAAGTTCAAAGCCTTTCAGATGGATGTCAAGAGTGCATTCCTAAATGGTGAACTTCAAGAAAAAGTATATGTAGAGCAACCTCCAGGTTTCATCAATCCATTTCTTTCAAATTACGTCTATAGATTAGACAAAGCCTTATATGGTCTTAAACAAGCACCCAGAGCATGGTATGAAACATTAACTAACTTTCTTATTGAAAATGGGTTCACTAGAAGTAGAGTAGATACCACATTATTTCTTAGAAAGCATAAAGACAAAGTCTTATTAGTTCAAATATATGTTGATGACATTATTTTTAGATCTACAGATGAAAAGTTATGCAAGAGATTTTCCAAGCTTATGCAGAGCAATTTTGAAATGAGCATGATGGGTGAGCTGAACTTCTTCCTTAGACTGCAAGTAAGCAGACTGATGAAGGAATCTTTATAAACCAAGCCAAATACATCAAAGACCTACTTAGAAAGTATGGCATGGAATCAGCCTCTCCCATGAAAACTCTAATTGCTCTTGCAACCAAGCTTGACAAAGATGAAAAAGGTAAAAGTATTGACTTAACTCAATACAGAGGTATGATCAGCTCTCTTCTGTATCTGACTGCCAGTAGACCAGACATAATGTTTACAACATGCATATGTACTAGATTTCAAGCTAATCCTAAGGAATCACACTTAACTGCTGTAAAAAGGATTTTCAGGTACCTGAAGGGCACACCTCACTTGGGGCTTTGGTATCCCAAGGAGTCCTCATTTAAACTAACAGGATATATAGATGCTGACTTTGCAGGTTGTAAAATGAGCAGAAAAAAGTACCAAATGCACTGTCACCGTTTAGAAAAGCAGACTTGTGTCTGGTTCAAAGATGAAGCAAAACTCGATATCTACTTCAACTGCAGGCTGGATACATTCTTTGACGACAATTTCTTTGTGCTCAAATCCTCTGGATGAAAAATCAGCTAGCAGACTATGGGTTTGAATTCAAATCTATACCTGTTCACTATGATGACACAAGTTCCATATCAATAACACATAATCCTGTCATGCATTCTAGGACTAAACATATAGAAATAAGGTATCATTTCATTAGGGATCATGTGCAAAATGAAACTATATCTTTACAATATATCCCTACTGAAAATCAACTTACTGATGTCTTTACTAAGCCTCTAGATGAATCCAGGTTTAACAAATTAATAAGTGAGCTAGGCATGCTTAATTTACAACCATGAAATTTATGCTCTAGTGTGTAATAATCATATAAATACAAAGGCTATGCTTGAAATCGTAGACATGACTAAAGGAAGTCCACAATCGTAGAGCTGCAGTGAAATGAAACTCAATGATCGCAGTGCCAACTCAATGATGGCTGAACTCCATCAACAAAACAAAGGAGCATCCAATGATGACAAAGTTCAACAAAACAAAGCAATCTCTCTAATAAGTGCCTCAGGAACAAACCTAACCCTTGATTCAATCCATGAGGTTGGCCCTTCCTGAGCTACTTTAAACCAAGAAGAATGCTAAGTCAAAAGTTCATCACAAAGACACGGGAAAATTCAACGATCGTAGTACAGACTCGACGAATGCAGAGCAGACTCAACGAATACAGAGCAGACTCGACAATCGCAGTGCATACTTGACGATCATAAGGACTACCTCAACTATCGTAGTTCTCCCAAAGGACACTTTAGCTCAGAAAGAGCTAAGGGCAAATTAGTACATTCCTCATCAGTCAAATTCGTAGGGCCAAGCAGAATTTGACACATGCCCTACTAAATAAATAGAGAGAGGGAAGTTACAAGTATAGTTTGAAAACACCTTTTTGAAATCAAAAGTTCAAAAACCTCATCTCTATCTCTCTCTATCTCTCTCTCTCTCTACAAGCAGAAACCCTAACTTTCCTAAAAACTCAAACAACCATATTCAGTACAAAGAAGTCAATGGCAGCCTCAAATGTCATCTCCGGTTACAGACTGTACTTTGATGAGTTCAAGACATCCGATCCTAAATTTCTCAAAACTCTGTCTCTGATAAATAAAGCTAGTCTTGAAGAGGCTCTGGGAACGTGCACATGGATCTACCCTAAGCTGATAAAGGAATTCTACAAAAATGGTGCATTCGAAAATGACATCATCACTACGAGGGTCAGTGATGTGAAAATCAAGCTCAAGGCTGAGGACATAAATTTAGCCCTAGGTTTCAAATTGAAAGTGTTTATGTTCATATATGGCATCGATTTCCATGAAGAACTTAAGAGAATGCACCACAATAAGTTCCCCACTGTCAAAGGATATAAGAAGAAAGAGTTCCCACAGAGGTATGAATTCTTGGCAGACATTATTGGGAAATGCATATGCTGCAAGATCTCTGGCCATGATTCTGTAAACGAAGTACAGCTCAAGCTCATGACACCCATAAGCTGTGGCATTCAACTCAACTACGGAGCTCTACTGCTTGACTTGTGACGCCCCCAAAATTAGGTATACATCACCCATCTTGGGTCGCCACTTACATGGTACATAAATTCAAATACAACTTACTAATATAACGTAGGTATACAATACGACATAAACTCGTGAGTTTGAATACAAATATTGTCTACCGGATATTATACAAACTCAAAAGGAGTCCTCATTACTACTATTATCACACTATTTCACGAATAGTGAGGACTACTAATGCTATCCTCCGGACCATTACTCCGCTCCCAGACTCGTCCCGGTTATATGTTCTCATTTCACAGAGAAACGGTGAAAGAAAGGATGAGCTCAACTAGCCCAATGAAGAAATATTACACTAAGATAATGCGTAATAATTTATCATTAGCCTTCAACAAAGTGTTAAACCGATAAAATACAATAGACAACAAGTTTAATCTGCAGCAGAATAAGCAATCCATTAAAAGAGTCAAGTAGAGAATAAAATTCTACTATCTTTTAGGTTTTAAAAGGTTTTTCATCATTTGTATATGGTGAGACTCACTTTAATAAATAATCCACATCATCGAATCACCCCGCTTTTCTGACCAAGGATATTCATCAAATTATCAATGGTCATGACTATACCGAATCATCCTCGGTCATAATCATACCAAAATTATCCATCAACGCATTACAGTGCCACCGAGGACTTTTATCACATCATTTATAACAAGCCATGATTATACCGAATGATCCTCGGTCATAATCATACTAAGTTCATCTATACACGTAAGTCAAGATAACATAATATAACATGAGGATGATGACAATGACATAATAATTCAATAAAACAAGTTCAAGAATTATTTTATCCAGAATTATTAACGTCCAAATTGTCAAAATGATACTTTATTTTGTAGAGTAAAATTCAAGAATGATCGTAAGAATATTTCCATGAAAAGATATCTTTGGATGAAGCGCAAATATCAAGGATATTCCACTAATTTCATGGAGTATAGAAGTCAAAGTTTTAACCAATTTGGGTATAATAAAGAATGGAATAACAAAAGAAATCATCATGCATGCGGTACTTAGCATGTACATGTTATTCCAATGTAATAATAATAATGTAACTGTGTCGTGAAATTCACACCGAGCGGGACGTTCAAATGTAATAATAAAGATGGAACGGTCATCCTGTAAAACACACGATAGGATATTCCAACAGAATGATAAAGACGGAACCAGTCCTGTAAAACACACAAACAGGATGTTCCAATGTAATAATAATAAAGATTTTAACCAGTCCCGTAAAACACACGATGTGGATGTTCAAATGAGAATAATAGAAGAATGTCACCAAGTATAGGGTAAACCACGATATCAAAGTTATTCCAACGAGTAATAATAAGCAATGGAATAACAACAGCTTCTCTTCATGAATAAGAAAGAATAACACCCCTTACGGGTACAACAAATAATATTCCCTACCTTGGAAGAACCGAATATTGGCGAGGTGAAGTAGCGAGAATACTTTTCTTCTTTCTCTATATAGTTCTCTCTCTGAGTTTCATGAATTCGTGAAAATAATGAAGCACTAGGCCTCTATTTATAGAAGATTCCTAGCTTAGACCTACCATGAAAAAAGGCAAGTGGCTTGACGATTTGGTGATGTGAAAAGAAAAGTGGTTCGGCGCTTTGTAATGTGAAACGACAAGTGGTTCGATCGCTTTGTAATGTGAAACGACAAGTGGTTTGACACCGTAATGTGAAACGGCAAGTGGTTTGACGCTTTGTAATGTGAAACGGCAAGTGGTTTGACGTCCTAGTAAAGGTAATTACTATTGACGAAGGTAATTACTATTCACAAGGGTAATTACTATCATGAAGGTAATTACTATCGACGAAGGTAAATACTATCGACGAATGTAATTACTATTCACAAAGGTAATTACTATCGATGAAGGTAATTACTTATCGACGAAGGTAAATACTATTGATGAAGGTAAATACTATTGACGATTGAAGGTAATTACTATTCACAAAGGTAATTACTATCGACGTAAGAGACTCTTAGATAAATGACATATGGCCCCCATAAAATAATCAAACTTACCACAAACGTCTACATAATGACTTTTATATACATTAAGGATTGAATAAATATTACCACAAATCATTTTATTTTTAATCAACACATTTTTAATCTTTCAACAATTATTAATCATTTATAACTTGTCGTCTCAATTAATAATATAACATATTATACGAGATGATACCGTGACAATAATTGAATCAATAATATAAGAGATATGATCAAGTGATTACTATAGCGATAATTGAGCATAAATGAGTGACTTCTCACGTAAGCATCAATAATCAATACCGTAAGTCTTACTATGCAACCACGCCAGACATCAGTATTTTTTTACCAATCGTAGTTCAGTTCAATGTTTTAACGGTAACACCTCTCCGTTATTTTTATAAAATATTTTGTCATTTTCTCAATCCGACAATAATTACATTGTGGGGTCCACCAATGATTGAGTAGTTGTGCGAATATTCCCTAACAAAAGAATATTCCCACCAAACGAATATTTTATAACAACTTGCATACTTTTTTGCAAATTTATAAATACTACCCACAACTATAATATTATCTCAAATTCACACCATAATATTAAAAATTATTTCACAAAATTTAAATCTTTATTGATAAAATATGGGGTCTCACAATCTCCCTCCTTATGGAATTTCGCCCTCGAAATTAGTGGGTACGACTGGTATGATAAAGAGGTGAGGATACCTTGAATACCTTTATCGTTGAAAACATTAAATTCATCTTGCAATCCTACCAAAGATATTTATTCGCAATTCATCTTTGCACTACTGTGCCAAAGATATACAACTCAGAAAACTAATAATGCTTTGAGACGCAGACTTAATAGTATCACGACCACGAATTATCCATGCACCAATCGGCAAGGATATTCGTGTTTTCATTCTACTGGCCATGATTATACCGAATAATCCTTGGTCATAATCATACCAAGTCTACTACTACTAAAGATGACTTTTACCACATCCATGAATTAATATTTCATTGCTTTGAGACTCACCAATAATTAATCCATATCATCGAATCATCCCCGCACTACGTGCCAAGGATATTCATTAGTATCACGACCACGAATTATCCATGCACTACTACCAAAGATAATCGTGTATTCATTAAGATCACGACCACAAATTATCCATGCACTACTACCAAAGATAATCTTGTATTCATTAGTATCACGACCACATATTATCCATGCACTACGGCCAAAGATAATCGTGTATTCATTAGTATCACGACCACAAATTATCCATGCACTACTACCAAAGATAATCGTATTCATTAGTATCACGACCACAAATTATCCATGCACTACTACCAAAGATAATCGTGTATTCATTAGTATCACGACCACAAATTATCCATGCACTACTACCAAAGATAATCGTGTTTTTCAATTACGGTTATGATTATACCGAACAATCCTCAGTCATAATCATACCAAGTCCATCTATGCACTACAAAAGCCACGTATGACTTTCAACATAATATAAACACGAGGATAACGATATAAAAAGAATCAATCAAATGAGATAAAGGATAAATATTAAACATTTATAATATAATTTATCCAGATTCAAGAATATCCCCATGTTATCAATCACTTAATAATCTCATAATCTAATATCATTAATATTATAACAATATTTTAATCACTTCTTAAATTTATAAACAATTTATCTCAATTGTTTACGCTTTTACCATATAATGCATTTAATCATCCAAAATGCCATACTCATAAGATATCATCACCAATTATCAAATCCTCATCAAAAAAAAATATGCATATATTCTATATAGGATTCTCTAGCCATAAAATCCTATTTTCAACTTTTGTTACTTTACATAACATATTTAACTCATATGTTCAGAACTAAACTATTTTCATAAAAATACCAAATCAGTCCCAAAATATTTCTTTTCTGGGTTTTAGCATAATATAGTCCCATAATGAAAATATATTTTTCTAATTTTAAAATTCATTTACTATTTTTCAAAAATCAATTTCTAATTAATTCCTTAAGAAATTAGCTACCTCAAGTTTAACTCCAAAATTCCCAAATCTTGGCAGGACCTTACACATGTTAACGTGAGCTTCCAGTTTAAATTTCATGGTCATCTGAGTTATAGAACTCCTAGGTTATAGCGTTTTTATTTAAAAACCTAAATATTGAAATAGTCATAACTTGCTCATTTTAGGTCGAATGAGCTCATTTTTTGGACAGGAGGTACTTTATACCATATACCTTCAAGTCCCAAAAGGCCAGAATTTTTCTCATAATTTAAGTGGCCAGAAACAACCCGTCTAAAATCATGGCAAAGAACTTTTTCGGTTTTTGCAGCTTTGCACTCCTTTGCTAAAATCAGTCCACACAAAAATCTACAACACCTTTTCCAGTAATTCCACTTAGATTAGTTAGGTAACTCATAGATCTAACTCTAGGACTTGACCACACTCAAAATTCAAAATATAATAGGAGATATGGTCAATTGAATTTCATGTTACGCTTTTCACCAAAATCGATTTTCAACTCTTTGTGATTTCTAAGAAACTTTCATGTTTTCACATACTAACCAACATAACTCATCTTAAAATTTACTAACACTTCATATACCCATGATTTTCATCAGTTCTATCTTTTATTATGACTTTCATCATAATCCACGTAAAATGATCCTTTTAGTTGAAGAAATATTTGAGGGTTTAAGAAATGGGTTTTTGTCTTCGGGGTCAATACAAAATTCGATTTCACGTTCTAGGGTAGGCTAGGAAGACTTCAAGAATACGCCAAGAAATTTATTAATGATAGAAATATCATTCAAAATCATTATTCGTCCAAGACTTGGATAAGACGTCACATTAATACCAACTGTGACTTCTATCCCTTAACTGATAAGACCTCACAATGATACCTATCAACTTGTCATCTTCATCACGACGTCGCCTACGAAAAGTCCGGCTTTTGCATTTCACACAAGGAAGTCAACAACGAAAGGATCGGGGCTCTTTACTTATGGCTTGATATAACAAAGGTGATTAACTTTAGGGTTTGGTTACTTTGAATTAGTATAACAGTTTGGTTAGGAATATGAAAGCTAACAACCTTACAAAAAAAGAATAATGAGTAGTTAATCAATCATTTTCAAAAAATTACCTCAAAGGCAAGTATTTTCAAAGAGATAAGATCGTGAAAGTGTTTATTTGAAACAACAAGATATAAACAAATGGAGGTAACGAAGGTTTCTCCCAACTAAGTTTCAATAGAAAAATCAAAGTCTAATTTTTCCTGAGTCAAATTTAAACATTGAACACAACTAGGTAGAATAAAAGAGTGGGTAGAACTTGTATTGAATAAAGTATAGACTTCGTAATAATTTATAATTAATTTACCCGTAATAACTTCGTTCGGGTTTCTAAACAAACGCTCTCGCTTAAAATTACCGAAGTTTGACTTTACTATAGGTACATTCCACCCTTAAGTGCTTCTTCACATTCCCGATCCATGATTTGAATCATTATTCTCGATCCATATCGAATTCGGGTTGGCCGCTATGCATGTGGTAATTCCGAATTCGATGTTGGGTTCTCCCAATTCTTTGTCCAAAAAGCAAAGTCCATTTCATCTATTTTGGCTTTATTGGATCGGACGTCTTTTTCTACACTACCAACGCGTTGTGCGACTTTTTACCCATGCATCGCCTATTCTCCTTCGCTCATTGTTTCTTCTTTCACCGATCTTTGATTTTTAAATTCTCGAATTCCAACTTTAATATCTTACACCGCCAAAGCGTGATTTTGTTCGAGCATCACATATCGGGTAACCCAATTTTGAATTGTTGTATCCCTTTGTTCCACGACCGCTTGCCGCTTCTTCAACCTCGTTTCTTCTAGCTTTCACGAACACGATTTTGTAATTCTAAGTTTTGATCATAAACTTCTTCTAACCAATTCTCCTCAGGTTCCTCTTCTTCCTCTTCTTCCTCACTCTCAGCTGCTACCTCTGCAACTAGCTCAGGTGCAACAATTAGTTCTTCATTCACTACGTGGATATCTCTAATTTGTTCCTCGTCTGACACTACATTAACCTGATTAGTGATTAAAGGTGTCACAACGGTCACATTCACTCCATTGTTAATATTTTCAGCTGCCATTTCCAAACACTGCCACAAAATAAGGGTTAATTGACATGCAACATATTATCACTATACTCTGACCGACCAATCAAATACCAAATAAACTTAGGTAGGTCATACTAGCGAAGGTATTCCCTGTCTCTCCCCTCCTAGTACTATTCTCACATCTTAGCCAGGATCATATCCTAAGCTCGATATTAAACCGTGACGCCCCAAAATTAGGTATACATCACCCATCTTGGGTCGCCACTTACATGGTACATAAATTCAAATACAACTTACTAATATAACTGCTGTGTATACAATACGACATAAACCGTGAGTTTGAATACAAATATTGTCTACTAGATATTATACAAACTCAAAAGGAGTCCTCATTACTACTATTATCACACTATTTCACGTAATAGTGAGGACTACTAATGCTATCCTCTCGACCATTACTCTGCTCCCCGACTCGTCCCGGCTATGTTCTCATTTCACAAGAATAAAGTGAAAGAAAGGTGAGCTCAACTAGCCCAAAGAAGAAATATTATGACTAAGATAATGCAGAATAATTTATCATTAGCCTTCAACAAAGTTAAACCGATAAAATACAATAGACAACAAGTTTAATCTGCGGTGGAATAAGCAATCCATTAAAAGAGTCAAGTAGAGAATAAAGTCTACTATCTTTTAGGTTTTAAAAGGTTTTTCATCATCGTTATAGCCGAGACTCAAATTTTAATAAATAATCCACATCATCGAATCACCCCCGCACTACTGGCCAAGGATATTCATCAAATTATCAATGGTCATGACTATACCGAATCACCCCTCGGTCATAATCATACCAAAAATTATCCATCAACGCATTACAGCCACCGAGGACTTTTATCACATCATTTATAACAAGCCATGATTATACCGAATGATCCTCGGTCATAATCATACTAAGTTCATCTATACACGTAAGTCAAGATAACATAATATAACATGAGGATGATGATAATGACATAATAATTCAATAAAACAAGTTCAAGAATTATTTTATCCAGAATTATTAATGTCCAAATTGTCAAAATGATACTTGCTTTTGTAGAGTAAAATTCAAGAATGATCGGAAGAATATTTCCATGAAAAGATATTGGATGAAGCGCAAATATCAAGGATATTCCACTAATTTCATGGAGTATAAAGTCAAAGTTTTAACAAACCGGGTATAATAAAGAATGGAATAACAAAAGAAATCATCATGCATGCGGTATTGCATGTATACGTATTATTCCAATGTAATAATAATAATCGGAACCAATCGTGAAATTCACACCCAAATGTAATGTTCCAACAGAATAATAAAGATGGAACCCGATCCTGTGTAAAACACGAGATAGGATATTCCAACGTAATGATAAAGACGAAACCAGTCCCAGGGTGTAAAACACACACAAACAGGATGTTCCAACGTAATAATAGAAGAATGTCACCAAGTATAGGGTAAACCACGATACAAAGTTATTCCAATGTAATAATAAACAATGGAATAACAACAGTTCTCTTCATGAATAAGAAAGAATAACACCCCTTACGGTACAACAAAATAATATTCCCTACCTTAGAAGAACCGAATATCGGCGAGGTGAAGTAGCGAGAATACTTTTCTTCTTTCTCTCTATAGTTTCTCTCTCTGAGTTTCAAAGAATTCGTGAAAATAATGAAGCACACTAGGCCTCTATTTATAGAAGATATCTAGCTTAGCACCTACCATGTGAAAAGGCAAGTGGCTTGACGACGGTGATGTGAAAAGAAAAGTGGTTCGATCACCGTAATGTGAAACGACAAGTGGTTCGACGCCTGTAATGTGAAACGACAAGTGGTTTGACGCTTTGTAATGTGAAACCAAGAAGTGGTTTGACGCTTTGTAATGTGAAACGGCAAGTGATTTGACGTCTGGTAAAGGTAATTACTATTGACGAAGGTAATTACTATTCACAAGGGTAATTACTATTGACGAAGGTAATTACTATTGACGAAGGTAAATATAATTGATGAAGGTAATTACTATTCACAAAGGTAATTACTATTGACGAAGGTAATTACTATTAACAAAGGTAAATACTATTGACGAAGGTAAATACTATTGACGAAGGTAATTACTATTCACAAAGGTAATTACTATTGACGAAGAGACTCTTAGATAATGACATATGGGCCCCATATAAAATAATCAAACTTACCACAAACGCCTCGTAATGCACTCTTTATATACATTAAGGATTGAATAAATATTACCACAAATCATTTTATTTTTAATCAACACATTTTTTAATCTTTCAACAATTATTAATCATTTATAACTCATGTCGTCTCAATTAATAATATAACATATTATACGATGTATGATACTTGTGACAATAATTGAATCAATAATATAAGTGATATGATGCGTGAATTATCGTATAGCAATAATTGAAAGCATAAATGAGTGACTTCTCACGTAAGCATCAATAATCAATACCGTGTGCTACTATGCAACCACGCCAGACATCGCATTTACTTTACCACCGGGTAGTTCAACAGCTTTAACGGTAACACCTCCGCCGTTATTTTTATAAAATATTTTGTCGTTTTCTCAATCCGACAATAATTCACATTAGGGTCCACCAATGATTGAGCCTTTGTGCGAATATTCCTAACAAAAGAATATTCCCCACCAAACGAATATTTTATAACAACTTGCATACTTTGCAAAATTTATAAATACTACCCACAACTATAATATTATCTCAAATTCACACCATAATATTAAAAATTATTTCGACAAAATTTAAATCTTTATTGATAAAATATGGGGTCTCACATGACTGGATTGGGAAATGGATCCAAAGCTCGAAGAAATCAAAGAGCTCTGGAAAGATGCTCTACGGGCGATTCATTAGCATCATCCTACAGTCTACTTTGGGAGATAAAATTGGTGACGATGAAAGCGAATCCATAAATCCAAATAGAAGAATGACTCAGCAACTATTCGAGAACTGGAAAAAGAATCCAACACAGAATGTGAGAATGATGACTGAGTCTAGTGGAAGGACCGGTGATGCAAGGGAATCAGGGATTCCAGGAAATATGTCTGTCGTCAAAGAGACTGAAGAAGAAGATGAAGAGATCAACAAAGAAGAACTCACTGCTTTAGTCAGAAAAAGCAAGGGCAAAAGAAAGCTAAAGGCTCAAATGACAGAAGAACCCCAGGGGTCAACCACAGATGTACCTCAAGAATATTCTGATATTAAAACTCTGAGGATTTTGAGAAGGAAAGAACAGCAGGCTGAGTCAGATGAAGATAGAGCTACCATCTCTCAGCTGCTAAAGAAAAGTAAACACAGTCACAAATCCAAGAAGCCCTCTGTCTCTTTGATCGTAGAGTCTTTACCGATCGTAGAGACCAGACTGGACACCACTCCTGAAGGAAATGCTGCAACAACTTCTAAGACTGATCAACCATTCAGAGCTTAAGCTGAAGGAAGTACTGAGGTTGTGGCTCAGCCTAAAAAGTCAAGAAGAAAACTTGTCAAGAAATACATTCTTGTCAATGAAAAGGCCTTAAAGGAGGAAGATAAAAGGATAGCTGCAGAAAAGAGGCTATCCAAAGCAAGTCAAAAGAACATAGCTCAGATTGAGGGGGAGCTTTCTAAAATTCCTACTCTAGAGAATGCTCCAGCTGAGGGGGAGCTGTTTGAAATGCAAATGGATGATATAGCTGAGGGGGAGCATCATGAAGTCCTCATGATAGAAGAAGTTGCTCCTGAGGAGGAACTGCCAAGAGATCATCAGGAATCTCCCTATGTTCCTCACGAAATTCTGGCTTCAAAAACTGCAGGATTGGAAAGAAGTAATACTATGGAGAGTGAGAAAGGAAGTGCAGTGGAGGTAATTGTTGAAGTGGAATCTTCACAAGAAGATAGAGAAGAGGAAGAGGATGATGAGGTTGAGATTATAGCTATGGGCTGTGATAGTTATAGGAAAGCTAACTACAATCAATTATTCTCCTACCTTCCGATGATGCCTTTTCACAGAGGCCAAATTCTCAACTCCTGGGATCACATGTTCTGGACCTTCAAAGCCTATCCAGCAATCTTGGTGCTAGCTCATGGATTCCCAGAAAACCTTAACTTTGCCCGAAAGCTAATCAAAAATGGCTCTTCTTCAGTAAACAGGCATGAGGTACAAACTATCCCCATCTCTTTCAGAATTAATCACTGTCCATCATCATATTTTAACCAATTCTATGAATTACCAAGATGGTTGGAAGTGATTCTTCATCCACTTAATCAATTCTCAGTTACAAAATCTTAACATTTTGTAATTGATAAACCAAATGTGCCCAATTTTCTTCTGATACAATCTCCTATTATCTCTCACTCTACGATTACTGATCCAAGTCCAATCGTAGAGTCACACGCTCCAGTCGTAGAATCACCTCATCCTGAAGCTCAACTCCACACACCAGTCCCTCCATCAGATGTCCCTTCCTCGTCCTCTAAGGAACATTTCAACCTTGATCATACTCTCTACACTATGCAAGATCAATACATAAGGACTCCTCCTCCAAATAATTCACAACTCCTTGAACTCATATCAGAACTTCCCACCAAAACAGAGTTGTCTGAAACATCCAAAAAGGTGACCAAGGACATACAAGAAGAACTTGAAGTTCACTCAGACCTTGTTCAACTAAGGCTAACTCATCTAATAGATGCTGCAAATACTCTCCCAAGCACCCTAAGTTCTGAGCTCACAAAGAAGCTTAGGGAGATCATAAAGAAGATTATTCAAAGCATAAATGAAAGGGATCAAATCCACTTTTAAGCCGCTAAGAAACACAGGGATGATGTTCTGATTTTACAGACCACTCAGGAGTCCCAGAACAACCTTATGATATAAAGTATCACGAATCTATAAACTGCAGTGAAACAATTTCATGAATTCTCAATGGGTCAAATGAAACAGACGGAAAATGTCCTAACCATTCTCCAAAAGAGGGAAGCTCGTTTTGATTCTCTAATTAAAGAAAATTGTGAAGACATTACTCAATCTCAGCATCAGATCAATGAGCTTGTCCAAGGCATGACTCATCTATCTGAAGACATTCGAACTCTCAATGCTGACATAAAGGGGGAGAATAAAGGGAAAAGAGGCAAAGGTAGAGGCACATTCATAGCTCAATCCTCAAGAAGCCCTCCTATAAGACAGCCTCAACATCAGACTCCATGATCTGAACAGTAGCAAATTTTCATGGCACAACCATTAAGGAGTCAAGGCCCTCCTTCTAGCTCACATGAAGTGACCACCACATGCCTAAGAATGCCGATTGGAGATCTGGCATTCATGAATAGGCACGATCATAATGAAAGACTAAGTCAAAGCGAGCTGGAAGATATTGCACGGAGAGACGAAGCAAGCAGGAGAAGAAGAACTGAAGAGTATGTAAATCCTCCGAGAAGCAAAAGGCAAAAGAAATAGAGATAAGTTTAAACTCAATAATTATTGATGTAACTAAGCTTAATTATAATATCTATCTTTATAAACATCAATAAATTCATGCTTATTCTCTAGAAGTTTCAGCTGCTCACTGAAACACTAAGTCATATTTACTTTCTAGCAACTGCATCTAGAAATTGATAATCATGATACAAATCTCCTTGGTTATGTCAACATCAAATAGGGGGAGATTGTTGGGAGATTGCACATTTAAAATTTGAAGTTGAAATTTAATTTTCATGATTATATGTAAAGTCCTTCAAATGATTCATGTACAAGGACTTAGTGATAGATCAAACTTGTTAGGTTGATCTGGTCCTTAAATATTTATAATTCTGTAAATAAATGTATAGAAGAAAAGATCAAAGCTGTTAGGTTAATCTATATCTTGAGATGTAATAGATAAGGTTCAACTGAATCGTAGTCTATCGAGCTGATCAAAGAAATTGCAGGAGCCAAGGCAGAATCGTAGAGCATCTAGGATCGTAGTCTGTCTGCCTTGAAGGGCCTCTCCGAAAATCGTAGAGTGGTCCAAACGTTTGCCGAGTCAACTCAGAGATCGTAGTGTGCGCTTGAAAACATAGAGTCTGGAAGACAAGCAAGTGAAGATCGTAGTGTGCCAAGCCTTTAAGAGAAATCGTAGTGCTTTTGTTTGCTAAGTAACGGATCAAGCATCAAGGTGGAAAGACACCACGATCAGAATCGTAGAGCATCATATGTCTATGTTAGAAGCATCGAACCTTGCATATTTATTTAAAGATAAATCCCAACAAATGTGGAAAAGGTTATAAACGTTGAAGTCTTCGTCAGTCCCAATGACATAGAAGATATTCTTAAAGAAAACGTATTGAAGAAGCTAAGAAAAGTACCATGGGACAGAGTAAAACATCTTTTCAGATGTTAGGTTAGATGGCAGTCTGCTGTGTCAGTGGGCCAGAATACTAATCAGAAGATGTGCAGAAAAGTCTCTATCAAAGTTCAAAAATGTCAAACGCATTAAATGCTTTAACGGATATCCTCAACGGATATATTTCAAGGATCATATATATGCAAAACATCTGCAGATGAAAATGTAAGCAGGCATTGAACAAAACGCTGAAGAACTCTAAACTCTCAACTCTACGATCTGAAAAAGAGAAAGCTTGCTCAGCTACTCAGTTCTTTCGAACAAGAGCTTAACGACAACTAAGTAGCATCAATCAAGAACTTATCAACTACCAACCAAGTGAAGTAAGAAGTTCCAAGTCAGAAGGGCTTGAAGAGTTCTAAGTGAACTGTGAATAACCAAATCTGCTGGACTTGAAAAGTTCAAGAGTGAACTAAGAAGTGCCTAGACTGCTGGTCTAGAAGGAATATGTGAGATTCAGAAAGTGTAAAAGATATCCTTAGTGGATTTCCTACTCAAGGAGTAGAAGAGTGGACTAAGAGATTTAAGTGCTCTGAACCACTTAAAACTGTTGTGTCTATTACATTCTTACTATAACTGCTATAACTGTCATAACTATCACTCTCATTAATTCACCACATCTAAGAGGGAGTTCAAACAAATATTAATTTTGCTGTGTTTAAATCATTAACAAAACTAACAAAGTATTTCGAAAGGAATTTTAAAATATCTATTCAACCCCCCCTTCTAGATAACTATTGTGCCTCCGGGAACTAACACAATGGAATTCTGAACTTGTATCGTTGGCAACACAAGAAGACCAAATTGGATCACAATATGTTGAGCAGCTGGCCATTGAAGCTATTGATAAAGAAAAAGACAAACAACAAGACATAGCAAACACTGGAGAACAATATGATGAGGTCATATCAGATCCGAATAAGTTTGAAGTCAAAATACATCAAACTTACAAACACAAGAAAATTCTAACACAAGCAATAAGGCTACATTTAATAAGGCAAAACAGACAACACAAGGTTGCAAGAACAAGTGGTAGAGACTTTGTCCTAGTATGCATAGACAATGAAAATTGCAAATGGAAACTAAGAGCATCAAAGTTTCGGAAAACAACTATGTTTAAAGTGAGAGAATTTAATGATTTACACACTTGTTCGTCCGACATACTGCTTGGAGATCATAGACAAGCAAATAGTAAGATGGTTAGAAAATGCATAATGCATAGATTAACAAACTTTAAAAAAATTTACACACCAACCGATATTGTGGAAGACATGATGGCAGAGTATAATGTGTCCATCTCCTACCAAAAAGCATGGAGATCAAAGGAAAAAGTAATGGAAAAAGTAAGAGGAAATCCACACAACTACACTCTGTTCCCTTCATGGTTGCACATGTTGAAAAAAACAAATCCAGCTAACAATTGGAAACTGTTCATTAAATTTTTAAAATAGTTTGGTTACCCAATTTAAATGATTTGGTTACCTAATAATGAAGGTTTGGCTACTAACAGTAGTATTGAAAAATAAATAAAAATTATTTTTTGCAGGCGACCAATATCTACATGAAATGTAACTATTAAATAGCATTTTAGACACCATCTCAACACTATGAAAAATATTAAATGCTAAGTAATTAGATACCAGTAGTAATACATATAGTTATCCTAAACTACAAATTTGGACAATATTTATTACATATATTTACATTAACCTTACTGAAAATTCATTTCAGGTTCCATCACATCCTTGGAGTTGGAAAAAAATGGTCGCTTTAAGTATCTCTTCTTTACAATAGGAGCATCCATTGAAGCATGGCACCATTGTTTCCCAATCATTGTAATTGATGGCACATTCATACAATCAACCTACGAGGGTACACTGCTCATAGCAAGCACACAAGATACAAACAGAAACATTATACCCACTGCTTTTGCAGTGGTTGACAGTGAAAATGAATTGCCATGGAGATGGTTTTTCATCAATTTGAGAGATGCTTGTGGAGTTAGGGAAGGAAAATGCATTGTTTTAGATAGACATGAAACAATTATAAAGGGACTTAATTGTGTATTCCCTGATGTCATGCACGGTTCATGCACATACCATATTTTGAAAAATATAAAAACAGATTCAAAAAGAAATGAGAAGAACTCAAAAAAGCATACAACGCGGCTTGTAGAGCTTAAACTATTGAAGAATTCAACATACACATAGCTGAACTTGATGCAATTGATGCTCGAATAAGGACATATTTGGAGGAAGAAGTTAAACTAGAAAAGTGCACGAGGCTCCATGGGACTGTAAGCAGGTACTCAACAATGACTTCAAACACCGCCGAATCTATTAACAATGCAATCAAGGGAATCAGATATCTTCCTGTTGCATCGATGATTGAATTCCTACGTTGTATAGTTCAAAGATGGTATTTCATAAACAAACAACTAGCAATATCAACTTTCACTACCCTTTCCACAACAGCTGAGAGAAGATTGCAATCTAATATCATTGAGTCAAAGAAACTTAAGGTCAGTCATACAACATTTAAATTGTTAGCTGCATACCTACAAAAAGTTACATTTGCATTTAAAGGAAACCACCTTATTTATTTTTGGTTACCAGTATAAACTGTAAAAGTTACCAACAGTACATATGACTTTCATTATTCCAAATTACATTAAAAAAATTATTATACATACTAACTACACCATTAAATTGTGTTATAGGTTGAGACATCAAACTTAGTGATTTTCACTGTTTACGATGTCACCAAACAATTTATCGTGGACATGGAACAAAAGACATGCACATGCCATAAATTTCAGTACCATGAGATGCCTTGCTCACACGCTGCTGCTGTTATTAGCAAAAGGAATTTGAGCTATTATAATTTTTGCTCACAATACTATTCAAAAATAACTTTGTTAAAGACGTATTCAACTTTCATCATGTCGTTAGATGACAAAGAGAAATAGGATGTTCCAGATGAGATTAAAAACATATGTGTCAAACCACCAAATATAAGAAGACCAGCTGAAAGACCAAAGATAGGTAGGTACAAGCATGTATTTAAAAATAGAGTTCAAAATAAATGCAGCAAATGCCAAAAAAAAAGGACACAACAGGAAAACATGCAATAATCCATCAATTTTGAGACCAAGAAAGTTCTGATATAATACAAAATCAAAAATATTGTAACAAACTCCTTGATATTTACTATGGTTACTTAATAGCCATACATATTGTAATCATTTTATTGGTGTAAGAAAACCAAATTTATCTTGCACAATATTGAAGGATGATTTTTTTTCATTAATTTTCTTTTAACATAAAATAATTCTATCTTCAAATAACAATATACATAAAACACATACATGTCATGATTGGTTAACTAATTTGTAATTTTTCTTTTATGACTGTTTGGTTACCCACTAAAACTAAAATGGTTACCTTCGGACAAATGTTTGACTACCAACTATAGCATATAAAAAACATATGTTTTTAAACTTTATAATTGTTTTGGAATTTTTTTTATTATGACTATTTTTTAAGCATAAAAAAATAAAATGTATACATTTCTTTGGATGCTTGGCTACACTCTAAATCTTAAAAAACACATAGAATCAAGAATTGTTTAATTGATTTTTAAATTACTATAACTATTTGGTTACCCACAAATACTAATGATTGTAACCTTTGAATGACTGTTTGGAAACCAACTGAACCATAAAAAACAAATACATTATATAAATTGTTAATTGTTTTAGAATTTATTGTTAGGACTGTTTGGTTACCAACAACAACTAAAATTGTTACCTTTGTATGCAAATTTGGCAACCAACTGTACCATAAAAAATAGTTGTTCAATATTATTTGTAAAAATAAAATAGTAGCCAAGAAAAATAATGTGAACCAACAAAACTATGTTATAGATATAATAGTAAAAAGTAATACATAATTCCATCATCAGAAAATTTACAAAATATTTCACAGTCAATAACCATAATAAATCATATCAAATGTCCAAAAAAAAAAAAAAACAAGCTGCATAACCAAACTAGTCTTCACTGATGAATTTGCCTGGGTATTCTGTATCGGATTCGTATCCGCCTACTTGCTTGTTCCTCGCATGAATGAACAAGTTAACTCATAATTTCCTGCGATATTGCATGATTGGAAATGGATTGGTCATTTCTGAAATCTGTTGGTGAAGAATATATTCCGCAAAACAAATAGTAAACATTCCGCAGTCACTGAAAAACAATCAAGATGTAAAGTAAATCAAAACAAACATCATAATATATGGAATACTTAAAAAATATAAACAATGTAAACCTTACCCATCAACTTGTTCAGGTAAACCCTCAGCAAATTCAAGATCAATAATATCATGCTCCCCCTTGTTGCGATATGGTTCACTATCGAAATCAATATCAGACCTATTCTTCCAAAAACCACACATGGACAATATTATGGGTAGAATGAAAATATACGGCTCACAAACATTCATGTTCTGTTGTAGAGAGTTATAAACTACTAAAACTCTATGATGCACATCAAAAACAAGCAAAAACTAATGACCAGAAACTGTCATGTGAACGGGAAACATGACATAATCAACGGCAACCCACGGAGTGTTTACATCCATAAAAAAATCACAAATATAATCAGCAACATCACCATTGCCCAACAAAAGATTCTTATCAGCATTATTATGACAATATATACCATATAAATTAGTCAACTTGACATGGAACCAACAATCTGTTGTAGTAACCCTTAGTTGAATATTGTCTGAGTGCCTAGCCAACTTACGAAGGTAATACAAACAAATGTTGATATTCTGAACCAAAAATAAAACCAAAAAACAATCAGATATAAATAATTAATGAAAAAATAAAACTTTATAATACAAGTATCCAAAACAGTCACAGCTAGTAGCCAAATAATAAAATAAGGTAACCATAACTAACAAACAGAATTATAGAAAATGAACAAACTCACATCGTCATCAAGCCACTGACCAGGGGTCTTCAACTTGTAAAACCACATTTTTGATGATATCCGTACAGATCCAAATCTAAATGAAGGCTCGATTTTGTCATGGTTTCCCGAAAATTTTTCAATCCTTTAAAACAATAACATATTGGAAAGAGATAACAAATGATTTTATTTCCAAGAAAAAACATACCATATAAATCTTAAACTCCAAATAATATACCTTTTTCTGTTATTTAAGCCAATTCTAAACCACTGATCAAACATAACATCTTCGAATTTCGAAGGCATACCCATACAAATATTTGGAAATGCAGACAGACCTCTGCGTAATGGTCTATCATCCACAACAGAAGAAGTTGAATCAGCTGAACCAAACTTCGACGTATAAGGACTCCTCAACACAGCACTCTTAGCAAACGTACGAACAGGTCTACCAAATGGTTTAGATGTAATTTTCTCAACTTCAACACAATGGAGTATATCCTGTGTGGTTAAAACCATCTCATCAAGTAGAGATCTGTCTGGTGCTTTAATTTTACTCCCCTTTAATAATTTTCAAGACATGACACAAAAAACAAGTACAATATCAAATTAAAAAACCAAACAGATTCAATAGTAACATAAACACTATATCAACATAAACACAGTATCAAAGTAACCAATACAAACTGTAAAGGTAACTAATGTTGAAAAAAATACAAACCTCAATAGGGGTAAAAACAACAATCTCTTTTTCACTAGACTGACTTAAAATATCAAAACTTGGTATGTCATTATTCTTTTCAGTCTGTAAACAAAAAAAACATCCAATTGATCAATATAACACGTAAAAATATAACATAAGATAAATAAAAAAAATATTCCTAACCTTTTCCTCATCCACATCAATGTCAACCCCTCTAGGGGTAAAAACAACAATCTCTTTTCCATGACTACGCCTTACAATATCAGAATTAGAATTCTCATTCTTGTTGTTAAACTGTAAACAAAACAGAAAAAAAAAAATTAAGCATTGATTTAAAAAATATGAAACACAAATGAAAAACAAACATATATATAAACCTTTGCATCGTCTTCTTCAAACTGAATCCCACACCCCACCAACATCGGCATCAACACTTCCATGAAACTGTTTTACATTGTCGGAACCTTCAAATACAACATCATCATCAACAATAATAACATCATCAACTATATCATTATCATTGCCATCATCAACATTCTCATCCAACTCATCATCATCATCAACAGTTACATTTCCCCGTTTGCTAGAACTAGAATGGCATATAACTACTTTCTCAACATCTTCTTTATGTCCCTACAAATCTGAATATGAAACACTTGTAATTGATCTTTTAATTCAACATCCAAATTCTCAATTTCTTTCTTCACCTCCATCACCTTCCCTTCCAAAGGCTTCACCCATGCATCAATAATTTTTTTCACATCGGAAAGAGAAAACCTAAGGTCTTTATCCTTCCTGGATGTTTCAACTTTAATATCAGCAATATTAGCTCTGCTATCACTTCCACTGAAAAAATGAAAACTACCTAAATCCAATCGTACCTTCTCATCCTCCGTAGGAATAAGATTTTGAATAATCAACTGAAACATATTAATAGCAACAAATATATCATGTCAGAAATATTGAACATAAAACAGAAACAAAACAGTACACAAAAAAAATATTTAAGTCAGTAACCAATAACATATATAAAGGTAACCAAATATAATGTAAATGGTAACCAACATACCTGACCAGAACCAAAAACCAAGTCATTCAACTTCTCATTCTTAGGAGCCTTTCATAACTCCCTCCATCTAAATAATCTGAATTCTGAAACATGATCATCAATATAAAAGCCTCTAACTTTTAATGTAGGAATTGTATCAAACAAAAAAACTTGAAACATATAAGGTAATCCATTCAGCTTGTATGATTTACAATAACTTTCCCTGTAAAAATTGTATATCACCCCACCATACTTATCCTTCTTTACATGTCCCTTAACAGCAAGGGATAGTGAATTCTTTGTCTATTCAAAAGCAAATTTTCCCCATGGATAACTTTCAATATCCCCATAAGACAAAAAGTTAAACAAAGCTTCATCAACATAATTGACAGAAACAGCAGCTAATATGAAATTAAAAACCAAGAAAATGATGGACATCCTAACTGCCTCATCATCATTATCAAAAAAAGCACTCCTATATATTCGCCCAATACTAGAACGGGTTACAACCTCATTTCCAAAAAACTTCTCCACCAACATATTTTCAATCCTCTTGAAACCATCAATATCTTCATCTCCTTGCCAATTCAAACCAAAAATTAAACAAAATTCAGGCAATCCAAATCTTACCCTTCTCTCACCAAATAAAAACCACATCTCCCCGTTATCCCTTTGATAAACTTCCCTAACCAAAGCATGATGGATTATTTGTGAAAACATCTGGGGCTGCCCAAAATCTAAAAATTTTTCAAAACAAGATAACTTAAACTTATTCAACTGTACTTCAAACAATTTATTCTTAATAACAGTTGGCACTTCCATATCACACCAATAAATGATTTTTGCAGTAAAATTTTGATGATGTTCCGCATAAAATAGATCCCAAATCTAAAAATACAATAAATTACATTACGTACACATTAACCAAATCAAAATAGAACATCAATAAAACTTTAAAACCAAAACTATTAAATCAACTTTATCCAAATATACTATCAGTAGTAACCAAATCATATAAGCAAGTGACCAAAATCCAAACTAATCAGACTATTTAATATATACACATTAACCAAATCAAAATAGAACATCAATAAAACTTTAAAACCAAAACTATTAAATCAACATTATCCAAATATACTATCAGTAGTAACCAAATCATATAAGCAAGTGACCAAAACCCAAACTAATCAGACTTATATACTAACCATTTTAGAAAATAATACTAACAATACATCCACTCGGAAACAACATAACCATTTTACCATATACAGTATAAACATTTATCAATCTCCAACTCTAGTGTAATAAAATACATTTTAATAACTATATAATAATCAATTTCCAAAAATATAAAAGTTAGTAACCAAAACTAAATCAGCAAGTTACCAACACAACATAATCAACCTCTATAATGACAAAAATATAACATAGTGACCAAAAACGAATATACTAGTATATGACACTCCAATCGGAATGAAAATAATCTTTTAACAACTACAATTTGAATAGTAATGACACTACTCAGAAACCAAATTAAACAGCACCATACACCAAAATATCACCATAAACAAAAAAAACACAAATAACCAAAAACAACTAAAAATTTCATATTCTTAAAAAAATTAAAAATAACAAACCTTCAGATGTTTTTGGAGGAGAACAATCTCCAACTCTAGTTTAATAAAAAAATATTTTAACAACTATATAATCATCAGATTCTAAACATATAAATGTTGGTAACCAAAACTCAATCAGCAAGTTACCAACACAACGTAATAAACCTCTATAATGACAATAATGTAATCTGGTGACCAAAATAGAATATACTAGTATCTGAAACTCCAATCGGAATGAAAATAATAATTTTATCAACAACAACTTGAACAGTAATGACACTATTCAGAAACCAAATTAAACAACACCATACACCAAAACATCACCATACACAAAAACAAAAACACAAGTAACCAAAAACAACTAAAAAATTTATATTCTTAAAAAAAATTAAAAATAACAAATTTTCAGATGTTTTTGTCGGGGAACAATTTTTCGGTTATGAGCCTCAACTTCATCTTTTTCCCCAACTTTTTTTGGAGAACCTTCAAAATCAGAATCGATATATACCAATGATTTAGCCTTCTTATCCATATGTCTCCCCAGTTTCTTATCTTCATCATCTGATTTCACGACTAACTTCTTCCCCTGTTTTGGAGACTTTGATAGACTATCCTTTACCTTTACATATGTCTTCAAATCCTTCGCATCATCATCATCTCTAACTCGTTTCCTCTTCCTATCACTCTTCTTATCCCCCATTCCCTCCATGTTCTTCCTCGTAGACACCATCACAAACAAAAATAGAAGAAATCAAAAAATGTAGTACCAATAAATGAGAACAAACCGAAGAACTTACGAATAACCACGAAGTGAAGAAGAAAACGACTACGACGAACTAAAGAACCAAATGCCAACGACGAATATCTACGGGAAAGAACGTCCGACTCAACTCAGAAGAAAATAAGTTTGCTTAGAAAGTTTCCAAAACACAGAATAAGGGTTTCCAAAAGAAAAAGAGACGGCAAAAAGATAAATACGAAATTTAAATTGAAACACGATCCCACAAATAGTGTGAACAGTTTTTTTAAAAAAAAATTAAATTGCCATGTCATCAGCACATTAAATCACACAACAAAATTAAAGAAAGAATAAATTCACTAATAATGTAAATAAAAATTTAAATGCATTAATTGTGTAAATATTTTATGAGTGCACTATTGTTGTAATTATTTTTTAAAATGTAATAGAATATGTAATTGTTCCAAAGAATAAAGTGTGTTATTTTAGGTCCACTTCATCATCATTTTCTTTAAAAAAATCAATGTTGGGCCTGTAAATTTCATGCTGCAACAGAAACACTAAAATTTAATTTCAATGAGATGAGGAATAAGAAAAGATAAAAGTGACTTTTAGCATCATCATCTACAATAACTACCAGAAAACCGACTAGTATGAGTAATCAGAGAACTCATGATACATTTTTATTCTTCTTCACAATTAATAGGATGGGTACAAGTTATAATTTTGAATGAAGACTGATATTGTAATACTAAGATTCACATAAACCTTTGACCAGCCACTTAATTCTATTACAGAACTCCCAACTTCGCTAAAGTGTTTTTGAACAAAGGAAAAGAAGATCTGATAACATAATGGGTGAATTAGTTCTGTTAAACATATTATAAGTAAGTTCAAATATATAAATTGTGTTTAATGCTTCTTTTATAGTCAAAATTATGTAAATTTACATTCCCAAAAGTAGTATTGATGTAAAACGAATTTGTAAAAGTTGGTTAGAACAATATAAAAGGCTTTGGAAGCCTATATGAATAAAAAGTTATATTTTAATTAATTTTTTTAATTTGTAGTTATCTTATTAGAGCCCAATTTAGGTTAGAAAGGTTGTTTTGGAGTATTATAAATAGTGATGTACTTCATTATTTGGAGACAATGAATGATGAATCGATTGAGTTTTGCGTGAGAATTATCCGTCGATCCATCCTAAGTTGACCCAAAAATAGTGTCATCACCTTAAATCACAAACTACCCAATATAAACAAAGGCCACTACACTCAGACTAATTACACCTCTAGTAGTTACAAAACTATTGCCCAGTCACAACCCGACAACCAGCCGCTGCCTGAAAAAAAATTATACTCGCTGCCCAACCTTTAATGTCACTACAAAAACATCTATCGCACCAAACCTTGTCCAAAAATAGCTAGAATTAACTCTAGTACACTATACATATACCAACCATAACCCAAAATCTAGCCAAAAATAGCCCAAGTGGAAGCCTTAAATCGCAGCCATCACAAGCGTGAAAAACAAAAACAAAAAGAGAAGTAGAAAGGAGAACCACCGTGACCGTCGCTGCGTCCGGCCACCACTATCCTTATTTTTTTGCGTCAAGGAAAATTTAAGTCGTTAACTCCTCAAGCTTAATGCTCTCCTTCCTTGAAGTAGAAAATAAAACGTGAAGTCGAGAAACAGATCCGTGCAGAATAAAAGAGATATGTAGGGAAAAAATATCTCATGGCAAATTACAATTAGGTACCTCGTAGTTTTTATAGTTTTCTAGTTTAGTCCTCCAAGTTATCTTAAATTTTAAAATACCCCTTAAAATTTTACATATCAGTCCTTGTAGTTTTGTTTTCTTCCATTTTAGCCCCTGAAGTTTCATTAGTTTCAATTCAATCCTTTTTCTTTATATTTCCTCCACATAAGTCCCTAAAGCAAAAAAAAAGTCTTTATTTTTATTCGCAAGAACCATGGTTAATGCTGGAGAAATCAACGCTAAGTTTGATGCTTATGTGTTATAACAAGATGAGCGTTTCAAAAGGATTAAAGATTCAGTCACGACACTTACTGAAAATGTTGAGGCTTCTATTAAAACACTTACAGCAAAGGCTGATGTACTTATGGAACACGCAAATAAGGGATAAGAAGATGAACATAAAAATTTGGAAAACCACATCCCGGATCTTAATCATCTGAAACTACAGCAGCATGACCTTAATCCACGAATTAATGTTCCAGATCATATCCTATGATGAATGTAGTGGATAGAGGAGCTAAATTAGATGTTGGAGATTTCAATGGCGATAATGGTCCCGAAACATTCTTCGATTGGATTCATAGTTTGGAGAGTTTCTTTCGTTGGTATGAATTATCCGATTAACGGAACCTCTTCTTTGCTGAAGCGCAGTTGAAAGGAACGGCTCGGATTTGGTGAGATCAACATCAGCAAAATTTGTATACAGCTGCAAGAAGATGGGAAGATATGAGAGCTACATTGACACAGCGAGTATATTTGCAGTTAACTGAGTTGGTATAAGAAACTAAATGTGTAGCCGAGTATACTTCAACGTTCTACAGTTTGGATACACAGTCTAAATTTTCTTGGGTTGAAAAAGTTTTAATCTTCATATATCATCGAGAATTGAATCTAGAGATTTCAGGTGGTGTAGCTACAGGTAAACTATTACTCTTGGATGACCTTTTTCAAGTTGCTACCCAAATAGAGGATAATTTGAAAAAAAATTATGTTAGGCCTCCAATACAAGTCCAAACTCGAAGAGAGCGTACGTTTGTGGAGCCTGTTTTAAATAGGCCAATGGAAAGATCGTCAACAAGCCCTTCAGCTACTAGCTAGTAGGCCTAATCGTACCACTGGTTCTTCTAACGCTAGCAACAACAATTCATCTAGGTGCTATAACTATTGTGGTTTTGGTCACATGTCTTTTGAGTGTCCTTCCCCAAATATGAATGTTGCCTCTTCCCCCTCTAGGTAACTTGCTATTGTTGACAAAGAGTGCGGAAAAGCTGACTTAAACGAAGAGATTTATAAGCCGATAGACAACAAATATGAGCCCGGTGAGAAAGATTTAGAAGTTGATGCTCATTTGAAAGGATGTTTAGGAGTTCTCCGACCTTTACTTGTTGTCCAGAAACATAAGGATGATCTTAAAATCCATCGTGGGCGAATTTTTCAAACGAAGGTCATATGTGTAGGACATATGTGCTCTCTTGTGATTGATACAGGGAATTTTATGGATGTTATGTTTAAGGAAGCAGTTAAGAAACTTGGGTTAAAAGTTGAGCCTCACCCAAAGTCGTATGATATTGTGTGGGTTACCAATATAAAGTTGCGGGTTACCCAGCAGTGTTTGGTTACATTTTCCGTTGGCAAGCTTATGGATACCGTTATGTGTGATGTTCTACCCCTTAAAGTTTGTCACATTATCTTAGGGTGTAGATGGTTATGGGATCATCACGCATAAGATGATACTCGTGCTAATATCTACTCGATTATCAAAGGCAATACCAAATTCACTCTTACTTGCGCTCTCGACATGTCAAATTTGAATCTTGCAAAGACTTCCTTGGTGATCTGACGTGATTCTTCTTGTGTTGATAACTCAACAGAGTCAAGTTTTTTTTAGTGGAGGAGAAATGATTTAGGACGAATCCGTAAAAATTGGTTAGAACAATATAAAAGGCTTTAGAAGCCTATATGAATAAAAAGTTGTATTTTAATTAATTTATTTAATTTGTAGTTATCGTATTAGAGTCTAATTTAGGTTAGGAAAGTTGTTTATGAGTATTATAAATAATGATGTACTTCATTATTTGGACACATCGAATGATGAATTGATTGAGTTTTGCGTGAGAATTATCTGTGTGATATTAACCCTTTGTCTCAAAACCCCCGTCCCCATTAAGTAAGAGCTTCATCTCTTCCATCATCACTATATGCATCCTCTCATCCTTCATCTCTTCCATTCCCTCGTCCACTGCCCCGACCACCCCCTCGTCTACCACCACGCTCTACGTAGGGATGTTTAGCTATCTAACAGTCTAACAAAAAAATATAAAAAATCGAACATGAGAAAACTTTTAGAAAACACTGAATATGATACAACTATTTTGATAGTTCAAAAGACACTCTTCTGTAGAGATAATTATAATAAAATGCTCCTACACATGTTTAGATGCATTCTAGCACAAAAATCCAACAACTGGGGTTGGGGGTTAGAACCAAACAACGTAAGCAGTACTGATAGTACAAATGGTCTCAAATATGCATTTATGTCTTTTCCATGAATCTTTTCTCTTGCAATTAGTAATATCATAAACATGAAAAGATCTTTCATGCACATAAAAGGTGAAAGATTATAAACTACCATTATGACTGGCCAAGTAGAATATTGCAGAAAATACTAAAAAGACATGGTCTAGTCACTTTATCGCATACTTACTAGATGAAGATTCATGTTACTAGAAAAGACTAAACATTTGTTAGTGACATATACTAACAAATTTGAGTTGATAAACACGGATGCTCTGACCCTTGATGCAAAGTTTTTACAATGGAAACACAAAAGAAAATTTCAAGGAAAGAAAAGTAAGCATTATCTAAAAATAAAGAAGTAAGTCAGCAACTAAATAATAAGTTTATCTATGGAATTCAGGTCAACAACTAACAAAACATATAGATACTATTATTATGGAAATAGTAACGGATCTATTCTTCTATTCTTATATATAAAGACATTACAACCAATTAATTTGAAATTAATTAATCAATTTGACAATCAATTTCAAATCAATTAATTAATATGGCTTCCAAACATACCCAATCAATACTTCAATATTTCAATACACATAAACGATGACATCATCAAATCAAATCAATTGGAAAAATCGTTGAGTCCACTCTTAATTAATTAAGTGAGTTAACTCACTTAATTTGATAACTCATCTATTCTTCTATTCTTATATATAAATACAAATAAATAATTTTTTATTTTATTTTCTAACAAGAGAAGGTAAGTCTAAAATATTTTTTATTTTTCGCTCTACCAAACTTATTATAATATTTTTATTAAAAAAATTGTTTAAGATAATATATCTTGACCAATTTTATGTAAGATAATTTAATTATTATAATTTTATTAAGATATTCAATTTTAGATATAGCCAATTAAAAATTTGAAAATACCATTATTAAATTAATTAATTAAAATATATAGTGTAGGGTTTCTTTCTCAAATATTACTATAATCAATTTAATTTAGCATAAAAATTTATTAGAATTAGTATTCCAATTAAACTCAAATATCACTATTTGATTAGTGTTATTAAGTAACTACAATAAAAAATAATTACTGAATTATGCATTGTTTTTTTTGACATGAATACCTGACAAATTATTAAAATCATTATTCAAACTAGCTCGTGCATTGCACGGGTTATCAACTAGTATGAATGAATATACTTGGTTAGCAACAATTATAAAGACACAAAAGCATACGCAATTAGCAATAGAAATTAGGAGCGGGTGAAGTATAAAAATAGTAGAAATTATTAAGGAAAACAGAAAAGTAGGGCATATAATTAGTACATCTTCAACAAATTTGACTACAGAGCGAGATAAGGCTATTACTGTGATAAGCAACAAAGAGAAAAATAACAAAGATGAAATTAAGGTTCTAAATTGAGAAAATAAGAGAAATTATCTGGATGTTTCAATTTGAGAGAAATAGAGCTAAGTTTCTATAACAATCTATTACAGAAATTTACAGTATAACATACCTGCGGAAATTTGAGAGCAGAGAGTTTCAATTTGAGAATAGACTTCTCCAATTTGAGAGAAGAGAGCCTTAATTTCGAGACAAGTGACAAGGTAGCGACAGGGCAAGACAGAGAGACAAGGTGGCGACAAGGTATAGATCTACAAGGCACATTGGAGAGGGCAGAGACGGAGTCACGATTTGGAGTTTTGGGTTAGGGCAGAGACATAGTGAGAGAGCCGGTCTTGGGTAAAGGTGTAAATGAACGATCCAAACCGAGTATTGAGTTGCTCAGATTTGGTTTATAAAATTTATTGAGTCTAAAATAAGTTAAATTTTAATAACTAAACCCGAACCCAATATTAAAATTATAAATAAAGATGAATTCCCCACTTTTATAAATATTATTTTATTTTTTGAATATTATGGAATAAATTTGATATAATGTTATAGTTGTGGGTAATATTTATAAATTTTGCAAAGTAAGCAAGTTGTTATAAAATATTCGTTTGGTTTTCTGGGAATATTCTTTTTGTCGGGAATATTCGTATTGACTACCAAACATCAGGTGGACCCCATTAACTAAGTATTGTCGTAGTTAAAAAACGACAAAATTATCTTTCTATAAAAATAATCTACAGAGGTATTACCGTTAAAACCGCTGAACTACCCTATGGTAAAAAAATACAAGAATACGCTGTGGTTGCATAAGTAGTACACTCAGATTGATTATCGATGCTTACGTGAGAAGTCACTTAGCTATACTCAATTATCACTACAAAGAATTGCCGCATCATCATATCTCTTATATTATCGATTCAATTATTGTCACAAGATCATCTCAGTATAATATGTTATATTATTAATTGAGACGACAAGTTATAAATGATTAATAATTGTTGAAAGATTAAAATGTGTTGATTAAAAATAAAATGATTTGTGGTAATATTTATTCAATCCTCGATGTATATAAAGAGTCCATATGAGACGCTTGTGGTAAGTTTGATTATTTTATGGGGGCCCATATGTCATCATCTAAGAGTCTCTTCACAATAGTAATTACCTTTGTGAATAGTAATTACCTTCACAATAGTATTTACCTTCGTCAATAGTAATTACCTTTGTGAATAGTAATTACCTTTGTGAATAGTATTTACCTTCAAATCAATAGTATTTACCTTCGTCAATAGTAATTACCTTTTGTGAATATTAATTACCTTTGTAATAGTAAATAGTAATTACCTTCACAATAGTATTTACCTTCGTCAATAGTAATTACCTTCACGTGAATAGTAATTACCTTTGTGATAGTAATAGTAGTATTACCTTCGCAATAGTAATTACCTTCTTCAAATAGTAGTTGTCCTTCAATATTACCAAGAGTTAATCGCCTTCTTCTGTTCCAAGGGTTAATTACCCTTCAAGAATAGTAGTTGTCTCTTCAATATTACCAAGAGTCATTTCGACCTTCATTAAGACTAAGAGCCACCCTCGCTTTTCTATAAATAGAAAGCTCATTCCTTCATTATTTCTTTTAATTCATTGAAACTCTAGAGAGAAAACTATAGAGAGAAAGAAGAAAAGTATTCTCGCTACTTCACTTTTCCAATATTCAGCTTCTTCTAAGGTAAGGGATATTATTTGTTGTACCTGTAAGGGGTGTTATTCTTTCTTATTCATGAAGAGAACTTCATTATTCCATTCTTTATTATTCTCGTTGAATAACTCAGATACGCCAGACACCCATACCCTATACTTGTGAAATCCTCTATTCTTCCATTTTTATTATTCTCGTTGAATAACTCAGATATGCGGCATACCCTATACATAATCAGATATAATGGTTTACCCTATACTTGGTGACATTCTTCTATTATTCTCGTGGAACATCCTGTCACATTTTTACACCTACCGGTTCCGCTTTTTATTATTATTCTTACGCTGAACATCCTCGCTCATGTGTTTTACACCTGACCGGTTCCGCTTTTTATCATTCTGCTGAATATCCTATCTCGTGTTTTACACACGATCCGGTTCCATCTTTATTATTCTATTGAACATCCCGCTTGCAGTGAATTTCACCGACCGTTCTCGTTATTATTATTCTCGCTGAATAACTCGCCTATGCGAAAGTACCGCATGCACGGTGATTTCCTTTGTTATTCCATTCTTTATTATACCCAAATAAGTTAAAACTTTGACTTCTATACTCCATGAAATTAGTAGAATATTCTTGATATTTGCGTTTCATCCAAAGATCTTTTCATGGAAATATTCTTCCGATCATTCTTGAATTTTACTCTACAAAAGCAAAGATTATGTCGACAATTTGGACGTTATTAGTTCCTAGAATAAATTAATTCGTGAACTTGTTTTATTGAATTATTATGTCATTGTCATCATCCTCATGTTATATTATGTTATCTTTCGCTTACGTGCATAGATGAATTTAGTATGATTATGACTAGGATCATTCTTAGATAATCACGGCTTTGATATAAATGATGTGATAAAAGTCCTCGCGGCTCAGAATGCAAATGATGGATAGTTTTTGGTATGATTATGACCAGGGGTGATTCTAAGATAGTCATGACCATTGATAATTTGATGAAAATCTTTGACCGTGGTATGGGATGATTAGATATTGTGGTTTATTCATTAAACCGAGTCTTAGTGATAAAAATTTATGAAAACCTTTTAAACCTAAAAGATAGTAGACTTTATTTTCTACTTGACTTTTTTAATGGATCAGATATTCACCGCAGCTTAAACCGGTTGTTTATTGTATTTTATCGCTTTAACATTGTTGAAGACTATTGATAATTTATTCTCGCATTATCTTAGTTATAATATTTCTTATCGGGCTAGTTGAGCTCACCCTTTCTTTCACCGTTTCTTCGTGAAATGAGAATATAGCCGGGACGAGCCTGGGAACTGAGTAATGGTCCGTAGAGATAAGATTAGTAGTCCTCACTATTCTCGTGAAATAGTGTGATAATAATTGTAATGAGGACTCCTTTTAAGTTTGTATAATATCTAGTAGACAATATTTGTATTCAAACTCACGCTTTATGTCGATTGTACACCTACGCTTATATTAGTAAGTTGTATTTAAATTCATCCATGTATGTAAGTGGCGACCCAAGATGGGTGACGATACCTAATTTT
Source organism: Panax quinquefolius (assembly GCA_020205615.1). Taxonomy (NCBI): domain Eukaryota; kingdom Viridiplantae; phylum Streptophyta; class Magnoliopsida; order Apiales; family Araliaceae; genus Panax; species Panax quinquefolius. The sequence continues at coordinate 120,070,046 of CM035161.1, read as the reverse complement.
GGGGGGCCACAATTGGTATCGAGCTAGGATATGATCCCAGGCCGAGATGTGAGATAAGAACTAGGAGGGGAGAGACGGGAATTCCTTCGCTAGTATATGACCTACCTAAATTTATTTGGTATTTAATTGGTCTCACGAGTATAGGATAATAATATGTGATATGTTAATTAACCCTTGTTTTGTGACAAAGTTGTTTGAGAATGACATCCGAAAATGCCGAGATAAGCAATGAAGCACATGAGAGTGTTGATTCACCAAACAAAAGGTAACGACCAACAATACGATAATAATCATATCGGTGGCAACGGCTATCGTAACAATGATAACCATCGTGGGGAAATTATCATGCTAAGAATGGTAACCACTTCTGGGTAATCATGGCAAAGATAATAAAAGTGGAAATTGCAAGAAGAGAAGGTCATTTAGCTCAATTTTGTTGTGCACCAAAGTCAAGTCTAGTCGACTACGGTGGCACCAAAGGTGGATATGGACAAAACAAAGTCGTTGGTTTTAGGAAGTGCATTTTTCATGACTTCTCAAAAAGCGAGTAAACCGAACGGTTTAGCACGTTAGTTAGTTAATTATAAATTGTGAAGTCTATACCTTATAAGATACCGGCTCTACCCATTATTTTATCTCTCTTGCTTATGCTCAACGCTTAAATTTGACTCCTAGAAGTTAGACTTTCGACTTATCGGTTGAAACTTCGTTAGTAGGAGCCTTCGCATCGCTTACTATTTTTAAATCTTGTTTGATTCAAATAAACACTTTCACGCTACTTCGTCGATCTTATCTTTTGAAAATACTTGCCTTTGATGTGATTTTAGGAATCAATTGGTTAACTACTCATCATGCTTTTCGTAAGGTTTTTAGCTTTTATATTCATAACCAACTTGTTGCGCGAATTCAAGTAACCAAACTACTAAAGTCAATTATCATCATATCAAGCCATAAGTAAAGAGCCCCGAACCTTTCGTTGTTGACTTCCTTGTGTGGAATGCACCGCCGCACTTTCTCTCAGAGGCTTACATCGTGAATGAAGATGGCAAGTTTATAGGTATCATTGTGAGGTGCTATCTAGGTTAAGGAATAAGTCACAAGCTTGGTATCAATGTGACGATTATCCAAGTCTTGGATGAGAGTCACAGCTTTGAATGATATTTCTATTATTAATAAATTTCCGGGCGATTCTTGAAGACTTCTTAGCCTACTTAGAGCGTGAAAATCAAATTTCAGATTGACCCCAAAGATAAAACCCATTTCTTAAACCCTCAAATATTTCTTCAACTAAAATGAATAGCTTTATGTGGTTTATGATGAAAGTCATAATAAAAGCATTGGACTAATGAAAATCATGGGTATACGTGGTATTAGTAAGTGTTATGATGAGTTATGTTGGTTAGTATGTGAAAACATGAAAGTTTCTTAAAAATCACAAGGAGTTAAAAACCGTATTTTGGTGAAAAACGTAATATGAAATTCAATTGACCAAATCTCCTATTATATTTTGAATTTTGAGTGTGGTCAAGTCCTAGAGTTAGATCTATGAGTTACCTAACTAATCCAAGTGGAATCATTGAAAAAGGTGTTGTAGATTTTCGTGTGGACCGATTTTAGCAAAGGAGTCAAAACTTCAAAATGTCCAAAAAGCTGCTGCCACGTTTTTGTAAGGGCTGTTTTGGCCACTTAATTAGTGAGAAAAATTCAGGCCTTTTGGAACATAAAAGTATATGGTATAAAGAACATCGTGTCCAAAAATGAGCTCATTCCGACTTAAAATGAGCAAGTTATGACCATTTCAATATTTAGGTTTTTTGATGAAAAATGCTATAACCGGAGTTCTATAACTCCGATGACCATGAAATTTAAATCGAGGCTCACATTAATATGTGTAAGGTCCTGCCAAGATTTGGGAATTTTGGAGTTAAACTTGAGGTAGCTAATTTCTTAAGGAATTAATTAGAAATTGATTTTTGAAAAATAGTAAATGAATTTTAAAAATTTCGAGAAAAATATATTTTCATTATGGGACTATATTATGCTAAATCCCAAAAAGAAATATTTTTGGGACTGATTTGGTATTTTCATGAAAATAGTTTAGTTACGAACATATGAGTTAAATATGTTATGTGAAGTAACAAAGTTGAAAATAGGATTTTATGGCTAGAGAATCCTATATAGAGTATATGCATATTTTTTGATTAGGGATTTGATAATTGGTGATGATATCTTATGAGTATGGCATTTTGAATGATTAAATGCATTATATGGTAAAGCGTAAACAATTGAGATAAATTGTTTATAAATTTAAGAAGTGATTAAAATATTGTTATAATATTAATGATATTAGATTATGAGATTATTAAGTGATTGATAACATGGGGATATTCTTGAATCCTGGATAAATTATATTATAAATGTTTAATATTTATCCTTTATCTCATTTGATTGATTCTTTATATCATTATCCTCATGCTTATATTATGTTGAAAGTCATCTATGGCTTACGTGAATAGATGGACTTGGTATGATTATGACCGTGGATTGTTCGGATAATCATAACCGTAATTGAAAACACGATTATCTTTGGTCACGTAGTGCATGGATAATTTGTGGTCGTGATACTAATGAATACACGATTATCTTCGTGGTAGTAGTGCATGGATAATTTGTGGTCGTGATACTAATGAATACACGATTATCTTTGGTCGTAGTGCATGGATAATTTGTGGTCGTGATACTAATGAATACACGATTATCTTTGCCGTAGTGCATGGATATGGATAATTTGTGGTCGTGATACTAATGAATACATGGATTATCTTTCGGTAGTAATGAATGGATAATTTCGCCGTAATGCATGGATATTATGGTCGTGATACTAATGAATACACGATTATCTTTGGTAGTAGTATGGATAATTTGTGGTCGTGATACTAATGAATACACGATTATCTTCGGTCGTAGTAATGCATGCATGGATAATTTGTGGTCGTGATACTAATGAATACACGATTATCTTTGGTCGTAGTGCATGGATAATTCGTGGTCGTGATACTAATGAATATCCTCGGCCCGTAGTGCGGGATGATTCGATGATATGGATTAATTATCGAGTCGAGTCTCAACAATGAAATATTAATTCATGGATGTGGTAAAAGTCATCTTCGTCAGAAGTAGTGCATTGATAGACTTGGTATGATTACGACCAAGGATTATTCTAGATAATCATGACCGATTGAAAACACGAATATCCTCGCCAAGAAGTGCATGGATAATTCGTGGTCGTGATACTATTAAGTCGCTGGCCTCAAAGATTATTTGTTTTACGCTTGTATATCTTTGGCCCCAGTAGTGCAAAAAGATGAATTGTTAATGAATATCTTCGCCTGATCACAAGATGAATTTAATATTTTTAACGATAAAGGTATTCAAGGTATCCCCACCTCTTTATCATATCGTGTACGCACTTCTAATTTCGAGGGCTAAATTTCATAAGAATGGGAGGTCAGAAGACCCAAACTTTTATAAATAAAGATGAATTTTCTATAAATATTATTTTTGAATATTATGGAATAAATTTGATATAATGTTATAGTTGTGGGTAATATTTATAAATTTTGCAAAGTAAGCAAGTTGTTATAAAATATTCGCTTGGTCGGGGAATATTCTTTTTGTCGGGAATATTCGACGACGGCTTACCAAACATCAGGTGGACCCCATTAACTAAAGTATTGTCGTAGTTAAAAAAAACGACAAAATTATCTTTCTATAAAAATAACTACAGAGGTATTACCGTTAAAACCGCTTGAACTACCCTAAGTAAAAAGTACAAGAATACGCTGGTGGTCGCATAAGAAGACACTAGTATTGATTATCGATGCTTACGTGAGAAGTCACTTAGCTATACTCAATTATCACATACAAGAATTGCCGATCATATCTCTTATATTATCGATTCAATTATTGTCACAAGATCATCCGTATAATATGTTATATTATTAATTGAGACGACAAGTTATAAATGATTAATAATTGTTGAAAGATTAAAAATGTGTTAATTAAAAATAAAATGATTTGTGGTAATATTTATTCAATCCTCGATGTATATAAAGAGTCTGCATATGAGACGCGTCAGGGTAAGTTTGATTATTTTATGGGGGGGCATATGTCATCATCTAAGAGTCTCTTCACAATAGTAATTACCTTTGTGAATAGTAATTACCTTCATGAATAGTAATTACCTTCATGCTAATAGTATTTATTTACCTTCGCCATAGTAATTACCTTTGAGAATAGTAATTACCTTTGTGAATAGTAATTACCTTCAATAATAGTATTTACCTTCACAATAGTATTTACCTTCGAATAGTAATTACCTTTGTGAATATTAATTACCTTTGTGAATAGTAATTACCTTCGTCAATAATATTTACCTTCGCCAATAGTAATTACCTTTGTGAATAGTAATTACCTTTGTGAATAGTAATTACCTTCGCCAATAGTAGTAATTACCTTCTTCAATAAGTAGTTGTCCCTTCAATATTACCAAGAGTTAACTCGCTTCTTCTGTTCCAAGGGTTAATTACCCTTCAAGAATAGTAATAGTTCAGTTCTTCAATATTACCAAGAGTCATTTCGACCTTCGTTAAGACTCAAGAGCCACCCCGCTTTTTCTATAAATAGAAAGCTCATTCCTTCATTATTTCTTACGAATTCATCAAAACTCTGAGAGAGAAACTATAGAGAAAGAAGAAAAGTATTCTCGCTACTTCACTTTTCCAATATTCATTCTTCTAAGGTAAGGGATATTATTTGTTGTATCGTAAGGGTGTTATTCTTTCTTATTCATGAAGAGAACTTCATTATTCCATTCTTTATTATTCTCATTGAATAACTCAGATATACGCTGTGATACCCTATACTTGGTGAAATCCTCTCGTTATTCCATTCTTTATTATTCTATGGAATAACTCAGATACGCCAGATACCCTATACATAATCAGATAATGTGGTTTACCCTATACTTGGTGACATTCTTCTATTATTCTGTTGAACATCCTGTCTCAGTGTTTTACACCGACCTTCCGTTCCGCCTTTTTATTATTATTCTCGCTGGAACATCCTCGCTCATGTGTTTTACACCGGACCTGGTTCCGCTTTTTATCATTCTCGCTGAATATCCTATCTCGCAGTGTTTTACACCGGATCCGGTTCCATCTTTATTATTCTGTTTGAACATCCCGCTTGTGAATTTCACCGACCGGTTCTCGTTATTATTATTCTCGGCTGAATAACCTGCCTATGCGCAAGCACCGCATGCACGGTGATTTCTTTTGTTATTCCATTCTTTATTATACCCAAATTGGTTAAAACTTTGACTTCTATACTCCATGAAATTAGTAGAATATTCTCGATATTTGCGCTTCATCCAAAGATCTTTTCATGGAAAATATTCTTCCCGATCATTCTTGAATTTTACTCTACAAAGCAAAGATCATGTCGACAATTTGGACGTTATTAGTTCCCTAATAAATTAATTCGTGAACTTGTTTTATTGAATTATTATGTCATTGTCATCATCCTCATGTTATATTATGTTATCTTCGGGTTACGCAAGATAGATGAATTTAGTATGATTATGACTGTGGATCATTCTAAGATAATCACGGCTTGATATAAATGATGTGATAAAAGTCCTCAAAGGTTCGTAATGCAAATGATGGATAGTTTTTGGTATGATTATGACCAGGGGTGATTCTAAGATAGTCATGACCATTGATAATTTGATGAAAATCCTCGACCGTGGTACAGTGGATGATTAGATATTGTGGTTTATTCATTAAACCGAGTCTTAGTGATAAAAATTTATGAAAACCTTTAAAACCTAAAAGATAGTAGACTTTATTTTCTACTCACTTTTTTTAATGGATCAGATATTCCGCCGCAGCTTAAACCGGTTGTCTATTGTATTTTATCGCTTTAACATTATTGAAGACTATTGATAATTTATTCTCGCATTATCTTAGTTATAATATTTCATCGGGCTAGTTGAGCTCACCCTTTCTTTCACCGTTTCTTCGTGAAATGAGAATATAGCCGGGACGAGCCTGGGAACGAGTAATGGTCCGTAGGATAAGATTAGTAGTCCTCACTATTCGTGAAATAGTGTGTGATAATAATTGTAATGAGGACTCCATTTAAGTTAGTATAATATCTAGTAGACAATATTTGTATTCAAACTCACGCTTTATGTCGATTGTACACTACGCTATATTAGTAAGTTGTATTTAAATTTACGTACCATGTAAGTGGCGACCCAAGATGGGTGACGATACCAAATTTTGGGGGCGCCACAACAGGTATCGTAGCTTAGGATATGATCCCCGGCCGAGATATGAGATAAGAACTAGGAGGGGAGAGACGGGAATTCTTTCGCTAGTATGACCTACCTAAATTTATTTGGTATTTAATTGGTTCACGAGTATGGGATAATATGTGATATATTAATTAACCCTTGTTTTGTGACAAAGTTGTTTGAGAATGACATCCTAAAATGCCGAGATAAGCAATGAAGCACACGAGAGTGTTGATTCAAATTTCAACAAAAGGTAACGACCAACAATACGATAATAATCATATCGGTGGCAACGGCCATCGTAACAATGATAACCATCGTGGGGAAATTATCATGCTAAGAATGGTAACCACTTCTTGGTAATCATGGCAAAGATAATAGAAGTGGAAATTGCAAGAAGAGAAGGTCATTTAGCTCAATTTTGTTGTGCACCAAAGTCAAGTCTAGTCGGGACGGGGCACACCAAAGGTGGATATGGACAAAACAAAGTCGTTGGTTTTAGGAAGTGCATTTTTCATGACTTCTCAAAAGCGAGTAAACCGAACGGTTAGCACGGGTTAGTTAATTATAAATTGCGAAGTCTATACCTTATAAGATAGGTGTTCTACCCATTTTTTTCTCTCTCTTGCTTGCTCAACGCTTAAATTTGACTCCTAGAAGTTAGACTTTGACTTATCGTTGAAACTTCGTTAAGTAGGAGCCTTCGTTATCGCTTACTATTTTTAAATCTTGTTTGATTCAAATAAACACTTTCACGCTACTTCGTCGATCTTATCTTTTGAAAATACTTGCCTTTGATGTGATTTTAGGAATCAATTGGTTAACTACTCATCATGCTTTTCGTAAGGTTGTTAGCTTTTATATTCATAACCAACTTGTTGTGCGAATTCAAGTAACCAAACAACTAAAGTCAATTATCATATCAAGCCATAAGTAAAGAGCCCCGAACCTTTCGTTGTTGACTTCCTTGTGTGGAATGCACCGGGCCGCACTTTCTTCAGAGGCGACATCGTGAATGAAGATGGCAAGTTTATAGGTATCATTGTGAGGTGCTATCTAGGTTAAGGGATGAAGTCACAGCTTGGTATCAATGTGACGTACTATCCAAGTCTTGGATGAGAGTCACAGCTTTGAATGATATTTCTATTATTAATAAATTTCCGGCGTATTCTTGAAGACTTCTTAGCCTACTTAGAGCGTGAAATCGAATTTCAGATTGACCCCAAAGATAAAACCCATTTCTTAAACCCTCAAATATTTCTTCAACTAAAATGAATAGCTTTACGTGGTTTATGATGAAAGTCATAATAAAAGCATTGGACTAATGAAAATCATGGGTATACGTGGTATTAGTAAGTGTTATGATGAGTTATGTTGGTTAGTATGTGAAAATATGAAAGTTTCTTAAAAATCACAAGGAGTTAAAACCGATTTTGGTGAAAAACGTAATATGAAATTCAATTGACCAAATCTCCTATTATATTTTGAATTTTTGAGTGTGGTCAAGTCTTAGAGTTAGATCTATGAGTTACCTAACTAATCCAAGTGGAATCATTGAAAAAGGTGTTGTAGATTTTCGTGGGACCGATTTTAGCAAAGGAGTCAAAACTTCAAAATGTCCAAAAAAGTTCGCCGCCACATTTTTTGTAAGGGCTGTTTCGGCCACTTAATTAGTGAGAAAATTTCAGGCCTTTTGGGACATAAAAGTATATGGTATAAAGAATATCGTGTCCAAAAATGAGCTCATTCCGACTTAAAATGAGCAAGTTATGACCATTTCAATATTTAGGTTTTTTGATGAAAAATGCTATAACCGGAGTTCTATAACTCAATGACCATGAAATTTAAATCTGAGGCTCACATTAACATGTGTAAGGTCCTGCCAAGATTTGGGAATTTTGGAGTTAAACTTGAGGTAGCTAATTTCTTAAGGAATTAATTAGAAATTGATTTTTGAAAAATAGTAAATGAATTTTAAAAATTCCGAGAAAAATATATTTTCATCATGGGACTATATTATGCTAAATCCCAAAAAGAAATATTTTTGGGACTGATTTGGTATTTTTCATGAAAATAGTTTAGTTACTTAACATATGAGTTAAATATGTTATGTGAAGTAACAAAAGTCGAAAATAGGATTTTATGGCTGAGAATCCTATATAGAGTATATATGCATATTTTTTTGATTAGAGATTTGATAATTGGTGATGATATCTTATGAGTATGGCATTTTGAATGATTAAATGCATTATATGGTAAAGCGTAAACAATTGAGATAAATTGTTTATAAATTTAAGAAGTGATTAAAATATTGTTATAATATTAATGATATTAGATTATGAGATTATTAAGTGATTGATAACATGGGGATATTCTTGAATCTCGGATAAATTATATTATAAATGTTTAATATTTATCCTTTATCTCATTCGATTGATTCTTTATATCATTATCCTCATGCTTATATTATGTTGAAAGTCATCTACGGCTTACGTGAATAGATGGACTTGGTATGATTATGACCAGGATTGTTCGGTATAATCATAACCGTAATTGAAAACACGATTATCTTTGGTCAGTAGTGCATGGATAATTTGTGGTCGTGATACTAATGAATACACGATTATCTTTGGTAGTAGTGCATGGATAATTTGTGGTCGTGATACTAATGAATACACGATTATCTTTGGTCGTAGTGCATGGATAATTTGTGGTCGTGATACTAATGAATACAATGAATACACGATTATCTTTCGGGCCGTAATGCATGGATAATTTGTGGTCGTGATACTAATGAATACACGATTATCTTTGGTCAGTAGTGCATGGATAATTTGTGGTCGTGATACTAATGAATACACGATTATCTTTCGCCGTAATGCATGGATAATTTGTGGTCGTGATACTAATGAATACACGATTATCTTTGGTAGTAGTGCATGGATAATTCGTGGTCGTGATACTAATGAATATCCTCGGCCCAGTAGTGGTGGATGATTCGATGATATGGATTAATTATCGAAATGAGTCTCAAAGAATGAAATATTAATTCATGGATGTGGTAAAAGTCATCTTTGGTCGTAGTGCATTGATAGACTTGGTATGATTATGACCAAGGATTATTCTAAGATAATCACGATCAGAATTGAAAACACGAATATCCTCGGCCAAGAAGTGCATGGATAATTCGTGGTCGTGATACTATTAAGTCGCGTCTCAAAGATTATTGGTTTTACAAATGTATATCTTTTGGCTCAGTAGTGCAAAGATGAATTGTTAATGAATATCTTCGCCGGATCACGAAGATGAATTTAATATTTTTAACGATAAAGGTATTCAAGGTATCCCCACCTCTTTATCATATCGTATCGCACTTTAATTTCGAGGGCTAAATTTCATAAGAAGAGGAGGTTGTAAGACCCCAAATTTTTATAAATAAAGATGAATTTTCTATAAATATTATTTTTGAATATTATGGAATAAATTTGATATAATGTTATAGTTGTGGTAACATTTATAAATTTTGTAAAGTAAGCAAGTTGTTATAAAATATTCGTTTGGTCGGGGAATATTCTTTTTGTTTGTGGGAATATTCGTACGACTACCAAACATCAGTGGACCCCATTAACGGAAGTAGTATTGTCGTAGTTAAAAAACGACAAAATTATCTTTCTATAAAAATAACTACGGAGGTATTACCGTTAAAACTGCTGAACTACCCGTGGTAGTAAAAGTACAAGAATACGCTGTGGTCAGATAAGAAGACACCAGATTGATTATCGATGCTTACGTGAGAAGTCACTTAGCTATACTCAATTATCGCTACAAAGAATCACGCATCATATCTCTTATATTATCGATTCAATTATTGTCACAAGATCATCCGTATAATATGTTATATTATTAATTGAGACGACAAGTTATAAATGATTAATAATTGTTGAAAGATTAAAATGTGTTAATTAAAAATAAAATGATTTGTGGTAATATTTATTCAATCCTCGATGTATATAAAGAGTCTCATATGAGACGTTTGTGGTAAGTTTGATTATTTTATGGGGGGCCCATATGTCATCATCTAAGAGTTTCTTCAATAATAGTAATTACCTTTGTGAATAGTAATTACCTTCTAATAATAGTATTTACCTTCGTTAATAATATTTACCTTCCTCAATAGTAATTACCTTTGTGAATAGTAATTACCTTTGTGAATAGTATTTACCTTCACAATAGTATTTACCTTCAAATAAAATAAGTAATTACCTTTGTGAATAGTAATTACCTTTGTGAATAGTAATTACCTTCGTCAATAGTATTTACCTTCGTCAATAGTAATTACCTTTGTGAATAGTAATTACCTTTGTGAATAGTAATTACCTTCACAATCGTAATAATTACCTTCTTCAATAGTAGTTGTCCCTTCAATATTACCAAGAGTTAACTCGCCTCTTCTGTGTTCCAAAGGTTAATTACCCTTCAAGAAATAGTAGTTGTCTCTTCAATATTACCAAGAGTCATTTTGACCCTTCATTAAGACCAAGAGCCACCCTCGCTTTTTCTATAAATAGAAAGCTCATTCCTTCATTATTTCTTACGAATTCATCAAACTCTATAGAGAAACTATAGAGAGAAGGAAGAAAAGTATTCTCGCTACTTCACTTTTCCAATATTCAGCCTTCTAAGGTAAGGGATATTATTTGTTGTATTCGTAAGGGGTGTTATTCTTCTTATTCATGAAGAGAACTTCATTATTCCATTCTTTATTATTCTCGCTGGAATAACTCAGATATACGCAAGACATACCCTATACTTGGTGAAATCCTCTCATTATTCCATTTTTTATTATTCAACATTGAATAACTCAGATACGCCAGATACCCTATACATAATCAGATAATATACTGTGGTTTACCCTTATACTTGGTGACATTCTTCTATTATTCTGATGGAATATCCTATCCTATCATGCGTGTTTTACACCGGATCCGGGTTCCATCTTTATTATTCTCGTTGAACATCCGCGCGGTGTGAATTTCACCGACCGGTTCTCGTTATTATTATTCTCGTTGAATAACCTCGCCTATGGGCTGCAATCTGCATGCATGGTGATTTCCTTTGTTATTCCATTATTTATTATACCCAAATTGGTTAAAACTTTGACTTCTATACTCCATGAAATTAGTAGAATATTCTTGATATTCAAGGCTTCATCCAAAGATCTTTTATGGAAATATTCTTCCGATCATTCTTGAATTTTACTCTACAAAAAGCAAAGATCATGTTGACAATTTGGACGTTATTAGTTCTCGAATAAATTAATTCGTGAACTTGTTTTATTGAATTATTATGTCATTGTCATCATCCTCATGTTATATTATGTTATCTTTGGGTCGACGCGCATAGATGAATTTAGTATGATTATGACTAGAGATCATTCAAAGATAATCATGGCTTGTTATAAATGATGTGATAAAAGTCCTCAAAGGGCCCTGTAATGCAAATTGATGGATAGTTTTTGGTATGATTATGACCAGGGGTGATTCTAAGATAGTCATGACCATTGATAAATTTGATGAAAATCCTCGACCGTGGTACGTGGATGATTAGATATTGTGGTTTATTCATTAAACCGAGTCTTAGTGATAAAAATTTATGAAAACCTTTTAAAATCTAAAAGATAGTAGACTTTTATTTTCTACTCACTTTTTTAATGGATCAGATATTCATTGCCAGCAGCTAAACCGGTTGTCTATTGTATTTTATCGCTTTAACATTGTTGAAGACTATTGATAATTTATTCTGCATTATCTTAGTTATAATATTTCTTACCGGGCTAGTTGAGCTCACCCTTTCTTTCACTGTTCTCTTCAGGAAATGAGAATATAGCTGGGACGAGTCGAGGAACGGAGTAATGGTCCAGAGGATAGCATTAGTAGTCCTCACTATTCTGTGAAATAGTGTGATAATAATTATAATGAGGACTCCTTTTGAGTTTGTATAATATCTAGTAGACAATATTTGTATTCAAACTCACATTTTATGTCGTATTGTACACGACAGTTATATTAGTAAGTTGTATTTAAATTCTGTACCATGTAAGTGGCGACCCAAGATGGGTGACGTATACCTAATTTTGGGAGCGTCACAAATAGAATGACCAAAATATTTCGGTTAAAAAAATTCGATTCGCTTTGGTAATTCTGTTTTATATGATTTTTGCTTAGTCCTACTAACGAAGAGAAGAGAAACCCAAATTGTAGACCTAGCCCATTTCTCTAATTGAAACATCGACATGTAAATTTTGGCTAAGAAAGAGAGGTAAAACCCAAATTGATCTATGTTTCATGCTTTCCAGACCACACACACAACTCACAGACTCTGATCCAAAAAAAAAGAGTTTGGTAACATTTAAAAAAAAAACTCTTTAAGAAGTGATATTATATGTAAAATTATTATTTCAAAAATTTAAAGAGAAATCTAAATTTAAATTTTAGGAGATCATAAGTTAATTATAACAAATTGAAATATAACTCTTTTGTAGAACAAAAAAGTAATATTTTAACATTTGTAACTGCTCCACAAAAAGAGTCATAATTATTATAATTTTGTTTATTGTCAATTTAAAATATTTTAAAATTTAAATTATTGTAACTTAATATTTTAATTAATACAATTAATATTATAAATTACTTAAAATTATTATTAGGAATAAAATTTCTATTAAAATATTAATTACATTACAATTTGAATTATAGTATATTATAAATTAAAGAACAAATTCAAACTTAATTCTTTTCTCGTGGAACATATAAGTATTTTTCTTGACATTTGTGCTCTATTCTACAAAAGAACGTAATGATCAATGTATAAAATTTTAAAGTTTTAACGCCAGTAGTTATTTACTTTATAGTTTATTAAAAAAATAGTCGATATTGTAAATTACTTAAAAAGTGTTACTAAAAGTAAATTTACTACCGTAAAAAAATTAATGTATTTATATTATAATTTATATTCCCAAAATTAATTCTAAAAAAATTATTTAGAACAAAATAGTGACTAATTTTATCTATCGCAAAAAACTTCAGAACAATAATATATAGTGAGCAATAATTCATTCATTAATAACTTTTTTCCTCGCAAATTTTTATCATAAATTGGCACCAAATATCCTTCTACCACCTTAATTTTGCTAAAGAAAAAATATAAATTGTGAAGGATATTTCCTTCGCTAATAACTATATTGTCATTATATTTTTTTTTTTCACTGTTTCTTCGCTAAAAAAAATATCAAAAAATACAAAATGAAATACAATCTATCAAGTGTACGTAAACTTTGGAGTAGTGTATAAAAGTCTTACCATTTCAGACCCAAGAGCCTAGCCCAGCTTCTGTGGACTATGTTAGCAGGTCTCTTAAAAGAAGTCCAAACAATAGCCTAGCCCATTTAATCTGATTGTCAGCTCACTTTGTAGTGAAGATTTATAATGTGTTCTTTTTCAAACTTAGATGGTGTTTGATTGCATCTTAAAGTATCTTAACAGTTTATCTCTTAATACATATTAACAACTCAAATTTTTATATTAAGAAGTTCTCTAAATAGTTTAGACTCATATTTGTATCTTAATTATTTAGAGGACCTCTTAATACAAAGATGCGAATTATTAAGATGCATTAAGAGGTGAACTGTTCAGATGTATTAAGATGTAATCAAACACTAAATGTATTTGAAAACGGGGTTCAAAAATAGTATTTCCGTTTTTCAATACATAATAATACATAATACATAATACATAATACATAATACTAGTACTAGTATTTTACAGAAAAAATTAAGCAAAATTTGTTCTATAATGAAACTTAATTGATAATTTCTGGAAATGCCTTTATGGTTTACTATTTTTACCAATTTTTTTGGTAATTAAAAGAAGTCGATATATAATAATTAATACCATTTTATAATTTTATTTAATTACGTTTAAAAGTAGTACTATGCGGACAGGATAATTGAATCGAAAAAACAAAAGGACTTTGTTTCCGCGAACAATTGGACAATACATCTATTTGATTGCTGAAACAAATTAATATTGTTCTTCTAGTCCAATTATCATGTTCAATTTTTTGCTGAACAACTATAAATACATAAAATAAAAAATGCTATTGATATATTTTTCGAGAAGAGTCTATATTCTATTGAACATTCTCTCCCTTTTAACTACTATTATTTTTAATCAATTTTGATAAAATATAAAAAAATTCATTCAATCGATGAGAAAGTTTTGAACTATATAAAAATCAAATACAAACTTTTGAGATCTAAATAACCATTGAATATTTCCACATAAATATATAACCATTGAATACAAATGAGAGACAAATCAATCTCTTAAGAGAAGAAAATAATATTTTATAAAAAAAGTTCTTTTAAAATGACATAAAAATTGAATATGGGTATATTTAAATTTCACATATTTATAATTTTATGCATTATTGGGGTCAAAATACAAATAAATAAAATTTAAATATAATCATGTCCAATTTTTATGTCCGCGTAAAATTTTTATTTATAAAATGGAAAAGCAAAATTAAACACGAGTTTTTGGAAATCTCTCTCACGTCAGAAAAATTCTATTTAAATACGAGTGTTTTACAATTTTATCTATTTATATTAAATTAGAAGGAGAGCAGATTCTTTGTTCCCAAATTTCTTGTTCTCTTGTGTCCCTCTATTTAAATTTTGACACTTAATCTCTTACTACTTAACATTAATTAATTTTAAAATTAAATAAAAAGATATGTGTCAAAATTTAAATGGAGAGACATAAAAAAAATAAAAAATTTGAAGACAAAATATCTGCTCTAAATTACAAGAGGTACTCACGTCATGGACTATGGGGAGTATCGCTATCAGAGACGAAAGCTGCATGCAAGTTCCTGGTCAAAGTCCGAATAGAGTGGGCCCAGTAGTTAGCACCAAATTATTTACTCATTCTATTATACCAAATTCCAACATCAATCTTTTTCACATTCCTTTATTTAAAATTCCAAAATAAAGTCCTTGTCTTTGTTGACTTTTTCTGTCTTTTGAATATTATATATAAATATAAAATAAAAGGTAAATATATTATTCAGTAAAGTACATTAATATAAGAATTAAAAGCATTCATCATTTTAAAATAAATTTGTATTTTTCTTCTATTTTTAGTTTTTTAATATATATATACAAATTATACTTTGCTCATTTTGTAAGATGGAGAGAGTAATTTCTTTATGAAAAATAATATTGAAAAAGTCAACACACATTTGTAAAACTCAGATTTAAGGGCGAATTAAGGAGTATTAAAAAACAATTTTACTTCCAAGTAATTACATTTTCTATCCAACTAGTTACATGTAAGGTTTTTAAACCCGGACCAGTCATCGAATCGGAAAAATTACTGGATGGATGGGTCACTGGTCCAACCAATGATCGGATCGTTATTGACCCAGTGACATCATTAATATGTAATAAATAATAAATAAATAATTATATTAATTATTATTATATATTGTATATAATATTTAGTAAATATGTAAAATTAATCAATTTATCTACAAAAAAAACTAAACATCTCTAAGATACATTCAAACTCAAAATTCAACCACAAGTTCAAGTGTTTGATTAAATGAATGCAAAAAATATGTAAAATACCAAACAAAGTCTCAACTAAATTACTAAAATAAAATAAAATCCGTAATATTTTTTTTTTTTAAATCTTTAAGGAGAGACCAGGTCAAACCCAGAACCCAGGTCCATCGGTTCACTAGGTCAACCTGTTCAATCCACGGCTTCATTTGGCTCACACCTGGTTTTGAACAGTTTTGAGTAGAAGTGGTTTAGTGGTCCAAACCGGACCATTGAGTGAACCAGGTCCGATTTTTTTCGCTTCGAACGGCGGTCCGGTCCGGGTTTGAAAACCTTGGTTACACGCACACATTAAAATTAAATAAATTTTATTTTATAAATTTGAAAAAATACGACGATTTCGTTAATAATATGATTTAAATCTGAGTATAAAAATAGTTCGAATAAAAATATGAGTATAATTTGAGCAAGGTTATACTCGACTAGTTTAAAATTTAAACTACTCGAATTTTCGATTGTGATTCGATACATACTTGATTGATATATGTTCAATTAGATACTCAATAATATATACAAAATTAAATCAAATTAGGATAATTAATTATTATTATTTTGTTTTGTTTTTGATTTCAATTGTGATTTTATATTTGTAAAGGGTAATAGTAAATATATTTTTTCATTTCTAAGTAAAATAATAAATTTTATTTATAATTATATTTATTATAAAACTAGTTATTATGTGGAGACTCGAATTCGAGTTTGAATTTGAAGTTTACGAGTAATTTGAATATAATTCAATTTGAATCGAATCGAGCAAAAAATATTTAAATTAAGTCAAATGAGTAAAATTTTTAAATATAATTCGAATTCAGAATTTAAATATAAATTTAATATTTTGAATCAAATTCAAACAACTCTCGATTACTCTTTTATACCCTTAATTTCAGTACGTCTAATGGATTTCAGTATGGGCCAAATGCTGAGAAACTGAGACTGGTCAAAGCTGTAAATGTGTCAGGTGTTTTTGTAATTATCAGAAGATACGATGGCAAAACCAGCTAGATTCATTAAACCCTCAATATCTCCGGCTTATTAGTTTCTTTCGAATTCATATATACATTTTCTCTCTATTTCTCTCTGAGATAGGATAGCTCAGGGACTTGGCTAGGGTTTCCGATCTCTGAATCTCCCCCAATTTTCCCAATTTGTACTCTCAATAATCCCCAATTTTCTCATTTAACCCCTCAATTTATCTCATCTCTATCTCCAATTCACTGATCAATTCAATCGCAATGTCTGATCTTGGCGAGTAGGGTTTCTGTAAATTTCCCCAATTTTCAGAAAAGCCACACCGTTACATTTATTTGACTGCTTTTACAAACCTAGCTATGGCGATCAGGTTCACCGTTACCTACTCCGGCTATGTTGCCAAAAACTTAGCGTCATCTGCTGTCACCAAGGCCGGTGGATGCCGCTTATTTCACGAGTGTGCAATCCAGTCTCAGGCCTTCTTTTCAAACCCGAATCAGACCCCCAATGTTGAATTTCAGCGACCGAAGTCTAATTATTCTGCGTATGCAGCTCTTGCCGGGGAAATTTTCTGCAACAATTCGAATTCTTTGATCGTTGTCGGATTGTCTTCGCTGCTGAAATCGACGACCTGTGGTTCTGGGGTTTCTGCAGTGGGAGCGTTTGGGGTTTCTCCGTTGAAACCCTCTTCGATTCTTCCGTTTTTGCAAGCATCCAAGTGGTTACCCTGTAATGAGATGATCTTGGGGACTAGGGTGGATAAAGGTGGAGCCAAAAAGGAAGATAGGAAGGTTAGTATTGAAGGTAGTAAGGATTTGCTGAAAGGGTCTAGTGGAAAGGAATTTGCGAGGAGCAACTGGCTTTACAAATTATTGAATTGTTGCTGTTCGGAGG
Organism: Panax quinquefolius; assembly: GCA_020205615.1. Lineage (NCBI taxonomy): Eukaryota > Viridiplantae > Streptophyta > Magnoliopsida > Apiales > Araliaceae > Panax > Panax quinquefolius. Next base: position 120,052,143 of record CM035161.1, on the reverse strand, counting down.
ATGCAAAGGCAGTTTTCACGGCTTTGAGTGTTAATATACTTTATAGATCATCCTTGGCGGAGCCAAGATCGATTCCTTCATCTTCTATGGCCCCAACCCTGGACGCAGGTGATCGCATTTTAGCTGAGAAGGTATGATCTATAATTTGATTGCTATGTTGGTTGAAATTGTACTTTTTAGTGTCTTAAGCTATTATTTGATTGCTTTGCTTTGTGTGCAGTGAACCCTTCATTACTTTATTTTAATCTGCTGAATAACACTTTAATTGTAGCAGATGGATCTTAAGATTATGCTTTTGAAGTTGTGTGGATGTGTATCACTTTTTGATTGATTGAATAGGGTATATTTTGTAGATTAATAGCGATTATACTTTAAAGAAATTAATAGATATTTTGACTGCTTTTATAGTGATCCATTTACACATAAATGCAAACAAGTTGGGTACTGGTTATTTTGGTTTTTTACTTTTGCAGTTAGAATAGAGGTAGGGTTTCCTTGCCAAATGCTAATAGCATTTACAGATATGTATATCCTATCATTGATGTTTTTAGTGTAATATATGCTTTTCTTTTCATTAACTGGTTAATCAAGGCATCTGGGGAGAATGCCGCAGTGTTGCTGTTTCAGCGAGTAAATTATCGCTGGAGATTCTCATTGGTTGAAGATGTTTGATTTGGTTTGGTCCTAAGTCTATCAATTAGATTAAGTTAAATAGTAGTTGGGTTAGAGATGAGTTTGTTCTCTTTAATATAATAAACATACTTACCTGATTTTATTTGCTCTTGTATTTGGCAGGTTTCATATGTTTTCAGAAAGCCAGAAGTGTCAGACATTGTGATATTCAAGGCACCACCAATTCTTCAGGTGCAATCTAGATTAAGGTCTAGGACTTTGTTAGAAACATTATTGATCAAGAAGTGGCATTGAAGGGAACTAAAGATGATGTTGTGTTTTTTATTACCTTTGTCTTTGTAGGAATATGGTTTTAGTTCTGGCGATGTCTTCATAAAAAGAATTGTGGCGAAAGCTGGTGACTACGTTGAGGTAAGATTTCCTCCTCTTTGAAGGGAAAGTGGTATTTGGCTGCTTTTGAGTCTTTTGACCACTTATGCATTTTAATTTTCTGATAGGTACGTGATGGTAAGTTGATAGTGAATGGTGTTGTTCAAGACGAGGAATTCATATTAGAGCCACTTGCTTATGATATGGAGCCTTTGGTATTTCTCCAACTTATTGTTCTTATGGCTTACCTGATGTCTTTTTGTTAATAGTCTCTGAATACCTAAAATATTCAAATAATAGAAATTAGTCTGAGAAGTATTGGTTTATTGTTTGGTCATATTACAGCTAGTACCTGAAGGTTATGTGTTTGTGATGGGGGACAATCGAAACAACAGTTTCGACTCCCATAATTGGTAAGTTGAAATTTCAGTAACATAATTGCTAATGACATTGCTTTTGGTATCATGTTTGAATTTGGTTGACTTATCAACAAAAAGAAACTTGTATGAATATAGTATACCGGCATTCTTTCTCTGTTTTTCAGGGGTCCTCTTCCTGTCAAAAGCATACTTGGTAGATCTTTTCTTCGATATTGGCCGCCGACCAAAATAAACAACACAAACTATGAACCACATGCAAGAAAAGAACTAATTGCTGTTTATTGACAAGTAGTCCTGTGCAATTCTGCTCCCAGCTGGATGGTTCAGATAACTTATTTTCATCCACATAATTGTTTTACCAGCCAATCCCCCCACATTTTTTTAGCTCGTTGCTGAGCAGTTGTAAATATCCTATTGCTATTGATCGTCTGCATGATCAATCTATTTTGTCTTTGTAGGATTATTTCCGTAACTTTTTCGAATGTATTGCCCATCTGTGGCTGGTTCTGTAAATGACATTTTGGAATTGAAGAGTGGGAATGATAGGAAATGAGTTATTGAGTTTTCTTTCTATACTTGTCATTTTTTCTATTTTAGTTTTAAGTTGCGAGTTTAAAATTTTTTTTTTTTATATAAACTGGATGCTGAGTCGGGAGGGTGCTATTATTGATAGGCAGTGAGACTGTGAGAGTGGATTTGGGGTGATTTTTTACACTCACCTGTATTAGTGGAAACTAAATAATACTGGAGTACGACTCAATTCTTGCAGTAGGTGGGTTAAGACTTGATAGAGCTGCTTCCATAGTTGTTTTACCAACAATTTTGCATGTAACATACGATAACTACGCAAGTATATATAATACTTTTAACTTAATTTTGCCATGGGTGTTTTGGTTTTGTCGAGAATTTTTTTTAAGGACCTTAAACTTGGTATAATTAATTTTGTGACACAGGAATTGTGTAGTCAAAATGTTGAATGAAAATTTGATCACTTTTGTTGGACTCATGTTTGATCACAATATTTTATATTTTTACCGTGACACTTTTATTATTGAAATATTAAAAAATATTGTAAAAATATTAATTTCTATTTTGACATCGATTTAAATTCACTCCTCTCTCTTTCTATTTTTTATTATATTTTAAAAAATAATCATGTATTAGGAAAATCCCCTCAAACATTTTTTTGTCCTCTCATTTTTATTTTTTATTTTTATGGTTTGTTATAAAATAAAATAACTTGGCTTAGGGTGTTAATGTTCTTATCCCAAATTTATTTTGTTAAACAAAGTTTATCATAATGGCACTTATACCATTCTAATTTTTGAAGTAACAGTTATTATCCCTCTAATTAACATAATGTAATACTCAGTAGTTGTGTCCCGTGCCTCCGATATTACACGGACGGCAAAATTTATGTCAAACATTAGACGACCCAAATAATTTATTAGGATGAGCAGAAAATTCAAAATCAATTGCATTTTGTTAGATAGATTACTCAATATCTCTATTGTAGTTAATATGATGATGCCGCCATTTTTTTAAATGTCTAAAAAAATGATCACACGACATGCAGAAATAACTTTGATATTTAACATAACTTTGATATTTCTTCCCATTTTTTAGTTAAAAAAATGGAACCTACATGTAGAAATATCAAAAAACTCAACGAAAATATAGCTTCCTTAATTTTATGATTAGTAATATAAACTAAATAAAAATTTTATAACCTGGGTACTTCAAATTATAAAAACTTAAATCTACAAACACCCATAATTTCTTATAACAAAAAAAGGACAAATTTTAATACACTATAATCAAAACACTCTATTTATCTATTAAGTACTATTACCTTCATTTCATAATAATTGATATTATATAAAAAATTTATTCTAATTTATTTATCATTTATAAATAAATTATTTATTTTTTATATCACCCTTAACTTCTCTCATTATTCCAATAAATTTTCTCTCTAGTTGTCTTAGTTGTTTTAACTTTTTATAAAGAGATAGTGATGAAATTTTATATAAATTTTAATTATTAAATGATAATATTAAATGATTTTCTAATTAATTTATGTTCACGCAACAAAAATGACTATTATTATGAAATTGAGGCAGTATAATTATTGTCTGAGTCAACTCGTTATCAATCTAAAACCGTCCACCCAACTCCAACTCGACCCGGGTAGCGTCAGTTAAGCCTTGAGCTTGCTCGTAGACGCTGTTGTTCGTTGACGAGCTAGAAAGGAAGATGATCACACGTTTCATTTTCTCTCTCCTCTTCCTTCAAACCCTAATTGCAAAACTAACTCTTGCAATTACTAAACCCCCATCTTTTAATCTCTCTCACTTCATCTACCCTATAATCCACGACGACTTTCGTCCTCAACCTTCCCTCTTCTTAAAGGTCCAGCAATTTCTTCATTAATTACTCAAGTCTTTTGATTTCACACAATTTCTTACATCTTTATGATTGTTTGGATTCAGGACGTGCTAGATGCGATTTCGGTGAGACAAAAGTGGAATCCGGAAGATGTTAGGGTTTCCAATTTGGACTCGACGAAGGTCAGGTATGGGAATTTGCAGAGGTATGAGATTAGTCTTCGATTTGGAAAGAGTGAATTGGTTTTCAAATTATGGGATGATGAAGTATTGAAATGGAGGAAATTTAAGAAAAGGGGAGATTTTGAGAGTTTGGTGAATGAAATAAGCTCAAAGGCAGTACTGGATGCGTTTAAGATTGAAGGGCCTTTTGAATTACGAGTTGTTGGAGATGATGAGCTCCAGCTGATGCTGCCGGTATTGATCTTATTAGCTTTAGCTTTATATGGTGTTTCGCATTTTTGATTATTGATTTATTGGCTAAACGTGGCAATTTTTTGTGTTTGTTTTGTGGGTTTTCTATATTGTTTTGCTCAATAATTAATGTTGGTACTTGGTAGTCTGTGAGGAATGAGTACAAGTAAAAGTCTCCTATCAATGCCTTATTCTGGTGGTATATTAGGAAGTCATCTGGATCAATAATTTGACATTTCAAAAGGGACTCTTATTTTAGGATATCTCAAAAAAGTAGTTTTTGGTTAAACTTAGATTTAGTTTTAGCTGGGTTTTGATGCTTAAATTTAGATTCAGTTTTATGTTAGCATGATAGTAATGAATGCCACAACTTGGGTATGCTTTACATACACGGTTTTAGTTGTTTTCTGATAAATTATGAGCATAGTTTGTGTTGTCTGATCCTGTTGGTAACTTGGTACGAATGTTGCTCTTCTGTTTTATCTCTGGTGCTTATCTTAGATTCAGCTTTATGTTAGCCTGATAGAAATGAATGCCACAACCTTGACATGTTTTACATAAACATCTTAGTTGCTTTTCGATTAATTACAAATGTAGTTTGTGTTGTCGGGTCATGTTGGTAACTTGGTATGGATGTTGCTCTTCTTTTTTATACTCGACTGAGTTGTATTCTGGTAAATTTCCTGGTTCTGTCTAGGCATCTAGCAAAAGCACTATTCTAATATTATCTAAATTTTTGTGGTAGAGATACTTGGCAAAACTCATAAAATTAACTCCTGAAGATGGTATTTTCATTTTTGGCTAGTCAATTGATTTTTTTGTTATTGTAACAGAAAGAAGCTTGGCTTAACTTTTTCATTCTCTTATAGGGTGCATTCTTGCTCATAATGAATGTCACTTCTATCATCTCATACTTTGGAGTTTGTCTTAAGATTTTTTACACAAATTAAGAAAACTCAAAATAGAGGCGAAAGTAGTGGTAAGTTCCAATTTTACGTGTAATGGACCCCACATAAGTACATATGATTCTATCTTTCTCCTAAATGTAGTGAACCGTAAATAAATACTTTGAGGGTAAATAATCTTTATATAACATTTTAAATTTGAGTTATGTATTAAGACATCTTTTGGGACATCTTTTTTGTTCTTTGGACAGCTTTTGTTTGGGTGGGGTGGGGTGGGGTGGGGTGGGGTGAGGTGGGGTATTTCAGAGGGTGATCATCTTGTATGTGTGCTTTTCCATCCATCTTCTAGCTTCCAAAGCCCTTAAAGTTCTAGATAAACAAATTGACAATTTTAGTCTGGTTAAATGTCGTCAGTTTTACCTGAGAAGTGAGAACCGTAACATTTGTGGGTTCAATTGAAAATGTAGGTATGTGTTATTGTTGAATGAAACTCTAATTGAACAAGTCTTTTCCTTATGTTATTAAAATTTAATCGAAATCATCTTAGGCATCCTGTATAATGTATTAATTATATGTTAATTAACAGAGCTTCTATGGTGCTCATATTCTAATATGGTCTGATGAAATTCTTATACTATAAGACTGTTACACGTACTTATCCATGCCAGAATATTCCGAAATGCTTGGCTAATAGTTTTTCTCATGGGCATGTGAATAGTTGAACTCTTCTCGCTCTGGTTTGAAACGAATCCTTGTTGGGGAAGGCATCACAGTGAAAGTGAGAAGTGCTCGAGAAGTGTCTCTGTTTCACAATTCTGATTTTGGTCTAAGATCAAATGGAAGTCTTGTGATTAACAGAGAAAGAGAAGTACCTTGGTCCTTTGGGCAATCATTATGTTTGTCATTACTTCCTATAAACATTTTAGGGTCTGCATCAGTAGTTGCCTACAGGACTCGAAATCCTGATGCCTACATTGAATCTGTTTTCCTTCCCGGGGAGACAATTGAGTTGCTGCCAGAAAAGTGTTATATTAGGCATGCACACAGAAAGAGAGGATGCCCTATTGACTCCCTAAAATTAAGGATAGCTTTTCTGGAAAAAGTTATGAGAAGTTTATCAGGTGACAAGACCAGTCAAAGTGCAGGTCTGGGATTATTTAAAGCAAAAATTCGAGCTTCAACTCTGTTTCGCTTCAAGTTGGAACTAGGAAGGGATATCAAGAGTAATGACACATTGTGGACCACATTGGCTGACTGGAAAACAAGGCCTACTGTTGAACATGTATGGTTTGTAGTAGTGGCAAGAAATGAAGCGAAGAGGTTAAAGCCCTTATTGATTAAGAAGGTTAAACCTTTTGTTGGAGTAGATACATCGCCTTGGAGTGATTTAATGTCCAACATTTCCTTCACAAAGATCCCCTCTGTCCTTGTCCCTCCAGAGGCTCTAACGCTGGACGTAAAATGGTAGGGGAGTTGACATGGTTTAATGTCCAACATTTCCATCACAATGATCCCCTCTGTCCTTGTCCCTCCAGAGGCTGTAACGCTGGACATAAAATGGTAGGGGAGTTGACATAGTTTCTGCAACTCTACTGCATTTTTGCCTAGCGGACTGTGTAGAGTTACTGGGACTAATTTCTACATAATTATTGTAATTTGTAAAAACTCAGTTGGCTTTGTGCTCTGTAAATTGACAATAGATGAAAAATAATTCTACCCTGGGAAAGTAAAAGATGCTACATTGACTCGGATCACAAGTGCAAAATAACAATCTTTTAATTATTCTCTTGTATAATATTATACATTTATTTCACTATCCAAGTGTAATAATATAGAGCTTTGTGCTCCTTGTCAAAAGTTGATTTTGTGTCGCTGTACAAATGCACCAGGGTCGTAAGTTTGTTGAATGTGGATGAATCTGCGCACTTAACAAATGCTGTAATATCCCAGAACCTGCAACATTAATTCGGGAAAAAATGCCGGTGAATCAAAATTAAAATCACAACTGCTAATGACAATGAACAACCCAGTTGGAGTGAAAAGGTTGGATGAAATAGTACTTGAATTGGTCAGTTTTCTGCAGAATCTCAGTTCCCATTCCAGCTTCTTTGTCCAGAATCTCGTGCACTTCTCCAGCGTTTTCTGGCATTGACAGATTTCAGTTTCTAATTGCAGTAGCAATATGATAAATTACCCTGCCATATATGCGTGTTTACTATACATCTGGTCCACTTCTTTTTGGGACATTATTCCTATAGATTATTTTTTCCCATTCACAGGAACATAACTGCGATTCCTAGTGCTAAAGTATACACTCTAAAACCCCAGGATTGGCACTAATTCAGAATCATGATATATATATATATATATATATATATATATATATATAGTAATTAGATAATAGTATATGATTTGTGAATAAGTATCGTGGAGTCTCAACCTAGGTTAAGGTTGAGGTTAAGGTTGTTTAACATACTTGTTGAGCTAGTTATTAGCATTTCTTTAAGGTATTTATTATCAACAACATCCATAAGCACTTAAGAAGAAGAAGAAATATAATATATATCTCATATTAACTCACAAATTAAGAGATTAACATACATAAATTAAAAATATTAGATAAATTAAAATTTATCAATTTCTACTAATTATATATGACCCCAACCAATAAAATACACCCAAATCTCATAAATCTCCTCATGGATGGTTATAAGACATTTAATTAGTTGCTGACACAGAAAAGATGAGTCGATATATAAAATGGTGAGCGGACATTTTTTTGGATGATTAGTGCCGCCATCAAAATATGCGTAGAGAAAAATAAAAATACAATTCGTGAGAATGCAAGTGTTTTGGTGGGTTGAAGATAAGGCTTTGGAAATGTATTTTTTGCTTAGAAACAATCTAGCATATCACATATATAAGCAACCTGTGCAAAGCATATCAGCCTTGAAATTAAAACCTCCAAGTAGACCATTTATTCAATCAGTTTTGCAGTCCTATGCTACATTTGAAACAGTGTGTGGCACTGTTTATATAAATCAAGTGCTTCAGCTTGATAAACATGGTAGACTGATTACATTTTTAAATAGCACTACTTAGGCATAGTCATGAGACTCCATCCAACATGAAAAACAAAAATCACCTTGACCTTGACTATTAAGATCACATAAAAATGCCTGGTAAAAACTTGCGACACTCCCTCCTAATTCTGCTCAAAATAGTTAAGACATTATGCTCCCCAAGCAAAGCCTCGCCTCTAGTTTGGGCGAAGGATGGCAATTTTCTCAATTGTTAAATTTGCAGTTGAAGAGAACTTGGTAAAGCATATATAAAACACAAATGAGATAGTTATAGTTAAACTTTTAGGTTTACTCAATCCATATGATCAATGTAGGCTAAATTCATTATTCATGTAGATATCAAATTTCTGCATGCTTACAGAGTAGCTAAAAGTAATACATACCTACATTCATCTAAAAGCTTACCTTCAATCACCCTCTGATCCAGTGAGAAATTTCATCAAACATTTGATAGGCATGACAACAAATTTTCTGGCTATTCATTCTTAAACTTAATGGTCTATTAGCATAAAACTCCGAAGACTTTAACTGAAAAGCTGATTATCTCCCACCTTATAAATGTTCGTAGATAGAAAGAAAGATTGGATAGATTCCATAAGCAGATATACCAATGGAGGAGTTGCTCACACCCTCGGATGAAATAGGAAAAGTTATCCATTGCTTTTAAAGTGCTCAACGTCTCTTCGAAGGAGTATTTTCCGAGACTAGAGTGAATCACAATCAAGTTTCTAGATTACATCCAACTTTTCCAAGCATGCGCTAAACGCCAATTGTATTGGCGTTGGAAATTTGAAAATCTACTTCGCAGCCACTGCAACTGGCGTTGGAGGTTACTCAAATTATCTTAGGCAAATTAGCTTAATCAAATTATTTTTTAAGAAAAACAATTTTTTTTTAAAGATATTATCTTAAATAGTTTTTTTTTTAAAACGAATTCATATATTTTAAAAAAAAATTATAAAGCAAATTTGAAAAAAAAATGAATAATGAAAAATGAAAAATTCAGCTTCAAAGCCATTTGAAGTGGCGTATTTTTTCTTTGTCCTCAAAAAATGAAAATTTGTCGTCCTTCAAAGCCATTTGAAGTGGCGTTGGACTCTGACATATTTTTTTTAAACCTCCTTCAACTCCAAACTTGTTGGCGTTGTAATTTTTTTTTTTAAAACAAATTTGAAAAGACTCGACTCGAATGCTATTTGAAGTGGCGTTGGAATTTGTCTTATATATATAATTTTTTTTTAAAAAATAACAAGAATGCCTTAAAGGCCAGTTGAAGCTTTTATATATATATTTTTAAAAATACTTTGAACGCTAGTTAAAGTGGCAGTTGAACTTTTTTTTTATAAAGCAAATTTGAAAAGACTTGACTTGAACGCCACTTGAAGTCTTATATAGTTTTTCATTTTTAACGTCAATGACAGAGAATGGATATAAAAAAAGAACTAGTCTTGGCGGATAGGTCCAATGAATCGGAAAATTGGATTGGTCCCATTTTTTTAATTTTTTTTTTGTTTTTTTTGTGACTCCCAAAAAATGTATAGTATTTATTTTAACTGAAATTTTTATAGAATATAATATTTTTAGGTGTAATTTGGATACATAGTACAATCTTGTTCTTGTATATATATCCAAATTACACCTAAAACACTGTATTCTGTAAAAATTCCAATTGGAATAAATACTATACATTTTTTTAGTAGTCAGAAGAAAAGTAAAAAAAAAATAATTAAAAATGTCAAATAATCCGGTTCCTGTAGAAGGACTTATAAAAAAAATCAAAAAGTACAAAATAGGACATCTGCAAAGTATATTGTGTGGGACTACCTTATTTCTATTATTTACCATCACACTTCCGTGTGGGGCTAGTAATGTGTTAAAATTATGTACTGCAAGTGCACAATGTCGAATTGAAGAATTGACAACTACAGGTCGAACCCATATAGACTAGATTAATTTTAATGTATCTTTAATATCTATTTTAGGCGAGTTAGAAATAAAGATTGAGGATTGATTAACTACTTAGGTATTGCACATTATTTTTGAATTATTGATTCTTACGTAAGAAGGCACTACTCAATAATTATTACAGTAATTACAGTTCAATATTTTATTTTATTGATTCAATAATTGTTGCGTTCTAACATTTTTCTATAAATAAGGTGTTTAATTAGAATTGAAAATCACACCAGAAACATAAACTTTCTCTATATATATATATATATATATTATCGAGCGTATTTTGTGAGTATTTAGATACTTTGAGAGTTCTTATTCAAGATCTGAAGTTTTTTTCAAAGACTATATCCAAATTTCAAAGGAGTCTTTAACTTTTCGAGGTAAGGGATGTTATATTTTTTGTAATGATGTTATTCTTTCAATATCATTATACCAAAATATTGATATAGATTTTATTGTGGAATTTCTACCTTTTTGTGTCGGGGTTACTATTCACGTACACTACACTATTCACGTATACAACACTATTCACGAATACCGCATTATTCATCGAAAAATGAATTTTTTCTTTTTTATTCAAGATGTCTTTTATGGTTACTATCTTTGATTGTATTCATGTTTTGATCTTTATTTTTGAATTCTTCTTCACAATTGGTTATTATGGAGTATTATTGAATTTGGATAAACCGAAATACGAATCCTTAATATTTGTCCTTCTGTCTCACTGGATTCGTTTTCTCAAAAATATTTTTCATCATCCTCAGTCCTTAATAGTGATACTTGATGAATATCTTTGGCCTATAGTGTAAGACCCCGAATTTTATGAAATAAAAGTATTAAAATTTTCTTATAATTATTATTCAGTAAATGGTTAAATTGATAAAAAGTTTAAAGTTAAGGGTGATATATGTAAAATTTTCAAAATACGCAAGTGGTTATAAAATACTCATTTCGCTTGGGGATTATTCATTCATTCGTAGAATATTCTTGTTGTCGGGAATATTAAATATTTCGGCGGTAGCATGATCATTTAATGGGCCCCATAATGTAATAACCGTCGAGATGAAGAAAATGACAAATTTGAATTTTTATAAATAACGACGTAGTTATTCACTGCTAACATTTGTTGGAATACTTTAGTGGTTAAAATACGATGTACACGCGGTTTGTATGCAAAGAAGATACGCGTATTGCATGATATTTTGAATTATTGATTCTTACGTAGAAGGCACTACTCAATAATTATTACGTAATTATGCTCAATATTTTATTTTATTGATTCAATAATTATCATATTGATATTTTACATTATTATTATTTTAATAATTGTCACCGCACAGTATTTCCCATTATCAGATCAATAATTCATATTATTTGAATAATATTATTAGATAACATTATTGGCAATGTCTAAAAAGTTCATCGAGGAGAGGTTTGGTCACCTAATTGCGCTTGCGAAGAAGGAGAAATCCTTATCGAAAGCCCCTCTTTTCCGGAACTATTCAGTTGTCATAATTGTGATTCAGTAATATTATTTGTGAATAATTAATTATTGATTCATATGATAAGGAAATATTTATTTGATGCGGATATAAATGATAGATTTATTTATGTGGTTATAAATGAAGGAATTAATGTTGAGGTATTTTATCAATATTTTTGTCGAAAAGGAGGTATTAAAAATCAAACTAGTGTTCTTGTGATATATTGCGTGAGTTATAATTTGTAATTCGACCGTTGGATCATTGTGATTTTTGGATATGTTATACATATATAAGTTGAGTATATGTCCATAAATTTTGAACCGTTAAAATGAACGTATAAATTGTTATGAATTTTAAGAGGCGACTGGTTCCGAAATTGTTGAAGTTTCGAAATTTATCATTTTGGTGAAAAATTCTAGAATGCGTGGGCCCCACCTATGGTTGGTGAAGAAATGTGCTGAAATTCTAATTCAAATGTGGTGGGTGGCAATAGTAGCAGGTAAAGCCATCAGGTAGCAGGTCAAGTTTGCTTCGGCGTGCTAACATTTTCCTATAAATAGAGGGCTAAGTTAGAATTGAAAATCACACCAGAAACATAAGCTTTCTCTCTATGTCTCTCTATATTATCAAGCATATGTTTGTGAGTATTTAGATACTTTGAGAGTTACTTTTCAGTGCAAGTTTCCTTCGGCTTTTCATCCGATATTCCAGTCAGAAATACTGCTCTTTTGAGGTAAGGGATTGTAAGGGTTATTATATTTTTTCAGTTTCGTAATTTTTTTGACCCTCAAAAATTCTGAAAAAATTTGAAATGATAATTTGATGAGTTTTCTAGATTGTGTCCAAAACATGACAATTTTTGGATGTATAGATTAGGAGTTATGGATTTTATGAGAAAATACTATTTTAAAAGTAAATCCTTATAACTCCTTGTGGTTAACTCCAAAATTGGTGAAATTTTTATTGGGAGTACATGTATATAACAGAAGTATACTATGTAAATTTCGAAATTTTTGGACAAAAGTATAATTTATGATAAATGTCTAAATATTCGGCAGTTTTGGCCATATGAAAAATAGTAAATAAATTTTAAAAATTCTGAGAAAAATATATATTCAATATGGGACTATATTCTGCTAAATCTCAGAAAAGAAAATTTGTTTGTACTGATTTGGTATTTTTCATGAAAATGGACTAGTTATGAGTAAATGAATTAAATATGTTATGTGAAGCAAGAAAATTGAAAAATAGGATTTTATGGCTTGAGAATCCTATATGAGGTATATGCAGATTTTTGATGAGGGTTTTGGTTATTGGTGATGAAATCTTATGAGTTTGGCATTTTAGGATGATTAAATGCATTAATTAATAAAGTGTAAACAATTAAAATAAATTATTTATAAGTTTAAGAAATGATTAAAATATTGTTGTAATATTAATAATATTAGATTATGAGATTATTAAGTGATTTATAACATTTGGATTAAGATGTTATAAATATTGATATGGATTTTATTGTGAAATTTTATCTTTTCGTGTCGGAGTTACTATTCACGGGGTACTATTCATGACAAAATTGGTTTCTTTTTCTAACCAAATTATCGTTGATTTATGAATCTTACTCTTGAAATTAAATCCATGATATTTATTATCATATATAACATTTTTATAATCTCGGTGATGAAATTTCTCTTTGACTTAAGTGTAAAGATGGGTATATTATTGGTATGATCGTGACTATGGGTTCTCTTTGGCCAGTAGTGCAAAGATGAATTATTGACTGGTATGATCACGACCTTTGAATTTATAAATGATTATCTTTAGCTTAAGTGCAAAGGTGAATTGATCAACATGGTTATAATTATTGTTTATATAAATTCTGAAATGATTATATATTTTTTGAGATTTTAATATCTTTGGCCCGTAGTGCAAAGATGACATGTTGTTGAATATCTTTGGCCTGTAGTGCAAATATGAATTATTGATGAATATCTTTGGCCCGTAGTGCAAATATGACCTGTTGTTGAATATCTTTGGCCCGTAGTGCAAAGATGACCTATTGCTGAATATCTTTGGCATGTAGTGTAAAGATGAACTGTTAATGAATATCTTTGGCCCGTAGTACAAAGATAAACTTATTAGTATGATTATGAACAGGAACTGTGATTTGGTATAACTATGATATTTGATGTTTCAGGTAAAGACAGGTGATGAGAATTATCTTTGTCCTGGATGAGAAAAGGAATTTGAAACCACAAATATGATAATGAGTTATTCATATGATTGTGGACAGGAACTGTTGATTGATGTTACAGGGATAAAATATTGTTGGTGGACTTTTAACATAGAGAAGATAATAGACATTATAGTCTATTTGACTCTTCTAATGGATTGCTCGTTCCGCTACGACTATGGTTGAAAAGTCTTATCATTTACCATATGTTCTAAATCTCTAATTTATTACTGACGAAGGCTATTGATAATTTAATTATTTTTAGTCATAATATTCTTTATTGAGCTAGTTGTGCTCACCCTTTTGCTTCACAATTCCTTTCGAATAATAAGAGTGTTGTTGAATTGAAAGGGGGATAACAGGAATAGAAATGTAATTATCAATAGCCTTTATAGCTGTTGAGGTTCTCCCTAAATAGTATGGAAATAATTTTATTGAGAACTTTAGATAAGTGTGTCGTATTGTATACATCATTTGATATTTAATTTTGGTAAACCGAATAGGGTAAGGTGAACCCAACTTTGGAAGGGTGTTTTGCCACTATCATACAAGATGTCTAATAACCTACGAGTTATCATAAGACAGGGTTGTGCACATCTACTTGCTGAGTATATCTACAAGCACTACCTATATGATCTTGGAGTTTATTTGAAACATAATGTTCAACTGGAGACAGTGGAGATAGTTATATATCAAGAGAAGACTCACCATTGGAAGGAACATGATAGTAATCTTCTCATTTTTCTTTGGGGTCTATTGGATCAACCAAGGATAATTTTCTGGACATATGATATCTATCATAACTTAGATTTATGGCCTCATATGTACGAAGGTTTCCTTGAGCACTTTCCAAAGATTTTAATTTCTAAAACAGTTATTGACTGTACCTTTATGTAATGTATCAATGTGAGGTGCTGTCCATAGTTGGGACATGAGTCACAGTTGGTATTAAAACTCACAGTATATGTGTTGTTGTATTTTGCACGACAATTGTAGTAATAAAGCTATAGTTGTTTTCTGTACCATGTATTTGGAGACTCAGAAGAGGTTGGATGAATTGGACCTATTTTGGGGGCGTCACATTTGGTATCAGAGCTTAGGGATATGATCTCTGGCGGAGATCGGGGATTAGAACTAGGAAGGGAGAGACGACTAATATTCTTCGCTAGTGTGTGTTCTACCTAAGCTGAATTTTCTTACTTAAGTTGACAAATTGTTATATGTCAATTAACCTTTGTTTTGAAGCTGTATTCTAGAATGATATCTGAAATACAGGAGATGAGCAATGGAGAAATCATGATGACTGGGGAGATAGAATCTGAAATGAAAGCAAGGTATTCTCAACTCTTCAAAATACCAGGTACGTAAATTTCGGGGACGAAATTTCATAAGGAGGGGAGATTGTAAGACCCCGAATTTTATGAAATAAAAGTATTAAAATTTTCTTATAATTATTATTCAATAAATGGTTAAATTGATAGAAAGTTTAAAGTTAAGGGTGATATATGTAAAATTTTCAAAATACGTAAGTGGTTATAAAATACTCATTTCTGTCGGGGAATATTCGTTTGGTAGTGGAATATTCTTGTTGTCAGGAATATTCAATGCGACGGCCAGCAGATCATTTAGGGCCTCATAATGTAATAACCGCGCGGATGAAGAAAATGACAAGTTTGAGTTTTATAAATAACGACGTAGTTATTACTCAATTAACACCGCTTGGAATACCCGTTGGTTAAAATACGATGTCTACGTGGTTGCACAAGAAAGACACTTACGGTATTACGCGATATTTTTGAATTATTAATTCTTACGTAAAAGGCACTACTTCAATAATTGTTACGATAATTACTGCTCAATATTTTATTTTATTGATTCAATAATTCTTTGCGTTGATAGTTTATATTATTGTTGTTTCAATAGTTGTCACTGCACAGTATTTCCCATTATCAGATCAATAATTCATATTATTTGTAAGACCCCGAATTTTATGAAATAAAAGTATTTTATTTTTCTTATAATTTTTATTCAGTAAATAGTTAAATTGATAAAAAGTTAAAGTTAAGGGTGACATATGAAAATTTTACAAAATAAGCAAGTGGTTATAAAATATTCCTTTTGTCGGGGAATATTCGTTTGGTCGTGGAATATTCTTTTTGTCGGGAATATCCGTACGACGGCGCATTCAATTATGGGCCCCATAACGGAATAACTGTAGGATGAAGAAAACGACAAAGTTTGAGTTTTATAAATAACGACTTAATTATTACCGTTAACACTGTTGAAATACCTGGTGGTTAAAATACAGTAATACGCGTGGTTGCACGGTAGCACACGGTATTGTATAGTATTTTTGAATTATTGATTCTTACATAAGAAGGCACTACTCAATAATTGTTACAACAATTACTGTTTAATATTTTATTTTATTGATTCAATAATTGCTACATTGATATTTTATATTATTGTTGTTTTAATAATTGTCACGGCACGGTATTTTTCATTATCGGATCAATAATTCATATTATTGGAATAATATTATTAGATAACATTATTGGCAATGTCTAGAAAGTTACGTCGAGGAGTGGTTTGGTCACCTAATTACTTTGCTAGTGAGAGAAATCCTTCTCGAAAGCCCCCTCTTTCCTAGGAACTGCCTAGTTGTCATTATTGTGATTCTGTAATATTATTTGTGAATAATTAATTATTGATAAGATAATATTTATTTGATGCGGATATAAATGATGGATTTATTTATTTTATGTGGTTATAATTAAAGGAATTAATGTTGAGGTGTTTTATCAGTATTTTTATCGGAATGGAGGTATTAAAAATTAAATCAGTATTTTTACGATATATTGCATGAGTTATAATTTTTAATCCGACCGTTGGATCTTTTTAATTTTTGGATATGTTATACATATATAAGTTGAGTATATGTCCACAAATTTTGAACCATTAAAAATGAACGTATGATTTGTTATGAATTTTAAGAGGTGACTGATTTAAAAATTAGGTTTATAAATGATTTTTGGTGGAAAATTCTAGAATGAGTGGGCCCCACTTTTGGTTGGTGAAAAAATGTGCTGAATTATATTTCAAATGCGGTGGGTGGCAATAGTAGCATGTAAAGCCATTAGGTAGTAGGTCAAGTCTGCTACGACGTGCTAGCATTTTTCTATAAATAGGGTGCTGAGTTAGAATTGAAAAATACACCAGAAACATAAGATTTCTCTCTTTCTCTCCCTATATTATCGAGCGTATTTTTGTGAGTATTTAGATACTTTGAGAGTTGCTATTCAGTGCAAGGTTCCTTCGGCTTTACATTCCTCAGAAGTACTGCTCTTTTTGAGGTAAGGGATTTTTAAGGGTTTTTATGTTTTTCAGTTTCGTATTTTTTCGGACCTTCAAAAATTCTAAAAAAATTTGAAATGATAATTTGATAAGTTTTCTTGATTGTGTCCAAAAATAGTAATTTTTGGATGTATAAATTAAGAGTTATGCATTTTATGAGAAAATACTATTTTAAAAGTAAACCCTTATAATTCCTTGTGGTTAACTCCAAAATTGATGAAATTTTTATTGGGAGTACATCTATATAATATCAGTATACCCTGTAAATTTCGAAATTTTTGGACAAAAGTAAAATTTATGATAAATGTCTAAATATTTGGCAGTTTTGGCCATATGAAAAATAGTAAATGAATTTCAGTATGGGACTATATTATGCTAAATCCCAGAAAAGAAATATTTTTAGGACTGATTTGGTATTTTTCATAAAAATAAACTATTTATGAGTAAATGAATTAAATATGTTATGTGAAGTAAGAAAATTGAAAAATAGGATTTTATGGCTTGAGAATCCTATATAAGGTATATGCAGATTTTTGATGAGGGTTTTGGTTATTGGTGATGAAATTTTATGAGTTTGGCATTTTAGGATGATTAAATGCATTAATTAGTAAAGTGTAAATAATTAAAATAAATTATTTATAAGTTTAAGAAATAATTAAAATATTGTGGTAATATTAATAATATTAGATTATGAGATTATTAAGTGATTTATAACATTTGGATTAAGGTGTTATGAAATCATTGATTTATAAATCTTACTCTTGAAATTAAATGCAGTTGTTGATCATATTATTTTTATTATCATATATAACATTTTTATAATCCTGGTGATGAAATTTCTCTTTGACTTGAGTGTAAAGATGAGTAGATTATTGGTATGATCGTGACTATGGGTTCTCTTTGGTAAGTAGTGCAAAGATGAATTGTGACTGGTATGATAATGACCATTGAATTTATAATTGAATATCTTTATCTTAAGTGTAAAGGTGAATTGATCAACATGGTTATAATTATTGTTTATATAAATTCTGAAATGATTATGTATTTCTTTGAGATATTAATATCCTTGGCCCGTAGTGCAAAGATGACCTGTTGTTGAATATCTTTGGCCTGTAGTGCAAAGATGACCTATTATGAATATCTTTGGCCTGTAGAGCAAAGATGAACTGTTGATGAATATCTTTGGCCCGTTGTGCAAAGATGTCCTGTTGTTGAATATCTTTGGCCTGTAGTGGAAAGATGAACTGTTGATGAATATCTTTGGCCTGTAGTGCAAAGATGAATTTGTTGGAAGAATGCATATTATGATTTGATGTTTAAAGTAAATGTTCATGATTATGTGTAAAGTCTTTTGAGGAATATATGTACAAGGACTTAGTGATAGATCAAAATTGTTAGGTTGATCTTAGCCTTTAATGTTCACTTGTATAGATAAAGAAATCAAATATGTTAGGTTGATCTATGGCTAGAAAGAAATAGATAGGCTTTGAAGAGAATCGTAGTCTATCCGACTGACCAACAGAATGCAGAATCTAAGGCAGGATCGTAATGCTGAAATGATCGTAGTGTATCTGCCTTGAAGGGCCTCTTCAGGAAATCGTAGAGTGGTCCAGACGTTTGGCGAAGCTAACTCAGAGATCGTAGTGTGCTTTCGGAAACGCAGAGTCTGCAAGACGAGCAAGTGATGATCGTTGTGTGAAAAGATCGTAGTGTGCAAATTCTTGGGAGAAATTGTAGTGTTCTCTTAAGAGCAAACATCAATATGGCAAGACACTACGATATGGATAGTAGAGTGTCATCTGTCTTGTGTTAGAAACATCAAGCCCTATCGTTCATTTGAAGATAGACTCCAATAAATATGGAATGGATTTTGAACGTTGAAGTTCTCACCAGTCCCAATGGTACAGAAGATATCCTTAGTATTGATCAAAAGAAACGTATTTAAGAAGTTAAAAAAAGGACCATTGGGCAGAGGAAAACACCTTTTGAGGTGTTAGGTGAGAAAGCAGTCTGCTGTGTCAGTGGGCCAGAGTGCAATTCAGAAGATGTGCAGAAAAATCTCCATCAAAGCTAAGAAATGTCAAACGTATTTAATGGCTCATCAGATGACTTCAACGGATAGATTTCAAGATCACATATATATAGATCAAAGACATATGAGAAAGAGTGGCAAGCATTGACCAAAAACGCACAAGAACACTCAACGATCAACTCTACGATCTGAGAAAAAGGGAAAGCTTGCTCAGCTACTCAATTCTTTCGAACTAGTGCTTAATAGCAACTGAGTAGCATCAATCACGATCTAAACAACATTTCAATCAACTGAAGTAAGAGAACCAAGTTTGCAGGACTTGAAGAGTTCTAAGTGAACTGTGAGAAACCAAGTCACCGGACTTAAAGAGTTCAAGAGTGAACTAAGAAGTACCTGAGTCATTTGGTCAGAAGGAATCTGTGAGATTCAAGAAGTGTAATGAATATCCTTAGTGGATTTCCTACTCAAGGAGTATAAGAGTGGATTAGGAGCTTTAAGTGCTCAACCACTTAAAATTGTTGTGTTCATTATAAGCTGCTATAATGCTATATCTCGCTATAATCAAGTATAACTGCCTCTCACTCTCATTAACTCAAGATATCTAACAGAAGGCATATTAAATACTCATTCCGCTGTGCACTGATTATCATCATCCTAAATAAGTTATAAGAAAAAGTTTTAATTATCTATTCAACCCCCCCTTCTAGATATCTGTCGTGCCTCCAGGAACTAACAATTGGTATCAGAGCAGGTTCTATAATAAAGCCTACAAAGCTTGAGTAGATCCAATGACACACTTACCAAGCGAATCAAAGACTGGAGGAGGCAGCAAGCCACCAATGTGCAACAATGAAAAATTTGCTAACTGGAAGGTTAGAATGCAAGCTTATATGGATGCAATAGATGAAGATCTATTTGAAACTATTCATAATGGGTCCTATGTTTCTACAAAGCTTGCACCAACTACAGATGACCCAAACAGAGTACAGATCAAGGTTAAGGAAGAATGGACAGAGAACGAGAAGAGAGTTGTCCAGCTCGACAAAAAGGCTAAAAACATCTTGTTCCAATCTTTAGAAGATGATCTGTTTGAAAACGTGGTCAACAACAAAACAAAGAAAGGAGGTTTGGGAAGCCTTTGCTCATTATGCATGAAGGAACGAAGAAGTCGAGAAAACAAACAATCTCTTTTGACTCAAAGAATATGAGATGTTTGCTTCACGTTCAAGGAGAAAAAACGCATCGCCACTTACAAAAGATTTAATGTCTTTGCTCAACTCTCTACGAGCCTATGGAAAGGTCTATCCAAATAAAGATCTTATCATAAAGTTCATGAGAGCTTTACCAAGCAAGTGGGATGCCAAAACCACCGCCATCGAGAATCAAAAATCTACATGAAATGACTGCTCAGCAGCTTATATGGCAACCTCCTCACGTCTTTAACTAGAGTGACACACAATGAAAGCGTAAACGTTGTCTAAAGGAAGAAAGAAGGATAAAGGTGTTGCCCTTAAAGAAACAGAAAACGCCTCCAAAGTCAGCACTGAAGTTGATTCTAACTACGATGAAGATGATGATGAGGATCTTGCAAAGCTAGTGAAAAGACTAAGAAGGTTCATGCGACAAGGCAAAACCAACATATCGAAGAAAGTCAGCAACTACAGAAGCCAGGAGAAAATAAATGACCTATGCTTCAATTGCAAGAAACCATGCCACTTCATTGCAAATTGCAACAAAACTCTCAGAGAAGAACTCAAGAAGAAATCTCATTCAAAGAAAAAATACAGAGGCAACAAAGGGCCACAGAAGAAAGAAAAAGGCCTTGTAGCTGGAGGATCGTGGAGTGACTCAGACAATGACTCAACTCTTAAATCTGGGGATGATGAAGATCCTCAAATAACAAATCTCTTCTTAATGGCCAAAAATGCAAGGGACAAACAGAACTCCAACATACACGAAGTAAGTATAGATGAGGTATTTGACTTTAACTCTCCTGATATAGATATTGATGATCTTAGAACTGCATTACATGGCATAACATCTGATCTACACCAATACATGAAGTGGTTTAGAGTTCTGTTTAAGGATTATTCACTTCTTCAAAAGGAGAAAGAAAAGGTTCAAGAAGAACTGGAAATAGCCCTTCTCAGTACTAATTCTTTCTCTGAGCTTGAAGCTGAGAATAATCTCTTGAGACAAACAAATGAGCTCAGTGCAAAACGAGAGTCTAGTCTAACCTCAAAAATTGAGGATCTAGAAAAGACCATCTCTATATGGAATAAATCTTCTTCATCCATGGACTCCTTAATCTCCAATCAGAGAAGCGTCTCTGATAGAACATGGCTAGGCTTTAGGGAATCTACCTCAGAGCCATGTGTGGAAAAAGTAAAGGAAAATAGCATGAGTGATGCCTCAAGGTTAAGTAGGGGCATTATATTTGTGAAATCCTCACAGAGTGATGAGCCTGTCAAACCCTGCCCGGTTGATTCAATTCATATTCCCAGGAGTAAGGGATCTCATGCTGGTCTAGGTTTCAGAAAAGAGAAAAGTAATCTAGCTACTAGTCATCAACCTCGAAGGATCGTAGAGTCCAATAAAATCAACTCTACGAACCAACCAGGAAGATACAGTAGAAGTAAGATATACTCTTCTCAATTAATGAAACAAGAGAACACATGGAAAAGGGAATATCAACCTAGTAGGAGGATGACCAATAACCCAAAAAAGTCCAAATGGAGGAAGAACTTTCACACACACACTATCATGCATCATATCAAATGCTTTGAATGCCACAGAGTTGGTCACAAGTCTGCGAATTGTCATTATAATTCCATGCACGTGAGACCCAAAATCAAGCAGATTTGGGTCCCCAAGGGTACTAACATAGTAGGACCCATGCAAATATGGGTACCAAAATGAAGGCTTAATGTTACCTCAGGAAAGGAGCTCCATGAACACAACCTGGTATCTGCATAGTGGATGTTTAAGACACATGACTAGGAACAAATCCCTTCTGTCTAACTACATAGAGAAGGAGGGTCCCTCGATCATCTTTGGAGACAATGGCACTGGCAAGACAAGAGGTTATGGCTCAGCCGGAAATGGTGCAATATCATTCAGTAGAGTGGCCTATGTGGAAGGACTACAACACAACCTTCTAAGCATTAGCCAACTCTGTGACAAGGGTCATCAAGTAACATTCATCAACAATCAATGTCAAGTCCGAGACCTGAAGACATCTGCAGTAAAGCTAACCAGAACAAGAGAAGGAAATGTCTACATAATAAATCCTGGACAACTAAGCTCAGATGAGACAATATGCTTTCTGGATAAAGCATCTGAAGAAATGAGCTGGCTATGGCATCGAAGATTATCTCATCTCAACTTCAAAAGCATGTCCAAATTAGCTTCAAAAGATCTAGTTGCAGGCCTACCCAAATTCAACTTCGTTAAAGAAAGGCCCTGTAATGCCTGTCAATTTGGGAAATAGACCATAAGCTCATTTAAGAGCAAAACCATCAACTCAATTGACAAGCCTCTGTAATTACTACATATGGATCTTTTTGGACCAATTCCAACGACGTGTCTTGGGGGAAAGAGATACTCATTGGTCGTAGTGATTTATTACACCGATTTATATGGGTATTCTTTCTAACCTCAAAAGATGAAACAAGCCCCCAACTGATCAAGATGTTCAAGCTGGTGATGAATGAGAAAGGAGAGAAAATCAAGGCCATAAGAAGTGATCATGACAGAGAATTCAATTTCTCAGAAATAGATCAAATCTGCACAGACAATGGGATTAGTCACAACTTCTCAGCTCCACGAACTCCCCAACAAAATGGAGTTGCTGAGAGAAAGAACAGGACATTAATAGAGGCTGGAAGGACTCTACTAGCTGCAGCTCATCTACCGGAGTACTTCTGGGCAGAAGCGGTCAACACTGCATGTTATACTCAGAACAGATCACTCATACACTCTACGATTAAGAAGACTCCTTATGAACTTTGGAAAGGAAGAAAGCCAAATGTCAGCTACTTTCATGTGTTCGGCTGTGCATGCTACATACTCAACAATGGAAAGCAGTACTTGACAAAGTTTCAACCGAAATCAGACGAAGGAATCTTTCTTGGATATGCCACAGACAACAAGGCTTACAAAATGTTCAACAAGAAGACACTAAGTGTAGAAGTCTCGATTCACATCATTTTTGATGAAACAGACTTAGACAAAACAGTGCTCCAAGACACTATGAACGAAGTCGTCGAGCTCAATACTACGATCATAGTACCAGACAGCGAAATCGTTGAGCAAAGGAATGAGATCGTAGAGAGGCCTGTGCTAGACAATGACCCTCCACATCAAGAAAAATCCTTGCCTTTGCTGCTCACATGAAGTTCAAAGTCTTCTAGATGGATGTCAAAAGTGCATTCTTGAATGGTGAACTTCAAGAAGAAGTCTATGTAGAGCAGCCTCCAGGTTTCATCAATCCATCTCTTTCTAATTATGTCTTTAGATTAGACAAAGCCTTATATGGTCTTAAACAAGCACCTAGAGCATGGTATGAAACACTGACTAATTTTCTTATTGAAAATGGGTTCACTAGAGGTATAGTAGATACCACACTATTCCTTAGAAAGCATAAAGATAAAGTCTTATTAGTTCAAATCTATGTTGATGATATCATATTTAGTTCTACTGATGAAAAGTTATGCAAGAGATTCTCCAAGCTTATGCAGAGCAAATTCGAAATGAGCATGATGGGTGAGCTGAACTTTTTTCTTGGATTGCAAGTAAAGCAGACTGATGAAGGAATTTTCATAAACCAAGCCAAGTACATTAAAGACTTACTCAAGAAGTATGGCATGGAATCAGCTTCTCCCATGAAAACCCCAATTGCTCCTACAACCAAGCTTAACAAAGATGAAAAAGGTAAAAGTATTGATAAAACTCAATACAGAGGTATGATAGGCTCTCTTTTATATCTTACTGCCAGTAGACCAGATATAATGTTTGCAACATGCATCTGTGCTAGATTTCAGGCTTGTCCTAAAGAATCTCATTTAAATACTGTAAAGAGGATTTTCAGGTACCTCAAAGGTACACCCCACTTGGGGCTTTAGTATCCCAAGGAATCCTCATTTGAGCTAACAGGATACACAGATGCTGATTTTGCAGGCTGTAAAATATATAGAAAAAGTTCCAGTGGCACTTGTCAACTACTAGGTAACAGACTTGTGTCCTGGTTTAGCAAGAAGCAAAACTCAGTATCTACCTCAACTGCAGAAGCTGAGTACATTGTTGCTGGCAGTTGATGTGCTCAGATCCTATGGATGAAAAATCAACTAGCAGATTATGGGTTTGAATTCAAATCCATACCTATTCATTGTGATAACACAAGTGCAATTGCTATAACTCATTATCTTGTCATGCATTCTAGGACTAAGCATATAGAAATAAGATATCACTTCATTAGGGATCATGTACAAAATGGAAATCTATCTTTACAATATATCCCTACTGAAAATCAACTTGCTGATGTTTTTACAAAACCTCTAGATGAATCCAGATTCAACAAATTGATAAGTGAGCTAGGCATGCTTAACTTACAAACCTAAAATATTGTGCTCTAATTTGTGCTAACCATACAGATCTAAGGGTTGCGTTCCAAATCAAAGACATGATCAAAGGAAGTCCACGTTCGTAGAGCCAAAGTGTCATAAAACTCAATGAACGCTTAGCAGAATCAACGATAGTGGAGCTACATCAACAAAACCAAAGGAGCACCTTATGATGATCAAGCATAAATCAAAGCATTCTCTCTGATAAGTGCCTCAGGGATAAACCTAACCCTTGTTTCATTCAAGAGGTTGGCCCTTCCTGAGCTACCTTAAACCAAGAAGAATGCTAAACCAAAGGTTCATAACGAGAACTTGATCAGACTCTAAGATTGCTAATCAGACTCAATGATCGCAGTTCAGACTCTACGTTTATAGCTCAGACACGACGACTGCTACACAGACTCAACGATGGTAGAACAGACTCGACGACTCCAAGGACCATCTCAATGATTGTAGTCTCACTAAAGAATACATCATTCCAGAGGAAGTTAAGGGCAATTCAGTACAATCCCTTTCTGTCAAAAGTCGTAGAGCCAAGCAAAATTTGACACATGTCCCACTAAGCAAAATAGAGAGAGGGAAGTTTTAAGTACAAATTAAAATCGTCCTTTTTGAAATCTGAAGTTCAAAAGACCATCTCTCTCTTCCTCTCTCAAAAAAAAACCCTAAATCAAGAGTAAGCTCGACCACTCACTTCCTACAAAGAAATCAATGGCGACTTCCAGGTGTTGTCTCTCGCCTACACTGCTTTTAACAAATTTAAAACAATTTGAACCTCAATTTCACAAGACATTGTCAATGCTTTCAAGAAAGCGGTCACGAAGAAGCCTTGGAATGCGGACACATTGATCTACCCAAAGCTGGTAAAAGAGTTCTACAATAACGGGGTATTTGAAAACAACACAATTGTGACACCCCTAAAATAGGTATACATCACCTATTCTGAGTTGCAAAATACATGGTACAGAATACAAATACAATCTTAAATATACAACAAGAGAGCTGTGAGTTTTAATACAAACATTGTCTTCTGATAATATCCACTCTCGAGAATAAGTTCTCATTACATTTATTGTCACACTATTTAATGTAATAGTGAGGACTACTAATACTATCATCTGGACTCGTCACTCCGCTCCCATTTAGTCCCGCTACGTTCTCATTTCCTCAAGAGAATAGTGAAAGAAAGGGTGAGCTCAACTAGCCCAAGAAGAAATATTATGACTAAGATAATGCGTAATAAATTATCCTTAGCCTTCAACAATGTTAAACCGATAGAATATAATAATAGACACAAGTTTAACTACTGTATGAACAAGCAATCCATTAGAAGAGTCAAGTAGAGCATAAAATCTACTATCTTTTATGATTTAAAAAGGTTTTTCATCACTTTTATCATTGGGACTCGACAATAAATAATCCACATCATCCCCCTTACTACTGACGAGGATATTTATTAGTATCACAACCATAAATTATCTATGCACTACGGGCCAAGGATATTCGTATATTCATTAATGGTCATGATCATGCCAACAACTATCCATCAATGCACTACAAGCCAATGAGGACTTTTACCACATCATTTATAACATTACGGTCATGATTACACCGAATAATCCCTGGTCATAATCATACCAAGTCCATCTATGCACTACAGGTCACAGATGACTTTCAAAAACATATAAACATGAGGATGATGACAATGATATAAGAATTAAATAAAACAAGTTCAAGAATTAATTTATTTAGGAACTAATAACGTCCAAATTGTCAACATGATACTTCTTTGTAGAGTAAAATTTAAGAATGCTCAGAAGAATATTTCCATGAAAAGATACTGGATAAAGCGCAAATATCAAGGATATTTGCTGGGTAAAATCTAATTACGCACAACACGCAAGTATACGTGGTCAACAAGTAATAAAGTGATAAGTTGAGTATCATTCCCACAGAGAATTGTTTAATAAAAATCACCAAGTACTAACCCATGACCAATTTAATCTTATTTAAACAAATGATTTAATAATTTAATTTAAAATAATTAAATAAACTATTACTAACTATCTCTAGAATGAAATAAGATATTGAAGACTTGAGATTACAATTTCACTTATTGTTACATTTAAATCAACACACTTCCTGTTAAGCCAAATTATTTATACTGGATTGTTAATCAAGAACACGAAAGTGAAATATGGCCATCTCTCAATGCACCATACTCATATCAAATCAAATCCACAGATGATAGAATCAATTTGAACACCCTAATTAACTAACCCACTATATCTCTATGTGAATTACCATTAAAAAGGGTTTAAGTTCAAGTTCTTATTAGACTACATATGGCGTAAAGGCATATCTCTATCCTAAACACGAATCATGAATTCCATCCATGCAGAAATCACGAACACATGCTATCATGATCAGATCTAAATCTATACTTCATCTCTCGAGTTCATATAGATTATCACGGTAATTGTTAGCTAGGCAATTAAGCAGTTTATTACAAATCATAATAGACAATCCAAATATAGCTAATAAGACTAACAAAGAAGCATATCAAAGTAAACTACACAATAAGATCCATAGTAATCTCAAAATAGAGTTTAATTCATAAATGAACTAGAATCCATCATCCACAATTGACTAAGCATTAAAAGATATAAATAAATAAGAAAAGAAATTAGAATTGAGATAAACAAATCTGCATTCTCTTGCTTCCAATTTGATTCTCCAACGATAATCAATAGCTTCAATCTTCAATTCTAATCTAATCTAGGGCTCCTAATCTAAGAAAGAAAGTAAAGAATAACTTTTTAGAAATCTATCCCAAGAGGGATTTAATAAAGTCTTAGAATTAGCCTCCCAATCCAAGTTAAACTCAAGTATTTAGAGTTCTAATGAACATCCTAGCAAGTTAAGCAACTAAGAATCCTATTCTAGCTCAAATTGGACATCAAATAACCCAATTTGACTCAATTCTCACAAACCTAAGCGCAGCCGCCGTTGTCCCTAAACCATTTACGGCGCACTTTCTGCGCTCTGAACATTCTGGCGGCCTAGCATGCTCCGCGCTAGGCATAGCGTGGTCCGCGCTACGCTATTTTTTACTGCGACATCCTTTGGTAAAACAGGCATAACCTTTGATCTGCTTGGATTTACGGGGCCTGCCACCTATCAAATCGAAGATAACGACGAGATATACAACTTCCATTCTTTGAGGATTGACATATTCGGATTGGATCAAGGCGGAAATCGGGCTTGAAGCAGATACTATGTAATTGGCAAGTATGACAACTCTTTGCTTTGATCTTCGTTGATAAAAAGGCCATAACTCACACATCCGAACTCCGATTGAGATGATTCAAGATGTTCCGGAAAGCTAAGAAGTAGAGCTACCATAAAATCCAAGTTCCAAGCCAAGAACATGTATCTAACATGGAGTCAAAAGTCCTTCAATATTCACTTCTTGCATTTACTTGCGTATTTTAGTCCAAAAGATATCTGAATTGCTTATCCTTACTTCTTCATGCCAATGTCATGTCATAGCCTACAAAATAACATAAAATGTATGAAAAGTAACTAAGAACATGAATATAAGCAACTAATTCAAGTAACAGATACCGGATAAGTAGGTATAAAACCTACTTATCAATATTCCACTAATTTCATGGAGTATAGAAGTCAAAACTTTAACCAAATGAGTATAATAAAGAATGGAATAACAAAATAAATCACCATGCATGCGGTACTTTGCATAGACAGGTTATTCCAACGGAATAATAAATAACGGAACTGTGTCAGCGTAAATTAAGACCGACACGATGTTCCAACAGAGAATAATAAAGACGAAACTGGGTTCGATTGTAAAACACACGATGTGATATTCTAACGAAAAAATAAAGACTTTTACCCAGTGCAGCGTAAAATGCACAAACAGGATATTCTAACAGAATAATAAAGAGCGGAACCGAGTCCGACATAAAACGCATGCATACATGATATTCCAACGAATAATAAAGAATGGAATAACGTAAGAATTTCACCAAGTATAGGGTAGCAGCAGATCTGAGTTATTCAATGAATAATAAAGAATGGAATAACGAAGAATTTCACCAAGTATAGGGTAGCTCACAGCGTATCTGAGTTATTCAATGAGAATAATAAAGAATGGAATAACGAAGTTCTTTTCATGAATCTGAAAAGAAATAATACCCTTACCTTATAAAGAAGAGTACTCTGACGGTAAGGCGGGGATATACTTGAAGAAACTTGCACTACACTCAAAGCTTTCTTAAACGCTAAAGAAATACGCTCAAGATAAAAGAATAATTCTCTCTACGGTTTCTCTCTACAGAGTTTCAAAGGAATTAAGTAAGAAATAATGAAGGAATAGACTTCTATTTATAGAAGAATAGACTGAATAATAACCAATCCATGAACGGTCCAGATTGGTTTACAATAAAATATAATATATTCTATTTATAATCTAATAAAACGAATAACTTTTAAAAAGATTTTACTATGCAAACACACGTACACTTATCTGAAACACTATGCATAATAAAATATAATATATTCTAATTATTGTCTAATAAAATGAATAACTTTACAAAAGTATTACATTTTTTTATATAAAAGATTTTACTATTAGCCTAATAAAACGAATAACTTTATAAAAGTATTACATTTTATATAAACAACTTTTCTATTTTATTACATTAATAATACTAATAAAACAAAACTTCATCATCATTATTATTATTCACACTATTAATCGACTAGGTCGTTCCCAGGAATGAGGGGTCTTTCCAATAAGGATTTCTCCCTATTGGCGCGCAATTAGGTGACCAAACCTCTCCTTGGCAGAACTTCTAGACATCGTTAATATTATAAATAATAATATTAATAACTTCGTCATCTCAATATAAAATATCAACAATAATTGAATCAATTAACGTGAGATACTATGCAACAATTACTGAAATAATAATTGAACAAAACTGAGTGACTTCTCACGTAAGCATCAATAATCAATACCGTGTACTACTATGCAACCACGTGTATTCCTGTACTTTTAACACCGGTTGTTTCAACAGTTAATGGTAAAACTTCTACCATTATTTTTATAAAAATATTTTTGTCATTTTCTCAATCCGATAATAATTCCGTTGTGGGGTCCACCAATGATTGTGCCGTCGTACGAATATTCCCCGACCAATCGAATAGTATAAACAACTTGCGTACTTTGCAAAATTTATAAATATTACCCATAACTATAACATTATATCAAATTCATTCCATAATATTTAAAAATGATAATTATAGAAAATTCATCTTTATTCATAAAAGTTGGGGTCTTACAATCTCCCTTCTTATGAAATTTTCGCCCTCGAAATTAGGGTATGTACCTGGTATGTCGAAGAGGTAAGGATACCTTGATTTCATTTGATTCTAACTCCTGTGTCATTTCCTCAACATCGTGGTTCCTCCATAAAACTTTGACTTGAGGTATAACCTTGGGCGTAGAATATGTTCCTTCTTATCCAAGATTTGAACAGGAACCTCTCCATATGTTAAATCTTCCGCTATTTCGTCCGGTTCTAACTCAATAATGTGGTTCGGGTCTTTTACATATTTACGTAACATGGATATAAGAAAAACGTTATGAACACGAGACATACTTGGCGATAAAAGCAAGTCTATAAAGCTACATCCCTACTCGATCGAGGATTAAAATGGGCCAATGAATCGAGGATTGAGCTTTCCTCTCTTTCCAAATCTCGTAACTCCTTTCCATGGAGCAACACGTAACAACACATGATCTCCAATATCGAATTCCACGTCCTTTCGATGAAGATCGGATAACTCTTTTAATCGATTTTGTGAGGTTTTTATACGTTGTCGGATCGTTTGAATCTTTTTCGTAGTCATACGTGCACTAACTCCAGATCCCAACAATGTTGCTTCACCCACCTCATCCCAAAGATATCGGAAACGACACTTTCTTCCATACAACGCTTCGAATGGAGCCATGCTAATACTTGTTTGATAATTGTTGTTGTAGGAAAAACTCCACTAATGGTAAGAACTTGTCCCAACTTCCTTGAAGTCAAGGACACAGAGTCTTAATAAATCTTCAAGAGTTTGAATAGTCTTCTCGATTGTCCATCCGTCTCGAGGATGATATGCGAACTAAATCGTAAATCCGTGCCCATAGCTTTTTGCAAACTAACCCAAAATCGTGAAGTGAATCTTGGGTCTCGATCGTAAACTATGGATACTTGGCATACCATGCAATCTTACAACCTCGTTTATATACATACTGAGCAAGACGTTCAAGTGTATAAGTTTCTCGTTGGTGGTAAGAAGTGAGCGGACTTGGTCAATCTATTAACAATGACCCAAATTGCATCTATGCCTTGAGAAACCTTGGGAAGACCAAGATGCTTAAATCCATGGTAATGTGCTCCCACTTCCATTTTGGAATTTCAAGTGGTTGCAATGGACCTTTTGGTACTTGATGCTTCGCCTTGACTTCGTTGACAAGTTAAACACCTTGAGATAAACAAATATTTCTCTCCTCTTCATATTGCCCCACCAAAATGTATGTCAAGATTATGATACATTTTGGTACTCCCAAGATGGATTGCAAATGGTGTGTTGTGCGCTTCCATTATGATTTTATACTTTAAATCAGGGTCGTTAGGAACACAAAGTCTGGAGTTTACTCAAAGTATTCCTTCCTCATCGATTCTTGCTTCTGGCATAGCACCTTCTTGCACTTTCTTCCTCATACGCATCAGCTCCAGGTCTGTAATTTGAGCAGTTTTAACTTTATCGATTAAAGTCGGTTCTACTCGTATATTCACCATCATCAAGTAGGTCCCTGGAGTCTTTATCTCTATCTCCATCCTTTGCAAGTCATACAAAATGGGCCTTTGCGTTGACAATATCGCACTTTTCATTCAAGATATGATCTTCTACTCAATGCGTCATTACCACGTTTGCTTTTCGGGATGATATTGGATGGTATGATCATAATCTTTCAACAGCAGTTCAAGCCAACGTCATTGTCGCGTGTTGAGTTCCTTTTGAGTGAAGAAATATTTAAGGCTTTTATGATCCGTAAAGATCTCCACTTTCTCCCCATACAATTAATGCCTCCAAATTTTAAGTGCGAAGACAACAAATTTGCCAACTCTAGATCATGAGTAGGATAATTCCTCTCATATTCTTTGAGTTGTCGAGAGGCATAAAGCTATGACTTTTCCATGTTGCATGAGAACACATCCTAACCCTTTTCCGAAGCATCACCAGTAGATGACAAATCCTCCGAGCCGGATGGTATTGTCGTAACAGTCTTTGAAATGAGTCTTCTCTTGAGTTCTTAAAACTCTTCTCACATTCCTCACTTCAACCGAATTTTATATCTTTCCGAGTCAAATTTGAGTTAATGGAGTAGCGATTCGAGAAAACCCTTCTACGAATCTCCGATAATAACCAAATGGCCGAAAAGCTACGATTTTCGGTCATTTGATTTAGGTTGTTCCCGACTTTGAATGGCTTCAATATTTGCGGGTCAACAGATATTCCATGACTTGATACCACGTGCCCAAGGAATGCTACTCTCAAGCCAGAACTCGCATTTCTTCAACTTGGCATAAAGCTTATATTCACGAAGCTTTTGGAGTATCAGCCTCAAGTGTTGCTCATGATCTTCACGTCTTTTGGAATAAATAAGGATGTCATCAATAAAGACGACCACAAAGTGATCCAAATATTCCTTGAATACTCAGTTCATCATATCCATGAAGGCAGCAGGAGCATTAGTCAATCCAAAAGACATGACTTGGAATTCATAATGCCCATACCGAGTTCTGAAAGCCGTCTTTAGAATGTCATCGGTTCTAATCTTCAATTGGTGATATCCAGAACGAAGATCAATCTTTGAAAAGAATTTAGCACCTTGCAACTGGTTAAACAGGTCATCAATACGTGGCAATGGGTACCTATTCTTGATGGTGACATGATTCAACTCCCGATAATTAATACAAAGTCGCATACTCCCATCTTTCTTCTTCACGAATAGAACAGGAGCACCCCAAGGAGACGTACTAGGACGAATGAAACCGATGTCTAACAATTCCTGCAGTTGGGTTTTTAACTCCTGAAGTTCAATAGGAGCCATTTGATATGGGGCTTTGGAAATGGGTTTTATACCAGGTTCAAGGTTGACACAAAATTTAATTTCACGTTCTGGGGGTAGGCCATGAAGTTCTTCAGGGAATACGTCAGGAAATTCATTAACAATAGAAATATCATTCAAAACTGACGTATTTTTGTTTAGATCCATGACATGAGCTAAGAAAGCTTAACATCCGTTTTTCAATAAACGAATAGCTTTATGGCTTGAGATGACAGTGATTGATTTTAATGGTTTGGTTGCTTGAATTCGCATAATAGGTTGGTTAGGAATATGAAAGCTAACAACCTTACAAAAAAAATCAATTTTTGCATGATGAGTAGTTAACCAATCAATCCCTAAAATTACGTCAAATGCAAGTATTTTCAATGAAATAAGATCGACAGGTAATGTGAGGGTATCGACTTGAACCAAACAAGACTTATAAACAGTGGATGTAATGAAGGTTTCTCCCAAAGGAGTTTCAACAGATAAGTTAAAGTCCAATTTCTCCGGAGTCAAATTTAAACGTTGAGCGCAAGTAGGAGAAATAAAAGAATGGGTAGACCCGGTATCAAATAAGGTATATACTTCGCTAGAGTTTATGATAAGCTTACCCGTGATGACCTCGTTCGGGTTCTTGCTTTCGGGAGGTCATGACAAACGCTCTCCCTTGAACTCGGCTTTGACTTTTACGGGACGCCCTTTGGTGCCTCCATTCTAGTTTGAACTTGTCTTCTTGAACGACAAAATCGGGTTAGGTGACCTTCTTTCCATAATTATAACATGCTTTGACTGGCATCGCACGCTTGGACCGATGTGTCCTCCCTCCGCATTTGAAGCATATGATATGTGGTCGTTCTCCTTCCTTAACAACAGGTGCTAATGCTTACATCTTTCCATCATTGTTGAATCTCCTCTTCTTGAAATGTCCATTCTTATTGCTTTGGCCATGATTACCACCGAAGTGGTTACCATTTCTGGCATGTTGATTCCCTCTACGCTTATTGTCACCGCTTTGATGACTGTTATCACTGGTATTATCATTTTGTCGGCTGCTCTCTTTTGGTTGGGTTGACTCATTATCGCGCTCTAATAACTGAGCTCTATTAACAACATCTGAATACAAACACAGTTTATGAGAGATAAGATATTGACGTATCTCAGGTTTCAAACCACTTATAAACATTCGCGTCATTCTCTCCTCATTATTAACCAAATGGGATGCAAACCAGGACAACTCGGCAAACTTGGCTTCGTACTGCGACACGGTCATGTTGTTTTGTTCCAGTTTAATGAACTCTACCTCTTTCATGTGACGAATACTTTTGGAAAAGTACTTGTCGTTGAACAGTTCTTGGAATTTCTCCCAAGTCATCTTCGGGCGGCGGTTGAGTACGCTTACTGATTTCCACCAAGTCTGCCTCTTCCGCACGCAACATGAAGGTGTGAAGGGAACCTTTGCTCTTCAGAGCATCCCAAGACATCAAATATCTTGCAGATCTGCTTTATCCACGTCTCCGCCTTAAAGGGTTTTGGCTCTCCAAAAAACTCCGGTGGTCCCAGCTCCTTGAACTGTTTGGCGGTGACAGTCCGAGAGTTACCAGTGTTTCCACTTGCATTTTGGATAGGAGCCGCTCTCACCTGATGTTGCATGAAGCCTCAGAACATTCCATCGTTCATCATTTGGTCAGTGTTGTTGTTTGCATTATGATTGTCGCCTTCTTGATGCACATTATCCTGATTATTGATCTGTGGAGACTCAACGGTCTCCTGTGCTCTATTGATGTTCTCAACATTCTCGGATGCCATTTTCAAATACTGCCACAAAACAAGGGTTAATTAACATATCACATATAATCCCTATACTCTGACCAACCAATTAAATATCAAATAAACTTAGGTAGTTCATACTAGCGAAGAATTCCCCGCTCTCCCTCCTAGTTCTTGTCTCACATCTCAACCAGGATCATATCCCTAAGCTTTGATATTAATCATGACGCCCCCCCAAAATAGGTATACATCACCTATTCTCGAGTCGCCAAATACATGATACAAAATACAAATACAATCTTAAATATACAACAAGAGAGTCATGAGTTTTAATACAAACATTGTCT
Organism: Panax quinquefolius; assembly: GCA_020205615.1. Taxonomy (NCBI): domain Eukaryota; kingdom Viridiplantae; phylum Streptophyta; class Magnoliopsida; order Apiales; family Araliaceae; genus Panax; species Panax quinquefolius. Next base: position 120,016,984 of record CM035161.1, on the reverse strand, counting down.
TCTGTACAATATCCACTCTCGAAATAAGTCCTCATTACATTTATTGTCACACTATTTAACGGAATAGTGAGGACTACTAATACTATCATCCGGATCATCCACTCCGCTTCCCGACTAGTCCCGCCACGTTCTCATTTCACTCAAGAGAATAGTGAAAGAAAGGGTGAGCTCAACTAGCCCAAGAAGAAATATTATGACTAAGATAATGCGAGAATAAATTATCATTAGTCTTCAACGATGTTAAAACCGATAAAATACAATAGACATCAAGTTTAACTCTGCGGTAAAACATGCAATCCATTAAAAGAGTCAAGTAGAGAATAAAATCTACTATCTTTTATGATTTAAAAAGGTTTTTCATCACTTTTATCGCTGGGACTTAGCTTAATAAATAATCCACATCATCCCTGCACTACGGCCAAGGATATTCATTAGTTTCACAACCACAAATTATCCATGCACTACTGGCCAAGGATATTCGTGTATTCATTAATGATCATGATCATGCCAACAACTATCCATCAATGCACTACGAGCCAATGAGGACTTTTACCACATCATTTGTAACATTACGGTCATGATTACACCGAATAATCCCTGGTCATAATCATACCAAGTCCATCTATGCACTACAGACCACAGATGACTTTCAAAAAAATATAAACATGAGGATGATGACAATGATATAAGAATTCAATAAAACAAGTTCAAGAATTAATTTATTCAGGAACTAATAACGTCCAAATTGTCAACATGATACTTCTTTGTAGAGTAAAATTTAAGAATGCTTAGAAGAATATTTTTATGAAAAGATACTTAGATGAAGCACAAATATCAAGGATATTCCACTAATTTCATGGAGTATAAAGTCAAAACTTTAACTTGTTGAGTATAATAAATAATGGAATAACAAAAGAAATCACCACGCATGCGGTACTTTGCATGAGCAGGTTATTCCAATGTAATAATAAATAACGGAACTGTGTCAAAGTAAATTCAAGACCTATGTAATGTTCTAACAGAATAATAATAAAGATTTTAACCAGTCGTAAAAAGCATGAGATGTGATATTCTAACGAATAATAATGAATGGAATAATGTAAGAATTTCAACAAGTATAGGGTAGCTTGGCATATATAGGTTATTCCAATGTAATAATAAAGAATGGAATAATGTAAGAATTTCACCAAGTATAGGGTAGCTCAGCGTATCTGAGTTATTCCAACGTAATAATAAAGACCGGAATAACGTAAGTTCTCTTTATAAATACAAAAGAAATAATACCCTTACCTTATAAAGAAGAGTACTCACGGTAGAGGCGGGGATATACTTGAAGAAACTTGCACTTCGCTTCAAAGCTTTCTTAAACGCTAAAGAAATACGCTTCAAGATAGAAGAATAATTCTCTCTACGCTTCTCTCTCTAGAGTTTCAAAGAATTAAAAAGAAATAATGAAGGAATAAGCTTCTATTTATAGAAGAATGGATGAATAAGAACCAATCCATGAACGGTCCCGATTGGTTTACAATAAAATATAATATATCCTATTTATAATCTAATAAAATGAATAACTTTTCAAAAGATTTTACTATGCAAACACTATCAATACCACTATACAAACACTATGCATAATAAAATATAATATATTCTAATTATTGTCTAATAAAACGAATAAATTTATAATATTATTCTGTTTTATATAAAAAGATTTTACTATTAGCCTAATAAAACGAATAACTTTATAAAAGTATTCTGTTTTATATAAAAAGATTTTCTATTTTATTACATTAATAATACTAATAAAACAAAACTTCATCATCATTATTATTATTCACACTATTAATCGACCAGGTCGTTCCCAGGAAAGAGGGGGCTTTCCAATAAGGATTTCTCCCTATTGGCGCGCAATTAGGTGACCAAACCTCTCCTTGGCAGAACTTCTAGACATCGTTAATATTGCAAATAATAATATTAATAACTTCGTCATCTCAATATAAAATATCAATAATAATTGAATCAATTAACGTGAGATACTATGCAATAATTACTGAAGCAATAATTGAACAAAACTGAGTGACTTCTCACGTAAGCATCAATAATCAATACCGTGTGCTACTATGCAACCACGCGTATTCTCGCATTTTTAACACCGTGTTTCAATAGTTAACGGTAAAACTTTCACGATTATTTTCATAAAAATATTTTGTCATTTTCTCAATCCGACAATAATTCCGTTATGGGGTCCACTAATGATTGTGTTGAGCCGTCATTTAATATTCCCCACCAATCGAATATTATAAACAACTTGCGTACTTTGCAAAATTTCAAAATATTACGCACAACTATAACATCATATCAAATTCATTCCATAATATTTAAAAATGATAATTATAGAAAATTCATCATTATTAATAAAAGTTGGGGTCTTACAACTATCACGAAAAAAGTGAGGAACGTCCAAATCAGGCTAAAGGCTGAAGATATCAATCTAGCCCTAGGTCTCAAATTCGAAGGGTATCCTTCTTTAGATGGCATAGACTTCCATAAAGGTCTCAAGAAGATGCATCACAAGAAATCACCCTCTGTCAAAGGATACAAAAAGAAGGAGTTTCCACAGAGGTATGAGTTTCTAGCTGATATTGTTGGAAAATGGACATGCTGTAAGAGCTCAGGTCATGACTCTGTGAATGAGGTACAACTCAAACTCATGATTGACATATGTTACAAAATACAACTCAACTATAGGGCTCTATTACTTGAGTGGATTGGAAAATGGTTAATCAGCTCAAAGAAAATAAAGAGCTCACAGAAGATGCTCTACGGACAATTTATCAGCATTATCCTACAGGCTGCTCTTGGTGACCTAATTGAGGATGATGAAGGAGAAGCCATAAATCCAAATCACCAAATGACCCAGCAGTTATTTGAGGGTGTTTTGCCACTATTATACAACATGTCTAATGACCTACGAGTTATCATAAGACAGGGTTGTGCACATCCACTTGCTGAGTATATCTACGAGCACTACCTATTTGATCTTGGAGTTTATTTGAAACATAATGTTCAACTGGAGACAGTGGAGATAGTTATATGTCAAGAGAAGACTCACCATTGGAAGGAACATGATATTAATCTTCTCATTTTTCTTTGGGGTCTATTGGATCAACCAAGGATAATTCTCTGGACATATTATATTTATCATAACTTAGATTCATGGCCTCCTAGCACTTCCCAAAGATTTTAATTTCTAAAAAAGTTATTGACTGTACCTTTATGTAATGTATCAATGTGAGGTGTTGTCCATAGTTGGGACATGAATCACAGTTAGTATTAAAACTCACAGTATATGTGTTGTTGTATTTTGCACGACAATTGTAGTAATAAAGCTGTAGTTGTTTTCTGTACCATGTATTTGGAGATTCAGAATAGGTTGGATGAATTGGACCTATTTTGGGGGCGTCACATGTAGTACAAAGATGAATGATTACCTGATGAATATCTTTGGCCCGTAGTGCAAAGATGAATAGGTGTTGAGATGAACATGACCAACTGGTGATACAAATGAATATCTTTGGCCCGTAGTGAAAAGATGAATATTTTATGCAAGATGTATATTGATTGATGTTACAGGATAAAATATTGATGATGGACTTTTAAATTCATAAATGATAGTAGATTTCATTCTTTACTTAACTCTTCTAATGAATTGTTGTTTCCGCTGCAGTTGTTGATCTAAAACTTGTTGTCTATTATATTCTATCAGATTTTTCCCTGTTGAAGACTAAGGATAATTTGTTATATATTATCTTAGTCATAATATTCTTTACTGGGCTAGTTGAGCTCACCATTTTCCTTTTTGTTCTATTTTTTTTCTCAGGAAGCGAGAACATAGCGGGAAGTAGTCGGGGTATGGATTGATGGTTCTAGACAGTTGTTTAGCAGTCCTCACTATTTTGTAAAATAGTGTGTTAATAATTGTAATGAGGACTTTATCTGGGTGTGGATATTGTCTAGAAGACAATATTTGTATTTAAACTCACAGTTATTGTGTTGTCGTATTTTGCACGACAATTGTATTAATAAACTTGTAGTTATTTCTGTACCATGTATTTGGCGACTCAGAATGGGTGATGTATACCTATTTTGGGGGCAACACGCTTAGTATCGAGCTTAGGATATGGTCTCTCCAAGGAGATCGGGAATAGAACTAGGAGGGAGAGACGAGTAAATCCTTCGCTAGTGTGTCCTACCTAAGCTTATCTCATTGGTCCATAATATAGGGATATTATGTGATATGTTAATTTGTGTAATTAACCCTTATTTTATGGCAGTTTTTAAGAATGGCAGCTGAGAACGTTAACAATGGAGTGTATGAGACTGTGGAACAACCTTCAATCACCAACCAAGAGAACGTGCAACAGGAAGGCAATATTCCTCCTGTAAACAACACTATGGAGCAAACGATGAATGATGGAATGTTTAGAAGCTTTTTGCAGTTCATGCAAAATTAGACGGGGGAGACTCGTGTACAAAATACGAGTGGAAATGATAGCAACGCGCGGTTTGTCGCGCCAAGCAGTTCAAGGAGTTGGGACCACCAGATTTCTGGGGAAAGCCGGATCCGATTAAGGCAGAAATATGGGTCAAGCAAATTACCAAGATATTCGATGTCTTGGGATGCACAGAAGAACAAAACGTTTCATTCGCCACCTTTATGTTCCGTGGTGAGGCGACATTCTTCGTGGGAATCATGAAGCGCACTCAAACCAAGCAAGACTAAACATGTCTTGGGAAAGATTTCAGAAACTGTTCAATGATAAGTACTTTCCTGAAAGTATTCATCATATGAAGGAAGTAGAGTTTATTAGATTAGAACAGAATAACATGACGGTGTCCCAGTACGAGGCAAAGTTCACAGAGTTATCCAGGTTTGCACCTCATTTGGTAGAGAATGAGGAACGTATGACACGGATGTTTCTAAGAGGTCTAAAACCCGAGATTCGTCAATACCTTATCTCTCATAAATTTTTTCTGTATTTAGATGTTGTCAACATGGCTCAATTATTAGAGCGAGATAATGAGTATGTTTAACCAAGGGACCACAACCAGGGTAATATCGGTGACAGTAGTCATCGGAGCGATGATAACCAGCGAGGAGGGAAAAATACGGACAAAAGTGATAACCACTCTGGTGGTAATCATGGCCATGATAATAGGAGAGGTGAGTCAAGTGAAAATTTCAAAAAGAGGAGATTCAACAATGACGGGAAGACATCAAAGACCAAAGACCAACAACAAATTCTAGGGGAGGAGAACGACCGCCAGTTAGATGCTACCAATGCGGAGAGGAGGGACACATAAGTCCAAACTGTTCACAGCCTTCCAAGGTGTGTTTCAATTGTGGAAAAGACGGTCATATAGCCCGATTTTGTCCGGTAGCGAAGTCAAGTCCAACTGGGATGGCAGGACCAAAGGCGACTACGAACAAAACAAAGTCGGTGGTTCAAGGGAGGGCGTTTGTCATGACTGGCCAAAATGCGAGAAACCCGAACGAGGTGATCACGGGTAAGCTAATCTTGAACTCTTGCGAAGTTTATACCTTACTAGATACAAGTTCTACCCATTCTTTTATCTCTCCTGCTTGTGCTCAATGTTTAAACTTGACTCCGGAGAAATTAGACTTGGACTTATCTCATGGAGACTCTGCTTAGAGAAACTTTTATCAGATCCAATCGTATAAATCTTTCTTGATCCAAGTTGGCACAATCACATTACCGTTGATCTTATCTCTTTAAAGATACTTGCATTTGATGTGATTTTAGGATTGATTGGTTAACCACTCATAATGCCAAAATTGATTGTTTTCGTAAGGTCATTAGTTTTCATATTCCTAACCAATCAAGTTATACTGAATTCAAGCAACTAAACCACTAAAATCAATCACCGCCATATCAAGCCATAAAGCTATTCGCTTATTGAAAAATGGATGTCAAGCTTTCTTAGCCCATATTATGGACTTGAACAAAACACGCCGATTTGAATAATATTTATGTTGTTAGTGAATTTCCTAACGATTTCTCAAGAACTTCCCGGTCTACCCCGTAACGTGAAGTTGAATTCTTTATTGATCTTGAACCGCACAAAGCCCATTTCTAAAACCCCATATCGAATGGCTCCAATTGAACTTCGTGAGTTAAAAGTCCAACTACAGAAATTGTTAGACATCGGTTTCATTCGTCCCCAGTACATCTCCTTGGGGTGCTTCGCTTTATTTGTAAAGAAGAAAGAGGCTAAGTATGCGACTTTTATATTGACTAATGAGAATTAAACCATGTCACCATCAAGAATAGGTATCCCCACCTCGTATTGATGACCTATTCGACCATTGCAAGGAGCACAATTCTTTTCAAAGATTGATCTTCGCTTACGATATCATCAAATTGAAGATTAAAACCGAGGATACTCAAGAGACCGCCTTCGAACTCAGACGGGCATTATGAATTCTTAGTCATGTCTTTTGGATCGACTAATACTCCTGCTGCTTTCATGGATATGATGAATCGTGTATTCAAGGAATATTTAGATCAATTCGTTGTTGTCTTTATTGATGACATCCTCATCTATTCCAAAAGCCATGAAGATCATGAGCACCATTTGAAGCTGGTACTTCAAAGACTTCGTGACAACAAGCTATATGCCAAGTCAAGAAATGCGAGTTCGCTTAAGGAAGTAGCATTCCTTGGGCACGTGGTGTCAAAACATGGAGTATCCGCTGACTTAAGAAAGATCAAGCAATACAAAGTTGGGAGCAACCGAAGTCGATGACTGAAGTGCGTAGCTTTTTGGGCTTAACTGGTTATTATCGGAGATTTGTGGAAGGATTTTCTTGAATCGTTACTCCGTTAACTCAGATGACTCGAAAAGATATAAAATTCGTATGGAACGAGGAATACGAGAAGAGTTTCCAAGAGCTCAAGAGGAGACTCATTTCAGCACCTGTTCTAACAATACCATCTGGTTCAGATGGATTTGTTATCTACAGCTATGTTTCAGGCAAAGGGTTAGGATGTGTTCTTATGCAACATGGGGAAGTCATATCTTATACCTCGCGATAACTCAAAGAATATAAGAGGAATTATCCTACTCACGATCTGGAGTTGGTAGCAGTCGTTTTTGCGTTGAAAATCTGGAGACACAACCTGTATGGGGAGAAAGTGGAGATTTATACGGATCATAAAAGCCTCAAATATTTCTTCACCCAAAAGGAATTCAACATGCGTCAACGACGTTGGCTCAAGTTATTGAAGGATTACGACCATAGCATTCAATATCATCCTGGAAAAGCAAATGTTGTAGCTGACGCATTGAGTAGAAGATCATATGCGGGTACGAGTGCGATGTTATTAACACAAAGACCCATTTTGTACGATTTACAAAGGATGGAGATAGAGTTAAAGACTCCAGGGGCCAATGTGATGATGGCGAATATACGAGTAGAACCGACTTTAATTGATAAAGTTAAAGCTGCTCAAACTACAGACATGGAGCTGATAAGGATGAAGAAGAAAGTGCAAGAAGGTGCTATTCCGGAAGTAAGAATCGATGAAGAAGGAATACTTTGAGTCAACTCTAGACTTTGAGTTCCTAACGATTCTGACTTGAAGCATAGAATCATGATGGAGGCACACAACACACCATTTGAAATCCATCCTGGGAGTACCAAAATGTTTCATGATCTTCAACAAACATTTTGGTGGAGAAATATGAAGAGAGAGATCGCGGAGTTTATCTCAAGGTGTTTATCTTGTCAACGTGTAAAGGCGGAGCATCAAGTGCCAAAGGGTCCATTACAACCACTTAAGATTCCAAGATGGAAGTGGGAACACATTACTATGAATTTTATTACGGGTCTTCCTAAGGTTTCTCAAGGCATAGATGTAATTTGGGTTATTATTGATAGATTAACCAAGTCTGCTCATTTCTTGCCTATACATGAGACTTATTCCCTAGAATGTCTTGCTTGTATGTACGTGAATGAGATTGTGAGATTGCATGGCATGCCAGTATCCATAGTTTCAGATCGTGACCCAAGATTCACTTCACGATTTTGGGTTAGCTTGCAGAAAGCTATGGGCACGAATTTATGATTCGGGCCAAAGATATCATCCTCAAACCAGACGAGTAATCTGAAAGGACTATTCAAACCCTTGAAGATCTATTAAGACTCTGTGTCCTAGATTTCAAAGGAAGTTAGGATAAGTACTTGTCACTGGTGGAATTCTCCTACAACAACAGTTATTAAGTAAGTATAGGCATGGCTCCATTCGAGTCGTTCTCCAGTATGCTGGGATGAGGTGGGAGAAACAACGTTGTTGGGACCAGAATTAGTATGCATGACTACAGAAAAGATTCAAATGATCCGGTAACGTATAAAGACTTCACAAGATCGACAAAAGAGTTATGCTGATCTTCATCGAAAGGACGTGGAGTTTAATATTGGAGATCATGTACTGTTACGTATTGCTCCATGGAAGGGAGTTACAAGATTTGGGAAGAGAGAAAAGCTCAATCCACGATTTGTTGGTCCATTTGAGATTCTTGAACGAATAGGAAATGTGACCTATAGACTCGCATTACCTCCAAGCATGTCTCGTGTTCATAATATTTTTCATATATCTATGCTTCGTAAATATGTGAAAGACCCGAACCACATTATTGAGTTAAAACCAGATGAGATAGCCGAAGATTTAACATACGAAGAGGTACCTGTTAAGATCTTGGATAGGAAAGAGCATGTCTTACGCACCAAGGTTATACCACAAGTTAAGGTTTTGTGGAGGAACCATGCTATTGAGGAAATGACCTGGGAGTTGGAATCGGAAATGAAAGCGAGGTACCCTCACCTTTTCAAAACACCAGGTACGTACGTCAATTTCGAAGACAAATTTTCATAAGGAGGGGAGGTTGTAAGACCCCAACTTATTATAAATAAAATTGAATTTTCTCTATTTATTATCTTAAAATAGTAAGGTGATAATTTGATATAACACTTTGGTTATGGGTGAAATGTGCAAATTTTGCAAAATAAGCACGTGGTTATAAAATATTCATTTTTGTCGGGGAATATTCATTAGGTCGTGAAATATTCTTGTTGTCAGGGAATATTCGTACGACGACGCAACCATTTATGGGCCCCATAACAGAATAACTGTCGGATGAAGAAAATGACAAGTTTGAGTTTTTATAAATAACGACGTAGTTGTTACCGTTAACACTGTTGGAATATCCGCTGGTTAAAATAGAGTAATACACGTGGTTGCACAGTAGCACACGGTATTGCACAATATTTTTGAATTATTAGTTCTTACATAAGAAGGCACTACTCAATAATTGTTACAGTAATTACTGTTCAATATTTTATTTTATTGATTCAATAATTATTGCGTTGATATTTTATATTATTGTTGTTTCAATAATTGTCACTGCACAGTATTTCTTATTATTATATCAATAATTCATATGATTTGAATAATATTATTAGATAGTATTATTGGCAATGTCTAGAAAGTTCTGTCAATGAGAGGTTTAGTCGCCTAATCATTGCTACAAGAAGGAGAAAATTCTTATCTGAAGCCCCTCTTTCCTAGAAAACTATTCGTTGTCATTATTGTGATTATATAATATTATTTGTGAATAATTATTTATTGATTTATATGATAAGAAAATATTTATTTTATGTGGATATACATGATGGATATATTTTATGTGGTTGTAAATGAAGGAAACTGGTCCGAAGGACTCATAATCCGAAAAATCAGTGTTCATGAGATATATTGCGTGAGTTATAATTTTTAATCTGACTATTGGATTGTTATGATTTTTGGATATGTTATACATATATAAGTTGAGTATATGACCACAAATTTTGAACCGTTAAAAATGAACGTATGATTTGTTATGAATTTTAAGAGGTGGCTGGTTCAGAAATTGTTGAAGTTTCTGAATTTATCATTTTGGTGAAAAATTCTAGAATGAGTGGGCCCCACCTATGGTTGGTGAGAAATGTGCTGAAATTTTATTTTAAAAGTGGTGGGTGGAATAGTAGCAGGTAAAGCCATCAGGTAGTAGGTCAAGTCTGCTTCGGTGTTCTATCATTTTCTTAAAATAGGGTGCTTAGTTAGAATTGAAAATCACACCAAAAACATAATCTTTCTCTCTCTCTATATATATATTATTGAGCGTATTTTGTGAGTGTTTAGATACTTTGAGAGTTGCTATTCAGTATAAGTTTCTTTCACCACTATATCCGAAATTTCAGCCGGGAGTACTGTTCTTTTGAGGTAAGGGATATTATATTTTTCGTAATGATATTATTCTTTCAATATCATTATACCAAAATATTGATATAGATTTTATTGTGGAATTTCTACCTTTTTGTGTCGGGGTTACTATTCACGTATACGACACTATTCATGGATACGGCACTATTCACCGAAAAATAAAAATTTTCCTTTTTGTCCAAGATGTCTTTTATGGTTACTATCTTTGATTGTATCCATGTTTTGATCTTTATTTTTGAATTCTACTTCACAATAGGTTATTATGGAGTATTATTGAATTTGGATAAATCAAATACTGAATCCCTAATATTTGTCCTTCCGCCTCACCGGATTCGCTTTTCTCTAAAATGTTTTCATCATCCTCACTCTTAATGGTGATACTTGATGAATATCTTTGGCCTGTAGTGCAAAGATGAATGATTACCTGATGAATATCTTTGGCCCGTAGTGCAAAGATGAATATTTGATGCAAGATGTATATTGATTGATGTTACAGGGATAAAATATTGATGGACTTTTAAATTCATAGATGATAGTAGATTTCATTCTCTACTTAACTCTTCTAATGAATTGTTGTTTCTGCTGCAGTTGTTGATCTAAAACTTGTCTATTATATTCTATCAGATTTTTCCCTGTTGAAGACTAAGGATAATTTGTTGTATATTATCTTAAGTCATAATATTCTTTACTGGGCTAGTTGAGCTAACCCTTTTCCTTTTTGTTCCATTTTTCTTCTTAGGAAGCGAGAATATAAGGGGAAGTAGTCAGGGTATGGAATTATGGTTCTAGACAGTTGTTTAGCAGTCCTCACTATTCTGTAAAATAGTGTATCAATAATTGTAACGAGGACTTTATCTGGGTGTGGATATTGTCTAGAAGACAATATTTGTATTTAAACTCACAGTTTTTGTGTTGTCGTATTTTGCACGACAATTGTATTAATAAAGTTGTAGTTATTTTTGTACCATATTTTTGGCGACTCAGAATGGGTGATGTATACCTATTTTGGGGGCGTCACAATAATGCTCCAGAAGAAATCTCTTGTTCCAACCAAAACAAAAGAATTAGGTAAAAAATGTTAAACTGGCACCAAAAGCAAGCAATTCACAATAGTAAATGAACCAAAATAGAAACTAAAAAATCTTGTAAACATCAAGTCTTTACATACCAAAAGTGCATACCCGCTAATTTCAAGAATCAAAACCAACTTAACAATTAATTATCACAAGAAAATAAGCTTACCTTGTAATGGGGAACCAAGAGTAAAGAAAAAAAGAAGGAGGTTCTATCGGGTTGGATTACAAATAGGTGTCAAGCGCGGCAATGGGAGAGGCGGTTAAAGCGAATTGAGATGGTGATGATGATGATGATGGGGTGCTCAAACTGTAATCTCCACTGGGATAGTGATGGGCTGAATTATGAGAATCGATTCGGAGAAATGGGATTATCAATTGAGCAAATGGGTTACTGTGATTGAAGAATTAAGAGAGAAAAATAAAAATTTGAATGAAAATCAGAAGAGAGGGGCGAAAAATAAGTGTCGTTGCCATCGAAAATAAGGGTTTTTAGTAAAAGACTCATTCTCGACGGTGAAGCCGTCAATATTAGTCCCGTCGAGTTTGACGCACTAGCGACGACGTGACCGTAGCCTTTAACAATGTGTGCCATCGACAATAAATTTTCCCTCCATCGCGAAAAACTGGCGCTAAATCCTACCCATTAGCGACGGCTCTCAAGTCATTCTCGACGGCCATCCGTCGACCACCAATCTGGAAAAGGAGGGAAAAAGGCATTATCGACGGGTGCCTGTTGACTTTGTCATATTCCATCCTTAAGTTTTGATGATGAAATGATCATATACTAAATTGTTTTATGGTGTTTCAGGTATTTGTTGATAAAAGAACATTGGCGGGATTTTCAATTGGACGAAGAACTTTTTCTTTCTAGGAAGACAAATGTAAGGTCAATTGCATAATATTTGATTTTTCATTTAAAGGCTCTAGGACATATTATTTATTTGCATCTTGTTATATGTCTTAAATGAAAAATGGTTTAAATGGAAAAGATTTTTCTAAAATTAAAATTAGACATGTTATGGGTACAAAAAGAATTAATATTTTATGACATGGCTTATGTGTGCATTAATTTCCTTGGACAAATCTTTTTTTAGCTACACGTGGAGTGCTATGCATTTTGCCTAGAAAGCTTAAAAGATGGAAGCTATATATTCTTATAATTTGTTGCATGTGCAATTTTTGAGGAGTAATTATTTCCATGCATTGAATATCCGGTTATATTATGAGCATGCTCGCTATACATCTTTGGAATGTGATATGTGGGTGTGAGATTTTCAAGGAGTGTTAATATGGAAGCCTTGGGACTCTATTACCTTGATTATGGGAAAGATAGAGAAAGATTTGTTACTTACTGCTACACGCCACTCTAAAAGGAAAAGAATAAGTCAAAGATGTTTGTGGGTTTATTTAAAGAAGAGTCCAACATGCATTACTTTAATTGAAGATATCGTTGAGATTATTTCTCAACTAGATTTTTATTTGTTACTTATCTTGTTGGCAACGTAACAGTGCAGTACACATGGATTCTTTGTGTAACGGTAATGTGACGCCCCCAAAATAGGTATACATCACCATCTTGAGTCGCCAAATACATGGTACATATCTCAAATATAAACTTAATTATACAATTATCGTGCAAAATACGACAAAACATAGCTGAGAGTTTAAACACGAATATTGCCTTCTAGACAATATCCACACTCAATGGAGTCCTCATTACAATTATTATCACACTATTTTATAAAAATAGTGAGGACTACTATAGCCACCATCTCGGACCGTCAATCTATTCCCCGACCAGTCCCAGCTATATTCTCATTTCCTCTAGAGAACATTGAAAGAAAAGGGTGAGCTCAACTAGCCTAGTAAAGAATATCATGACTAAAGATAATTTACATCATAAATAGCCTTCATCAGTAATAAATCAGAGATTTAGAATATATGGTAGACAATAAAACTTTTCAACCATAGTTGCAGCAGAACGAGCAATCCATTAGAAGAGTCAAATAGACCATCGTGTCTATTATCTTCTATGTTAAAAGTCCACCAATAATGTTTTATCCTCAGAACATCAATCAACAATTCCTCATCCACAATCATATGAATAACTCATAATCATAATTGTGATTCTAAATTCTCTTCGCACCTGTGATCGAAGATAATTTTCATCACCTATCTTCACCGAAACATCAAAAATCATGGTTATACCAAATCACAATTCCGCTTTCATAATCATGCTAATAAATTCATCTTTGCACTACAACCCAAAGATATTCATTAACAATTCATCTTTGCACTACACTGTGCCAAAGACATACAACCGTATTTTAGAAGAGTCAAGTAGAGCATGATATCTACTATCTTTACTTAATTAAAAGTGTATAACTAATATTTTATCACCGAGACTCGACAATAAATAATCCACATCATCGAATCATCCCCGCACTACTACCAAGGATATTCATGTAATCATCAATGGTCATGATTATACCGAATAATCCCTGGTTATAATCATACCAATAACTGTCCATCAATGCACTACGGGCCAATGAGGACTTTTGCCACATCATCTATAATATTATGGGTCATGATTATACCGAATGATCCCTGGTCATAATCATACCAATAAATAGTTCGTCTATGCACATAAGCCAAAGATACTCATCAATTAATAGTTCATCTTTGCACATAAGCCAAAGATATACAACTATAAAACCAATAATCAACAGTCCACCTTTGCATGTAAGCCAAAGATATACAACTGTAAAACCAATAATCAACAGTCCATCTTTGCACGTAAGCCAAAGATATACAACTGTAAAACCAATAATCAACAGTCTATCTTTTCACGTAAGCCAAAGATGACTTTCATCATAATATAAGCATGAAGATGATGACAATGATATAAGCATTAATCAAACGAAATCAAGGATAAATATTAAAGACTTTAAATTTATCCAGAGTTTAAAAATATCCAAATTGTCAATATGATACTGCTTTGTGGAGTAAAATTCAAGAATAATATTCATGTACCAAAAATAATTTGGACAGAAAAGAAATATATTTTTCGGGTAAATAGTACCCCGTGAATAGTACCCTATGAATAGTACTTCGGGAATTGTACTCATGAATAGTATCCCGGCATGAAAAGTACCCCAAATACCCGAGTGAATAATATTCGGGTGAATAATAATTTGGGTGAATAGTAACCCATGAATAGTAACTCATGAATAGTACTCTGACACGAAAAAGTGTCCCAAATACCCGAGTGAATAATACTAGAGTGAATAGTAATCTGTGAATAGTAACTCGTAAAAAAATACCAAAGAAAATGATATTCCATGACAAGTACAAAAGAAATAATCTCTCATACGAGTATAATAGATTATACAAAACTGCAAATGGATTTTCACCCGCTATGCGGTAATCCACGTAGACAGATCATTTCCACAATTTAATAAGGAATGAATACAAAGGATCATTCACCATGCATGCGGTAATCCACATAGACATGTTATTCCAACTGAATAATAAAGAATGGAATAACGTAAGACTTCACCACGCATGCGATAGACCATTACGCATGTGTTATTCCTAATGTAATAATTAAGAATGGAACCGTGTCACGCCAGAATCCGTTGCCGACGTGATATTCCAAATGTAATAATAAAGAATGGAACCAGTCATGCGTAATCCGCATGCATGTGATATTCTAACGAATGTAATAAAGAATGGAATAACAACAGAATTCACTGAGGCACGCGATAGATCAAGCATGCAGAAAGTTATTCCAATGTAATAATAAAGAATGGAATAATGTAAGAATTTCACCACGTATGCGGTATTGTGACATGACGGAGTTATTCCAACATAATAATAAAGAATGGAATAACAAACCTTACGAGTATTGAAAGAAAATAACACTCTTCATGAATACGAAAAAATAATACCCCTTACCTCAAAAGAAGACTGGATACTGGAATAGTGAAGTAGCAGATTTCTCTTCTTCTTTCTCTCTATAATTTCTCTCTATAATAATTTCTCTATAGCTTTAGTGAATTGGTGAAAAATAATGAAGGAATGAGCTTCTATTTATAGGAAAATATAGTTTCGATAATTACAAGTTTTGGGGCTCGAAATATTATAGTATAATATGATCCTTTTTTTCTTCATTTTTAATTTAGTCTTACAAGTATTATCAAACTTGCTCCACCTCTCCTAATAGTAAATCATGTGAATCAATAGTAAATCATGTGACTCAATAGTTCTAAACATGTGAAAAAATTAATTATAGTATAGTACCTTTATTTATACCTTCATTTTTAATTTAGTCATGCAAGTATTACCAATCTTACACCAACTCCCCTAATAGTAAATCATGTGAATCAATAGTATACACATGTGAACACATAGTTATAAACATGTGAATTAATAGCAATTAATTACACATTTATCCGATTAATTACCTGATTGGTCAATATAACCTCCAGACATCAATTATTATCGGAATAGATGTCGATTTCCACTAACACTAATAATTCCCACACAATGGAATTATCAATTTTATCTTTAATCAACACGAAATTATTCATCATTAATATTATAATTCATAATATTTAACAACCGTGTCGCTTCAGTGAAGAGGGGCTTTCAATAAGGATTTCTCCTTATCATGCCAGCAATTAGGTGATCAAACCTCTCATTGATGTAACTTCTAGACATTGTCAATATTATAAATAATAATATGAATAACTTTGTCGTCTCAATTATTGATTTAATAATATAACATATTATACAGATGATACTGTGACAATAATTGAATCAATAGTATGAGAGATATGATGCATCAATTACTGTAGCAATAATTGAGTATAATTGAGTGACTTCTCACGTAAGCATCAATAATTAATACTGTGTGCTACTATGCAACCACGCATATTACTGTACTTTTACTACCGGGTATTTTATGACAACTTGCTTACTTTTAAAAAAATTTCACATATCACCCTTAACTTTAAACTTTTATCAATTTAACTATTTACCAAAATAAAAAAATTGAATACTTTTATTTCATAAAATTTGGGATCTCACAGATAACTTTAATTTAATTATAAAAAGCGTAAGACATGCTTGAATTGATACAACTCACGAAATTATTTTCTGCATCAATTATTGATTATATCGAGCAAACTTGTTTAATTGGTGTAACACTTGGTCAGCTGAGAAATTAAATTTCTGGTATTCTTTGAGCTGATATTTGGTAAGATTTAAATTGTTTATTCTATTGTGATAATTGATCATTGCATATAGTTGAGCTTTTAATTGTTAAATTGATTATTCTTGCATTGATCATAGACCTCTATATTTGTATTGAATTTTTGTTTAGACTAAGTGTAGTCTAAAGGAGTTAATCCTAGTGGATTAAAGAAAATGTTTACAAACAGGTTCTTGGAAGCAAAGGTGCTTGAAGAGTACATAGGTGCACAAGGAGCAAGAGAGCTTAAGAGAAATTAATTGTTAATTAATTTTTGTAAGAATCTGTTTTGTAATCTGTGATTATTTATAAAGAAATAAATAAAACGAGTCTCCAATACTAGTTGGTATTGGACGTGGACTAGGCTATTATTATAGAGGGTAATAGCTGAACCACGCAAAAATCTTGGTGTTGATTTTATTATTTTTTTTACTTTAAAATCACATAAGCCACTTTAATTATCTTAATAATTAAAATTTGAATACTAGCATTATATTATGATAATTATTTAACACCAAGTATTTTA
Source organism: Panax quinquefolius (assembly GCA_020205615.1). NCBI lineage: Eukaryota > Viridiplantae > Streptophyta > Magnoliopsida > Apiales > Araliaceae > Panax > Panax quinquefolius. The sequence goes on along the minus strand of CM035161.1, from coordinate 119,999,788 downwards.
TTTAAGTTATAAATTCAACAGGATATTTTCCTAAAATAATCAGTCAATTTAATAGGCTATATTAATTCAGTAAGCTGATTTCAATCATTATAGTAGCCTGAAATTAATATTTTAATTTAAAATTTAAAAGTTGGTCATAGATTGCTCCCACACTTATTCAACCCCCCTTCTAAGTGTGCCTAAATAAATTTCATTTGGTATCAAAGCTTGTCTCTACTTATCTTGGTCTTAAAGGTGACTTGTAGGGAAAGATTCTGACATGGCACAATTCGGGAACGACAATCAAGAAGGAAAATCAACCAATAGACCTTCTTTGCTGTTTGGAACGGAAAATTACAACTTCTGGAAGTTTCGAATGAGGATCTATCTTAAAAGAGATCCTTGGGAATGGTGGGTTGTGGAGAACGGAGGAGTTATTCCACGAAGAGATGATGGGACACCAAAGATTCTTTTAAAAATGGATTCAACCAAAATCTACATGGTCTCATATGATTCAAAGGCAATGAACACGCTTCTCAGTGGCATGGTACAATCCGAGATTGACAAAGTCTCCTCATGCAACACAATTATTGTGTTGTCGTATTTTGCACGACAATTGTATTAATAAAGTTGTAGTTATTTCTGTACCATGTATTTTGAGACTCAGAATGGGTGATGTATACCTATTTTGGGGGCGACACATTCTCTCTCCATATTCAATAAGTATAATTAATTATGTGCTGAAAATATTTTGAATTAAAAAACTAAAAAGACACTCTCTCACCTACATTGGAAATCTCTCATGCACTTAATTTGTTTCATTGAATTTTTATTCCTACCACATTGAAAACTCTTTTGTTCTCCTATTGATTCTATTTGTATTCATGCACAAATTATTAGAAGTAGTTTTATGAGAATTAAATGTGGAGTTTCTCATGAAAAATTGATTATGCCAACTTTTTATGGAAACACAACAATATTTATTAAGTATTATTAAATGATTAATGATATATTATTATGGAAAATTTTGTCATTTCATTCATCTTCTTAATATGCGAGAAAAGTCCATCAGGACTTTTATCTTGGGACGGAGGGAGTATGTATCATACGTTTTAGATGTAGGCATACATGTATTATGATTTTATACAAATATATACACTCCAAAAAATTATAACAATTTAAAATAAAACATCAAAAGACCAATTAATTAAACAAATGTAGGAAGAGAGTAGGCCTAGGAAGAGGAGAGATAAAAGGAGAAGGAGTGGGCGGAGGAGAGAAAGAGAGAAGGCCCAAGAAGAGAGGAGATGAGAGGAGAGAGAAAGAGAATAAGTGAAGTAAGAAATAAAAGTTTGATAAAGAAGAAGAAAAGGATAAAAAAATAGAGTTAAAATCTATTTGATTTTTTGATTTTGTTGTTATTTTGTAATTGCTTTTTTATAAGTACGTTATGATCTTGTTTTTAATTTTGTCTTCTTACTATTGATGTTTTATTTATTTAATTTGTTTTTATTTTAGTTTTTTTAAAGAGACTTTATGATTTTAATGTTAATTTTTTTATAATCTATTTATTTATTTATAGATTTTTAGAAAATATTTTATTTTTAGATTGAGGTAATGTGTCACTCAAAAGGGAAATTATATTTATATTTAATTTATTATTTATTGTCATTTATTTTATAAATAATGTTACGATTTTTTTTTAATGTTAAATATTGGGAATTTGGGGGAAATGAACAAAGTAAAGAATAACATTATTTGAGAAAATACTTACTCCCTCCGTCCCAGGATAAAAGTCTTTATTACTATTTTGGGTAGTCCCATGTTAAATGTCTACTTTCCTTTAATAACCAAACTTTTACATAATTTTTCCTATTATACCCTTAGCATTAAATATATTATACTTTTCTTATTCTAATTCTCTCTCCATATTTAATAAGTATAATTAGTTATGTGTTGAAAATATTTTGAATTGAAAAGTTAGAAATTCACTCTTTCACCTACATTGGAAATGATTAATGAAATATTATTATGGGCAATTTTGTTATTTCATTCCTCTTCTTAATATACGTGAAAAGTCCACCAGGACTTTTATCCTGGGACGGAGGGAGTATTAAATACAAGTCAAATACGAGCCTAATGTATTGAGAAGGTCAAAATACAAAAAAAGTAGTCAAACGGTATTTTGGCCAAAAATTGGTCGGTCCGGCCAAAAGAGAACACATTTGTTCTTTTAAAATAATTAGAGGTATTAATTGAATATTTCCAAACTTTAAGTATCAAATTGATTTTCGTCCAAACTTGGAGGATAGTTTTGTCATTAGCCCATAAATAAAAAATAAGTATCAATTTTTATTATATTCCCGTGTCGCATTAGTCATTTCATGTAGGCTCATGTGACTTTATGTAGCACATGCATGCAAAATGTGATGCCCCCAAAATAGGTATACATCACCCATTTTAAGTCGTCAAATACATGGTACAGAATTCAAATACAACTTAATTATACAATTGTCGTGTAAAATACGACAAAACATAGCTGAAAGTTTTAACACGAATATTGTCTTCTAGACAATATCCACACTCAAATTCAATCTCATTACAATTATTATCACATTATTTCACAGAATAGCGAGGACTAATAAAACAACCATCTGGACCGTCAATCCATTCTCCGACTAGTCCCAGCTATATTCTCATTTCCTGAAAAGAACAATGAAAGCAAAGGATGAGCTCAACTAGCCCAATAAGAAATATTATGACTAAGATAATGCAGAATAAATTATCGTTAGCCTTCAACAGTATAACGACTGATAAAATATAATAGACAACAAGTTTTAGATCAACAACTGCAGCAGAATAGACAATCCATTAGAAGAGTCAAGTAGAGCATAATATCTACTATCTTCTATGATTTAAAAAGTTTATCATCAATTTTATCGTTGCGACTCAGCTTAATAAATAATCCGCATCACTGAATTATCCATGCACTACAGGCCAAGGATATTCATTAGTATCATGACCACGGATTATCCATGCACTACGGGCCAAGGATATTCGTGTTTTCATCAACGGTCATGATCACGCCATAAAATAATTCATCTTTGCACCCTTGGCCGAAGAGAACCCATGGTCATTGTGACACCCCCAAAATAAGTCCAATCCATCCAACCTATTCTGAGTCGCCAAATACATGGTACAGAAAATAACTACAACTTTATTACTATAATTGTCATGCAAAATATAACAACACATATGTTGTGAGTTTTTATACAAATATATACCAACTATGACTCTCATCCCAACCTTGGATAGCACGTCACAATGGCACCTTACATAAAGTTACAGTCAATAACTGTTTTAAAAATTAAAATCTTTAGAAAGTGCTCAAGGAAACCTTCGTACATGGTAGGCCATGCATCTAAGTTATAATAGATATCATATGACTTGAGAATTATCCTTGGTTGACCCAATAGACCCCAAAGAAAAACGAGAAGATTACTATCATGTTCTTTCCAATGGTGAGTCTTCTCTTGACATATAACTATCTCCACTGTCTGCAATGGAGAATTATATTTCAACCAAACTCCAAGATTATATAGGTAGTGCTCGTAGATATACTCAGGAAGTGGATGTGCAAAACCCAGTCTTATGATAACACGAGGTTATATGTCAATAGCCTTCATCGGTAATAAATCAGAGATTTAGAACATATGGTAGATGATAAAACTTTTCAACCATAGTTGTAGCGGAATGAGCAATCCATTAGAAGAGTCAAATAGATCATAAAGTCTATTATCTTCTCCATGTTAAAAGTCCACCAACAATGTTTTATTCCAATAACATCAATCAACAGTTCATGTCCATAATCATGTGAATAACTCATAACCATAATTGTGGTTCTAAATTCCTCTTCTCATCCAAGACGAAGATAATTTACATCACATGTCTTTACCTGAAACATCAAAGATCATGGTTATACATAATCACAGTTCCTGTTCATAATCATACTAATAAGTTCATCTTTGCACTACGGGCCAAAGATATTCATTAACAGTTCATGTAAGACCCCAACTTTTATGAATAAAGAATAATTTTCTCGAAATATATTTTTGAATATTATGGTGTGGATTTGATATAATGTTATAGTTGTGGGTAATATTTACAAATTTTATAAAGTAAGCAAGTGGTTATATAATATTCGATTGGTTCTGGGAATATTCGCTTTAACAGGGAATATTCGCATGCGACTAAGACAATCATTAATTGGACCCCACAACGGAAGTATTATCGTAGTTAGAAAATGACATAATTATCTTTTTATAAAAATAACTATAAAGTTTTACCGTTAAATTGTTGAACTACCCTAGTAAAAAAGTATAATAATACGTGTGGTCAAATAGAGCACACCGGTATTGATTATTGATGCTTACGTGAGAAGTCACTCAGTTATACTCAATTATTGCTACAATAATTGCTGCATCATATATCTCATATTATTGTTCAATTATTGTCACAATATCATCTTGCATAATATGTTATATTATTAAATCAATAATTGAGACGATAAAGTTATTCATATTATTATTTGCAATATTGACAATGTCTAGAAGTACTGTCAAGGAGAGGTTTGGTCACCTAATTGCGTGCCAATAAGGAGAAATCCTTATCGTAAAGCCCTCTCTTTCCTGGGAATGACTTGGTAGTTAAATATTGTGAGTTATAATATTAATGATGAATAAGTTCGTGTTGATTAAAGATGAAATTGATAATTTCATTGTGTGGGAATTATTAGTGTTAGTGGAAATCGACATTTATTTTGATAATAATTAATGTCTGGAGGTTATATTGACCAATCGGGTAATTAACCGGATAAATGAGAAATTAATTGCTATTAATTGACATGCATATAACTATGTATTCACATGTCTGTACTGTTGATTCACTTGATTTACTATTAGGGGAGTTGGTGCAAGATTGATAATACTTGCATGACTAAATTAAAAATGGAGGTATAGTTGAAGGTAATATATTGTAATTAGTTTTTTCACTTCATTATACTATTGAGTCACATGAATGAACTATTAATTTACATGATTTACTATTAGGGGAGGTGGTGCAAGTTTGATAATACTTGCAGGACTAAATTAAAAATAAAAGAAAAGATGAAGGTATTATACTGTAATATTTCGAGCCCAAAAACGTGCAATTATCGAAACTATATTTTCCTATAAATAGAAGCTCATTCTTCATTCATTTCTCACCAATTCACTAAGTCTCACAAGAGCAATTATTATCGAGAGAAATTATAGACAGAAAGAAGAAGAGAAGTCTGCTACCTCACCTCACTACTCCAAAGATCCGGTCTTCTTCTTTCGAGGTAAGGTAAGGGGTATTATTTCTTTCAGTATTTATGAAGAGTGTTATTTTTTTTTATTCAATACTCGTAAGAGTTGTTATTCCATTCTTTATTATTCTGCTGGAATAACTTTTCTGCATCTTGATCCCGGTGAATTCTTTCTATTACATGCCTTGTGAATTCTTCATTACTCTCCATTCTTTATTATTCTATTGAAATAACTCGCTCATGCGCGTATCGCATCGCATGCACGTGAATTCTTCATTATTCCATTCTTTATTATTCTCGCTGGAATAACTCATCTGTGTGGACTACCGCATGCATGGTGAATGATCCTTCGTATTCATTCCTTATTAAATTGTGGAAATAATCTGTCTACGTGGATTACCGCATGGTGGGTGAAAATTCATTTGCAGTTTTATATATTCTAGTATACTCATTTGGTTAAAGTTTTGGCTTTTATACTCCATAAAATTAGTAGAATATCCTGGGTATTTGCGCTTCATCCAGTATCTTTTCATGAAAATATTCTTCTGAGCATTCTGGAATTTTACTTCACAAAGCAGTATCATGTTGACAATTTGGACGTTATTGATTTCTGGATAAATTAGATTATAAATCTTTAAAATTTATCGTTGAACTTGTTTTATTAAATTATTATGTCATTGTCATAATCCTCATGCTTATATTGTGATGAAAGTCATCTTTGGCTTATGTGCATAGATGGACTTGGTATGATTATGACCAGGGATTATTCGGTATAATCATGACCGTAATGTGACGAATGATGTGGTGAAAGTCCTCATTGGCCTGTAATTCATTGATGGACAGTTGTTGGTATGATTATGACCAGGGATATTCGGTATAATCATGACCATTGATGATTACATGAATATCCTTGGCCGTGATGCAGGGATGATTCGATTTTATTTATTAAGTTGAGTCTCAACGATAAAGTTGATGAAAAACTTTTTAAATCATAGAAGATAGTAGATTTTACGCTCTACTTGACTCTTCTAATGGATTGCTTATTCCGCTGCAGTTAAACTTGATGTTTATTGTATTTTATCAGTTTAAGACTGTTAAAGGCTAAGGATAATTTATTCTGCATTATCTTAGTCATAATATTTCTTACTAGGCTAGTTGAGCTCACCCTTTCTTTCACTGTTCTCTTTAGGAAACGAGAATATAGTTGGGAGGAGTCGGGGAACGGATTGACTGTTCAGATGGTTGTTTTAGTAGTCTTCACTATTCTATAAAATAGTGTGACAATAAATGTAATGAGGACTCCATTAAGTGTGGATATTGTCTAGAAGATAATATTCGTGTTAAAACTCTCAGCTTGTGTTTTGTCGTATTTTACACGACAATTGTATAATTAAGTTTTTATTTGTATTCTATACCATGTTTTTGGCGACTCAAGATGGGTGATGTATACCTATTTTGGGGGCGTCACAGTTGGTATCAAAGCTTAGGATATATGATCCCCGGCCGAGATGTGAGACAAGAACTAGAGGGGAGAGACGCGAATTCCTTCACTAATATGACCTACCTAAGTTTATTTGGTATTTAATTGGTCACGTAGTATAGGATAATATGTGATATGTTAATTAACCCTTGTTTTGTGGCAGTATTTGAAAATGGCATTCAAAAATGTTGAGATAAGCAATGAAGTACATGAGACCGTTGAGTCACCAACGATCAATACTCAGGATAATGTGAAACAGGAAGACAATAATCCTCAGGTAAACAATAACACCAATGAAATGGCGAACGATGGGATGTTCAGAGGCTTTATACAATTCATACAACATCAGGCGAGAGTGACTCCTGTTCAAAATGCAGTTGGAAACACTGGCAACTCTCGGAAGATCACCGCTAAATAGTTCAAGGAGCTGGGACCACCAAAGTTTTTTGGAGAGCCAAAACCACTTAAGGTGGAGACGTGGATAAAGCAGATCACCAAGATATTTGATGTCTTGGGATGCTCCGAGGAGCAAAAGGTTCCCTTTTCCACCTTCATGTTGCGAGCAGAGGCAGATTACTGGTGGGAATCTGTAAAGCGTACTCAACCTACCGCACTAAAGATGTCTTGGGAGAAGTTCCAAGAGTTGTTCAACGACAAGTACTTTCCCAAAAGTATTCGTCACATGAAGGAGGTAGAGTTTATCAAGTTGGAGCAAAACAATATGACCGTGTCACAAAGACGGGTTAAGTTTGCCGAGTTGTCCTCCGGCCCATATCCCACTTGGTTGATAATGAGGAGAGAATGATGTGGATGTTTCTAAGAGGTTTGAAACTCGAGATACGTCAATACCTAATTTCTCACAAACTGTGTTTGTATTCAGATGTTGTGAATAGGGATCAGTTATTGGAGCATGATAATGAGTCAACCCAACCAAAAGAGAGCAACCGACAAGTCGATAATACTTGTGGTAACAGTCATCGGAGCGGTGACAACAAGCGTGGAGGGAATCAACATGCCAAAAATGGTAATCACTTCGGTGGTAATCATGGCCATGACAATAAGGGTGGACATTTCAAGAAGAGGAGATTTAACAATGATGGAAAGACGTCAGCGCCAGTACCTGTTGTTAAGGAAGGAGAACGACCGCCAGTACTAAGTTACAAATGTGGAGGGAAGGGATATATAAGTCCAAATTGCGTGATGCAGTCCAAAGCATGTTACAATTGTGAAAGAGAAGGTCACCTAGCCCGATTTTGTCGTGCACCAAAGTCAAGTCCAGCTGGGATGGAGGCATTAAAGGCCGTCCCAGACAAGACAAAACCGGTAGTTCAAGGGAGAGCGTTTGTCGTAACTTCCCAAAAAGCAAGAAATCCTAACGAGGTGATCATGAGTAAGCTAATCATAAACTCTAGTGAAGTATATACCTTATTTGATACCGGTTCTACCCATTCTTTTATTTCTCCTACTTGCGCTCAACGTTTAAATTTGACTCCTTGAGAAATTAGACTTTGACTTTATCTCATTGAAACTCCGTTGGGAGAAACCTTCATTACATCCACTTTTTATAAGTCTTGTTTGTTTCAAATCGGTAACCGCAGGTTACCTGTCGATCTTATTTCTTTGAAAATACTTGCATTTGATGTTATTTTAGGAATTGATTGGTTAACTACTCATCATGCTAAAATCGATTATTTTCGTAAGGTTGTTAGCTTTCATATTTCTAACCAACCTATTATGTGAATTCAAGCAACCAAACCACTAAAATTAATCACTGTCATATCAAGCCATAAAGCTATTCGTTTATTGAAAAATGGATGTCAAGCTTTCTTAGCCCATGCCACGGATTTAAATAAAAATACGTCAGATTTGAATGATATTTCTATTGTTAATAAATTTCCTGACATATTCCCTGAAGAACTTCCTGGCCTACCCCCAGAGCATGAAATTGAATTTTGTATTGACCTTGAATCTGGTACAAAACCCATTTCCAAAGCCCCATATCGAATGGCTCCTATTAAACTTCGTGAGTTAAAACCCAACTACGTGAATTGTTATACATTGGTTTCATTCTGTCCTAAGACGCCATCTCGGGGTGCTCCAGCTCTATTCGTGAAGAAGAAAGATGGAAGTATGCGACTTTGTATTGATTTATCTGGAGTCAATCATGTCACCATCAAAAATAGGTACCCATTGACTCGCATTGATGACCTGTTTGACCAGCAGCAAGGAGCCAAATTCTTTTCAAAGATCGATCTTCATTCTAGATATCATCAATTGAAGATTAAAACCGATGACATTCCAAAGATCGCTTTCGAAACTCCCAGATGGGCATTATGAATTCAGTAGTCATGTCTTTTGATCGACTAATGCTCCCGCCGCCTTCATGGACATGATGAACCTAGTATTCAAGGAATATTTGGATCACTTTGTGGTCGTCTTTATTGATGACATCCTCATATACTCCAAAAGCCGTGAAGACCATGAACAACACTTGAGGCTGATACTTCAAAAGCTTCGTAAAAACAAGCTTTATGCCAAGTTAAAGAAATGTGAGTTATGGCTTGAGGAAGTTGCATTCCTAGGGCACGTGATATCAAATCATAGAATATCTATTGACCTAGCGAAGATTGAAGCAATTCAAAGTTGGGAGCAACCAAAGTCAGTGACCGAAGTACGTAGCTTTCTCGGCTTAGCTGGTTATTATCGGAGATTCGTGGAAGGATTTTCTCGAATTGCTACTCCATTAACTCAGCTAACTTGAAAAGATACAAAGTTCGGTTGGAGCGGGGAATGTGAGAAGAGTTTTCAAGAACTCAAGAAAAGACTCATTTCAGCACCTGTTCTGATAATACCATCTGGCTCGGAGGGATTTGTCATCTACAGTGATGCTTCAGGCAAGGGGTTAGAATGTGTTCTCATGCAACATGGGAAAATCATAGCCTATGCCTCACGACAACTCAAAGAATATAAGAGAAATTATCCTACTCATGATTTAGAGTTGGCAGCAGTCATTTTTGTGCTTAAGATTTGGAGGCATTACCTGTATAGAGAGAAGGTGGAGATTTATACGGATCATAAAAGCCTCAAATATTTCTTCACTCAAAAGGAACTCACTTGCGGCAACGACGATATCTTAAGCTATTGAAAAATTATGATCATACCATCCAATACCATCTTAGAAAAGCGAATGTAGTAGCTGACGCATTGAGTAGAAGATCATATACGGGTACGAGTGCAATATTGTCAACGCAAAGACCCATTTTGTATTACTTATGAAGGATGGAGATAGAGTTAAAGACTTCAGGGACCAATGTGATGATGGCGAATATACGAGTAGAACCAACTTTAATTGATAAAGTTAAAGTCGCTTTCAGCTACGCACCGGAGCCGATGCGTATGAGGAAGAAAGTGCAAGAATGTGCTATTCTGGAAGCAAGAATCGATGAAGAAGGAATACTTCGAGTCAACTCTAGACTTTGTATTCCTATAGATTCTGACTTGAAGTATAAAATCATGATGGAGGCGCACAACACACCATTTGCAATCCATCCTAGGAGTACCAAATTGTATCATGATCTTCGACATACATTTTGGTGGAGCAATATGAAGAGAGAGATAGCGGGGTTTATCTCAAGGTGTCTAACTTGTCAGCGAGTCAAGGGGAAGCATCAAGTGCCAAAAGGTCCATTGCAACCACTTGAAATTCTAGAATGAAAGTGGGAGCACATTACCATGGATTTCAAGCATCGGTCTTCCCAAGGTTTCTCAAGGCATAGATGCGATTTGGGTCATTATTGATAGATTGACCAAGTCTGCTCATTTCTTACCGATACGAGAAACTTATACACTTGAACGTCTTGCTCGTATGTACATAAACGAGATTGTAAGATTGCATGGTATGCCAGTTTCCATAGTTTCCGATCGAGACCCAAGATTTACTTCACGATTTTGGGTTAGTTTACAAAAAGCTATGGGCACGGATTTACGATTTAGTTCGGCATATCATCCTCAAACAGATGGGCAGTTGGAAAAGACTATTAAAACTCTTGAAGATTTATTAAGACTTTGTGTCCTTGACTTCAAAGAAAGTTGGGACAAGTTCTTACCATTGGTGGAGTTTTCCTACAACAATAGTTATCAAGCAAGTATTGGCATGGCTCCATTTGAAGCATTGTATGGAAGAAAGTGTCGTTCTCCAGTATGCTGGGATGAGGTGGGTGAAGCAACGTTGTTGGGACCAGAGTTGGTACATATAACTACAGAAAAGATTCAAACGATCCGACAACGTATAAAAACATCACAAGATCGATAAAAGAGTTATGCTGATCTTCATCGAAAGGACGTGGAATTCAATAGTGGAGATCATGTGTTGTTACGTGTTGCTCCATGGAAAGGAGTTACGAGATTTGGAAAGAGAGGAAAGCTCAATCCTCGATTCATTGGCCCATTTTTAATCCTCAATCGAGTAGGAACTGTGGCCTATAGACTCGCCTTACCACCAAGTATGTCTTGTGTTCATAACGTTTTTCACATATCTATGTTACGTAAATATGTGAAAGACCCGAACCATATTATTGAATTAGAACCAGACGAGATAGAGAAAGATTTAACATATGAAGAGTTACCTATTAAAATCTTGGATAAGAAAGATCATATTCTACGCTCCAAGGTTATACCTCAAGTCAAAGTTTTGTGAAGAAACCACGATGTGGAAGAAATGACCTGGGAGTTAGAATCTGAGATGAAGTCAAGATATCATCACCTCTTCGATATACCAGGTACGTGCCTTAATTTTGAGGACGAAATTTCATAAGAAGGGGAGGTTGTATGACCCCAACTTTTATGAATAAAGAATAATTTTCTCGAAATATATTTTTGAATATTATGGTGTGGATTTGATATAATGTTATAGTTGGGGTAATATTTAAAATTTTTGCAAAAAGTAAGCAAGTGGTTATATAATATTCGATTGGTCGTGAATATTCGCTTTAATGGAATATTCATTTACGACACAATCATTGGTGGACCCCACAACTAAAGTATTATCGTAGTTAGAAAATGACATAATTATCTTTTAATAAAAATAATGGCTAAGTTTTACCGTTAAACCGTTGAACTACCCGGTAGTAAAATTACAAGATACGCTGTGGTCGCATAAGAGCACACCAGTATTGATTATTGATGCTTACGTGAGAAGTCACTCGCTTATACTCAATTATTGCTACAAGAATTGTTGCATCATATCTCTCTCATATTATCGATTCAATTATTGTCACAAAGATCATCTCGCGTAATATGTTATATTATTAAATCAATAATTGAGAAAACAAAGTTATTCATATTATTATTTGCAATATTGACAATGTCTAGAAGTTCTGTCAAGGAGATGTTTGGTCACCTAATTGCACGCCAATAAGGAGAAATCCTTATCGGAAATCCCCCTCTTTCCTGGGAACGACCTGGTTGTTAAATATTGTGAGTTATAATATTAATGATGAATAAGTTCGTGTTGATTAAAGATGAAATTGATAATTCCATTGTGTGGGAATTATTAGTGTTAGTGAAAATCGACATTTATTTCGATAATAAAAAATGTTTGGAGGTTATATTGACCAATCGGGTAATTAACCGGATAAATGAGCAATTAATTGCTATTAATTCACATGCTTATAACTATGTGTTCACATGTGTGTACTGTTGATTCACATGATTTACTATTCGGGGAGTTGGTGCAAGATTAATAATACTTGCATGACTAAATTAAAAATGGAGGTATAGTTGAAGGTAATATACTGTAATTAGTTTTTTCACATGATTATACTATTGAGTCACATGAATGAACTATTAATTCACATGATTTACTATTGGGGGAGGTGGTGCAAGTTTGATAATACTTATAGGACTAAATTAAAAATAAAAGAAAAGATGAAGGTATTGTACTATAATATTTCGAGCCCCAAAACGTGCAATTATCGAAACTATATTTTCCTATAAATAGAAGTTCATTCTTCCTTCATTTCTCACCAATTCACTAAGTCTCACAAGAGCAATTATTATCGAGAGAAATTATAGAGAGAAAGAAGAAGAGAAGTCTGCTACCTCACTACTCCAGTATCCAGTCTTCTTCTGAGGTAAGGGGTATTATTTCTTTCGTATTCATGAAGAGAGTTATTTTTTTTCAATACTCGTAAGGGTTGTTATTCCATTCTTTATTATTCTATTGAATAACTCCGTCTGCATGCGCTTCATCGCATGCCTAGTGAATTCTTCTCGTTATTCCATTCTTTATTATTCTATTAGAATAACCTGTCTATGCGGTCTATCGCATGTCTGGTGAATTCTTCTTTTATTACATTCTTTATTATTCTGTTGGAATAACCTCGTTCGCATGCGCCTATCGCATGCACGGTGAATTCTTCATTATTCCATTCTTTATTATTCGCTGGAATAACTCGTCAGCATGGCTATCGTATCGTATGCTGGTGATTTCTTCCGTTATTCCATTCTTTATTATTCGCTGAATAACTCTGTCTGCATGGCTATCGCATGCCCGATGAATTCTTCCGTTATTCCATTCTTTATTATTCTGTTGGAATAACTCATTCTGTGGGATTACTGCATGCATGGGGAATGATCCTTCATATTCATTCCTTATTAAATTGTGGAAATGATCTCGTCTACGTGGATTACCGCACGGCGGTGAAAATCCATTTGCGCTTTTATATATTCTATTATAATCATTTGTTAAAGTTTTGGCTTCTATACTCCATGAAATTAGTAGAATATCCTCGGATATTTGCGCTTCATCCAAAGATCTTTTCATGGAAATATTCTTCCGAGCATTCTCGAATTTTACTCCACAAAGCAAAGATCATATCGATAATTTGACGTTATTGATTTCGGATAAATTAGATTATAAATCTTTAAAATTTATCCTCGAACTTGTTTTATCAAATTATTATGTCATCACATCATCATCATGCTTATATTGTGATGAAAGTCATCTTTGGCTTACGTAGCATAGATGGACTTGGTATGATTATGACCAGTGATTATTCGGTATAATCATGACCGTAATGTGATGAATGATGTGGTGAAAGTCCTCATCGGCTCAGTAGTTCATTGATGGGCAGTTGTTGGTATGATTATGACCAGTGATATTCGGTATAATCATAACCATTTATGATTACATGAATATCATTGGCTGTGATGCATGGATGATTCAATTTTATTTATTAAGTTGAGTCTCAGCGATAAAGTTGATGAAAAACTTTTTAAATCATAGAAGATAGTAGATTTTATGCTCTACTTGACTCATCTAATGAATTGTTTATTCCGCTGCAGTTGTTGATCTAAAACTTGTTATCTATTATATTCTATTAGTTGTTATACTGTTGAAGGCTAAGGATAATTTATTTTGCATTATCTTAGTCATAATATTTCTTACTGGGCTAGTTGAGCTCACCCTTTCTTTCACTGTTCTCTTTAGGAAATGAGAATATAGTTGGGACTTAGTCGGGAACCTGATTGACGGCCTCGGATGGTTGTTTTAGTAGTCCTCACTATTCTATAAAATAGTGTGATAATAAATGTAATGAGGACTCCATTGAGTGTGGATATTGTCTAGAAGACAATATTCATGTTAAAACTCTCAGCTTATGTTTTGTCGTATCTTACACGATAGTTGTATAATTAAGTTTTTATTTGTATTCTGTACCATGTATTTGGCGACTCAAGATGGGTGATGTATACCTATTTTGGGGGTGCCACAGTTCATCTTTGCATTACAGGCCAAAGATATTCAACAACAGGTCATCTTTGCATTACGGGCCAAAGATATTCAACAACAGGTCATCTTTGCACTACAGGCCAAAGGTATTCAACAACAGGTCATCTTTGCACTACAGGCCAAAGATATCAATCAACAGTTCTTCTTTCATTTACAGCCAAAGGCATACAACTCAGAAAACCAATAAACAACAGTCCCTCTATGCACTACGGGCCAAAGATGACTTTCATCATAATATAAGCATAAGGATCATGACAAGGATATAAAGAATCAATCACATGAGATAAAGGATAAATTTTTAAAGACTTTAACAATTTAATTTATCCAAAATTCAATAATATCCAAATTGTCAACATGATACTGCTTTGTTGAGTAAAATTCAAGAATAAAATTATATCAAAAATGATTTAAACAGAAAATAATATTTCAACGAATATTTAACGAAGATAATAACATTATTTATTATATTATAAACTCCATTTAATATTATTTATTATATAATAACATTAAATTCATTTACTAATATTATTAATCATTAAATAATATTTTAAATCAATAATTTCATAACACCTTAATCCAAATGTTATAAATCACTTAATAATCTCATAATATAATATTATTAATATTACCACAATATTTTAATCATTTCTTAAACTTATAAATAATTTATTTTAATTGTTTACACTTTACTAATTAATGCATTTAATCATCCTAAAATGCCAAACTCATATGATTTCATCACCAATAATCAAAACCCTCATCAAAAATCTGCATATACCTTATATAGTATTCTCAAGCCATAAAATCCTATTTTCTAATTTTTTTACTTCACATAACATATTTAATTCATTTACTCATAACTAGTCTATTTTCATTAAAAATACCAAATCAGTCTTAGAAAATTTTCTTTTCTGGGATTTAGTAGAATATAGTCCCATATTGAACATATATTTTTCTCGGAATTTTTAAAATTCATTTACTATTTTTCATATGACCAAAACTGCCAAATATTTAGACATTTATCATAAACTGTACTTTTATCCAAAAATTTCAAAATTTACAGAGTATACTTCTGTTATATATATGTACTCCCAATAAAAATTTCACCAATTTTGGAGTTAACCACAAGGAGTTATAAGAGTTTACTTTTAAAATAGTCTTTTCCCATAATATTCATAACTCTTAATCTATACTTCCAAAAATCGTCATTTTTGGACACAATCTAGAAAACTCATCAAATTATCATTTCAATTTTTTCCAGAATTTTTGAGGATCGAAAAAATTACGAAACTTGAAAACATAATAACCCTTACAATCCCTTACCTCAAAAGAGTAGTATTTCTGACTGGAATATCGGATGTAAAGCCGAAGAAAGCTTCCACTGAATAGCAACTCTCAAAGTATCTAAATACTCACAAAAATACGCTCGATAATATAGAGAGAGAAAACTTATATTTCTGGTGTGATTTTCAATTCTAACTAAGCACCCTATTTATAGGAAAATGCTAGAACGCTAAAGGAGACTAGATTAATAAAATATTAATAAAACGTTTTCTACGTACACTTCTTTGAAAATATTTTAGCCACCACACGTGGGACCCACCAAAAATCAGCCAACTTCCACAACAACAAAAAGTGGGTCCCACCTTCTAGAAATCTCCACCAAAAATCATTTACAAAAATAATTTTCGTATCAGTTACCTCTTAAAATTCATAAAAAATTATACGTTAATTTTTAACGGTTCAAAATTTGTGGACATATACTCAACTTATATATGTATAATATATCCAAAAATAACAACGATCCAACGGCCGGATTAAAAATTATAACTCACGCAATATATCTTAAGAACACTGATTTTTTGGATTATGAGTCATTCGGACCAGTTTCATTCAAACAGTCACCACGAAAAATCCACAATGAATTTTTGGGTGATTCCAATTTCTACGGTTAGCTTACTTCCAGAGCTTTCTTTTGATATATGGCTCATCTCCTAAATCATTATACACAAAGAGTTATGGATTTTACAAAATCAAGTAATGAACTAATTTTTCTGAAAATCCCATATTTTGTTTTTCTTTTGATTTCTAGATTTCTCTCATTTGATTCATGCACCATGAATTTAATGTAAAAATATCACCATTATTATATTATCACATTATACATTTATAATGTAATATAATTATAATATATTTGAATGAATTATTTTATCAAAAAAGATAAAATATCAATTTTCAACAATTCCTCCATTTCGACTAAATACTGATAAAACACCTTAGCATTAATTCATCATTTTTATCCACATAAAATAAATATTTCCTTATCATATAAATCAATAATTAATTATTTACAAATAATATTACGTAATCACAATAATGACAACTGCATCTGCTCCTGTGAAAGAGGGGCTTTCCGATAAGGATTTCTTCTTCTTAACAGCACAAGAATTAGGTGACCAAACCTCTCATCGATGTAACTTTCTAAACATTGCCAATAATGTTATCTAATAATATTATTCAAATAATATGAATTATTGATCTGATAATGGGAAATACTATGCAATGATAATTATTGAAACAACAATAATATAAAATATCAACACAACAATTATTGAACCAATAAAATAAAATATTGAACAGTAATTACTGTAACAATTATTGAGTGGTGCCTTCATACGTAAGAATCAATAATTCAAAAATACTTTACAATACCGTGTGCTATCGCAAGCAACCACGCCAGATTACTATATTTTAACCACCGTGTAATCCAACAATTGTTAATCTTAAACAATTACGTCGTTATTTATAAAACTCAAACTTGTCGTTTTTTTTATCCGATAGTTATTCTATTATGGGGCCCACAAATGGTCGCTACACGCCGCATTTAATATTCCCCGACAACAAGAATATTCCACGACCAAATGAATATTCCCCGACAACAATGAGTATTTTATAACCACTTGCTTATTTTATAAACTTTACATATAACACCCTTAACTTCAACTTTTTATCAATTTAAGCATTTACTGAATAATAATTATAAAAAAATTGAATACTTTTATTTCATAAAATTCGGGGTCTTACAGTCATGATCATACCAACAACTGTCCATCAATGCACTACGGGCCAATGAGGACTTTTACCACATCATTTGTAATATTACGGTCATGATTATACCGAATAATCTCTGGTCATAATCATACCAAGTCCATCTATGCACTACGGGCCAAAGATGACTTTCAAAATAATATAAACATGAGGATGATGACAATGATATAATAATTTAATCAAACGAGATCAAGGATAAATATGATAGATTTTATAATTTAATTTATCCAAAATTCAAGAATATTTAAATTGTCAACATTATACTGCTTTGTGGGGTAAAATTCAAGAATAATAATGTATCAAAAATGATTTGGACCGAAAAAAAATCAATTTTTGTCATGAATAGTATCCTAAGTGAATAGTATCCGAGTGAATAGTACCCCATAAATAGTACTTAGGGAATAGTAACCCCGTGAACAGTACTCCGGCATGAAAAAGTTAAAACTTATCAAGAATGCTCAGAATAATATTTCCATGAAAAGATACTGGATGAAGCGCAAACATTAAGGATATTCTACTAATTTCATGGAGTATGGAAGCCAAAACTTTAACAAAATGAGTGTAGAATTCGAAATCTGAAACGAAATAATATCATTACATACTACAGAGTATCGAAGAAATATTATTTCATACGAATACTGAACAAAAATAATATCCCTTACGAATATTGAACGAAAATAATATTCATACGAATACAAAAAATAATATCTCTTCAGAATATGAAATAAATAATACCCCTTACTCAAAGCTTATTCTTGAAGAAAACTTATACTATTTTCTACACTCAAAGCTTTCTAAAACTCGAAAGAAATACGCTCAATATTATAGAAGAAGAATTCTCTGATTCTAGTGTGATTTTCAATTCTAACTGAGCATCTTATTTATAGGAGAATGGAAGGATACTATTTAGAAAATAAAATCACGGATCAACATTCTGAATCACTGCTTAAGCGAATTAAATACAATTTTTGAATTTCACTATTCATTACTGTGCAATAAAATATTCTAATAAAACAAAAACTTTAAATAAAATATAATATATTCTATTTATAATCAAATAAAATAAAACTTTATAATATATATATATATATATATATATATATATATATATCATCACACGGCATCATATATATATACTTTCCTTTCTTTCATGTAAACTCCCCCTCCCCCCATTTCCATTTTCACCTTCTTCCACGTGGGCCCCACGTGTTCCCCTCCCACCAACATGTCACCATCACAGGTAGGTCCCACCATATTATATATACTGAATAACTTTCTACCGATTATTTTGAAAAATGGGTAACTGGGGGTCCATAAAATAAGCAAAATTTACATCAATTATTTCATAAAAATTCCCTCAATATTTTTAACAATATTTTTCATCATTATTATAACTCGCAATATTTAACAACCAGATCGTTCCCAGGAAAGAGGGAGCTTTTCGATAAGGATTTCTCCCTATTGGCGCGCAATTAGGTGACCAAACCTCTCCTCGACAGAACTTTCTAGACATCATCAATATTACAAATAATAATATAAATAACTGTATCGTCTCAATTATTGATTTAATAATATATAAAATATTGACAATAATTGAATCAAATAATGTGAGATACTATGCAGCAATTACTATATAAATAATAGAACAAAACTGAGTGACTTCTCACATAAGCATCAATAATAAATACCGTGTGCTACTATGCAACCACGCGTATTACTGTACTTTTATCACCGGGTATTTCAACAGTTAACGGTAAAACTTCCGACGTTATTTTCATAAAAAAGATATTTTTGTCTTTTTCTCATTCTGACAATTATTCCGTTATGGGCTCCACCAATGATTGTGTCGTCGTACGAATATTCCCTGTTAAAACGAATATTCCCCGACCAATCGAATATTTTATGACAACTTGCATACTTTGCAAAATTTATAAATACTACCCACAACTATAACATTATATCAAATCCACACCATAATACTTAAAAAAAAATTCTTTTGAGAAAATTAATCTTTATTCACAAAATTTGGGGTCTTACAATCTCCATTCCTTACGAAATTTTGCCCTCGAAATTTACGTATGTACCTGGTATGCCGAAGAGGTGAGGATACCTCGTCAGATTCTAACTCTTAAGGTATAACCTTTTAGCGTAGAATATGTTTCTTCTTATCCAAGATTTTAATAGGTAGCTCTTCATATGTTAAATCTTCCGTTATCTCGACCGATTCTAATTCAATAATGTGGTTCGGGTCATCAACATATTAATGTAACATCGATACGTGAAAATTGTTAATAGGTAGCTCTTCATACGCTAAAAGGTTATGAAATTTATTGATTAAAGTCGATTCTACTCGTATATTTAGCATTATCACGTGGGTCTCTAGAGTAAGTCGTATGAAATGGGTCTTTGTGTTAACAATGTCGCACTCATAACTGCATACGATCTTCTACTCAACGCATCAGCTACCACGTTCGCTTTTCTATGATGATATTAAATGATATGGTCGTAATCTTCAACAACTCGAGCCAACGTCTTTGGCACATATTACGTTCATTTTGGGTGAAGAAATATTTGAGGGTTTTGTACTGGGTTCAAGGTTGATACAAAATTTGATTTCACGCCTTTGGGGTAGGCTAGGAAGTTCTTCGGGAATACGTTAGGAAATTTATTAACGATAGAAATATCATTCAAAACTGTGACTCTCATCCAAGACTTGGATAACACGTCACATTGATACCTATCAACTTGCCACCGTTATTCACGGCGTCCCCCTACGGAAGGTATGGCTTCGGTTCATCCCACACAAGGAAGTCACCAGATAAAAGCTCGGGGCTCTTTACTTATGGCTTGATATGACAGTGATTTACTTTAGTGGTTTGGTTGCTTGAATTCGTATAAAAGGTTGGTTAGGAATACGAAAGCTATCAACTTTACGAAAATAATCAATTTTAGCATGATGAATAGTTAACCAGTCGATTCCTAAAATCACATTAAAGGCAAGTATTTTCAAAGAGATAAGATCGACAGGTAACGTGAAAGTGTCGATTTGAATCAAACAAGATTTATAAATAGTGGAGGTAACAAAGGTTTCTCATAATGGAGGTTCAACAGATAAGTCAAAGTCTAATTTCTTAGGAGTTAAATTTAAACGTTGAACAATAATAGGTGAAATAAAAGAGTGAGTAGAATCGGTATCTAACAAGGTATAGACTTCTCAAGAGTTTATGATTAGCTTACCCGTGATAACTTCATTCGGGTTTCTCGACAAACGCTCTCACTTAAACTACCAGCTTTGACTTGTTTGAGACATCCTTTGGCATCACCATCCCTACTGGACTTGACTTCACTACACGTAAAAATCAAGCTAGGTGACCTTCTTTTCCGTAATTAAAATACGCTTTGGGTTGCTGTGTACAGTTTGGACGGATGTGTCCCTCCTGTCCGCATTTGAAACATACGACCGGTGGTCGTTCTCCTTCCTTGACAAAGGGTGCTTGTGTTACTGTCTTTCCATCATCGTTGAATCTTCTCTTCTTAAAATTGTTCCCACTTAGCTCACATTTTCTATTATTTTGGCCATGATTACCACTAAAGTTGTTACCATTTCTGGCATATTGATTCCCTCCACGTTTATTGTCACCGCTTCGATGACTGCTACCACTAGTATTATTGATTTGTTGGCTGCTCTCTCTTGGTTGGGTTGTCTCATTATCGTGTTCTAATAACTAAGTCCTATTCACGACATTTGAATATAAGCAAAGTTTGTGAGAAATAAGGTATTGACGTATTTCGGGTTTCAAACCTCGCAGAGTGTCATTCTCTCCTCATTATCTACTAAATGGGATGCAAACCGAGAGAACTCGGCAAACTTAGCTTCGTACTGCGACATGGTCATATTGTTTTGCTCCAGTTTGATGAATTCCACCTCCTTCATGTGACGAATACTTTCGGGAAAGTACTTGTTGTTGAACAATTCTTGGAACTTCTCCCAAGACATCTTGAGTGTGTCAGGCTGGGTACGTTTTATAGATTCCCACCAGTAATCTGCCTCTTCACGCAACATAAAGATGGCGAAGGGAACCTTTTACTCCTCTAAGCATTCCAAAGCATCAAATATCTTGGTGAACTGTTTTATCCACATAGAGCCTTAAGTGGTTCTGGCTTTCCCAAAAACTCTGGTGGTCCCAGCTCCTTGAACTGCTTAGCGGTGACTAGCCGTGAGTTGCCATTGACTCCACCTGTATTATGAACAGAATTCTCTCTCGTTTGGTTTTTTATGAACTGCACAAAGCCTCTGAACATCCCATCGTTCATCATTTGGTCGGTATTGTTGTTCACCTGAGGATTGTTGCCTTCCTGTACATTATTCTTGTTATTGATCTGTGGTGACTCAACGGTCTCTTGTGCTCCATTGCTTATCTCAACATTATCGGATGTCATTTTCAAATAATACCACAAAACAAGGGTTAATTGACATGCAACATATTATCTCTATATTCTGACCGACCAATTAAATAACAAACAAACTTAGGTAGGTCATACTAGCGAAAGAATTACCCTTCTCTCCCCTCCTAGTTCTAGTCTCATATCTCAACTAGGGATAATATCCCTAAGCTTTGATACCAACTGTGACGTCCCCAAAATAGGTATACATCACCCATTCTGAGTCGCCAAATACATGGTACAGAATTTAAATACAACTTAATTATACAACTGTCGTGTAAAATACGACAAAATATAGCTGAGAGTTTTAACATGGATATTGTCTTCTAAACATATCCACACTCAAATTCAATCTCATTACAATTATTATCACACTATTTCATAGAATAGTGAGGACTAATAAAACAACCATCTGGACCGTCAATCCATTCCCCGACTAGTTCCAGCTATATTCTCATTTCCTGAAGAGAACAATGAAAGCAAAGGGTGAGCTCAACTAGCCCAATAAAAAATATTATGACTAAGATAATGCAGAATAAATTATCGTTAGCCTTCAACAGTATAACGACTGATAAAATATAATAGACAAAAAGTTTTAGATCAATAACAACAGCGGAATAGGCAATCCATTAGAAGAGTCAAGTAGAGCATAATATCTACTATCTTCTATGATTTAAAAAGTTTATCATCAATTTTATCGCTGATACTCAGCTTGATAAATAATCCGCATCACATAATTATCCATGCACTACAGGCCAAGGATATTCATTAGTATATTGAAAGTCCAATAATAATCTAGAAGGGGGGGGGGGAGTTGAATAGATTATTACAGGTTTAAAAAATTATCTAAGGCCTTTTTTATTTTTTAAATAATTAATTTCCAGTGTTAGAAATTAATATGCAAGATAGTAAAAATTCAATCACACAAGGCACAGATATTTATCTGGTTCACAACATACACCCCTTGGTATGTTGCTACGTCCAGTCTCAAGTTCCTACTTGGAACTTGAGATCCTATTACTATCAGTAATAACCAACTCCTTCAACAGGCGAAGAAGCCTTTACAAAGTTTTAAAGACAAACTTTCAACTAATCCCAACTAATCTATCTTGGACAGCAAGCTCCCCGCTCCTTCCTCAAGCTTAGTTGTACTTCTTTTGAGTTCAGTTCTATTCTATGATCTGATCTTGAAACAACAGCCTCTTCCTCACCTCACAAGTACACTAGAGACTCAACTTCCTGTTGACCTCTCTATGACTCTGGTCTTGGTCGAAGAAGTACTCGTCTTTCTCATAGGTACATAAAATAAACTAACTCTATACCTTTTTCTGTTTACAAATAAGTTTACAACAAGTTGATTCTTGAAAAAGCTGATACAAGTTTAAGTACAGAGCAATGCTTCTTAAATAAGCAGATAGAGAGTTAAGACTAAATAATAAAAGTTCAATATCTTTTAATAATAAACTTCTTTTAATTCAGATAGAACTTTTGTTTAGATCCACTTATGCTTCTGATAAAGCAAATATATAATATTAAAACACTTTATGAAGAATTGACAATTCTATATAATAAAGAGTGTTTTTCTATGGATTTGAATTATTTCTAAGTTATCAAGTATTTTTATAAATTAATACTTATGTGAAGAAATTAGATTAAGTATAATTTCAGTTAAGCATAAATTTGATATAACAAATATTATTTGTTTAACTCAAATAATATATAAGAATATTTTATCTATTATGTGAACTAATTATAAATAGTGTCACTTGGTACTATAAGGAATCGTATTTATTTGATTCCTCTCCGTAGAAGTTTATCTTCGTAGCCTTGCGGCGCCCAAGTATAACAGAATTTATAATTTTCACAATTGATATCTATATAAATATTTTCGAATAGATCACTACGATTCTCAAATCTGGTTCGGATGACTACACTTTTTGGAACAGTATCTCAGTGTTGTTTTGAGCTATCAAGTGTCGTATCTATTTTACGATATTTATATAAATAACATCAATAAAAGGTTACTGAAGACTATAAGGAATCGTACGGTTGGATTCCTCTCCGTAGAGGTTTATCTCCGTAGCCTTGCGGCGCCCAAGTATCCTTTTATTTGATAAATAGATGAAATATAGATATATAGAATTGTGTAGAACATTAAGTATTTGTATATTTATATTATATAACACAAGTAAGAAATAATTTCAAAAATTAAAACTTATCTCAATACTTGGACCAATTTTTCTCTTCAATAATAATCAGAACTTCTGTATAAAACTTTAGAGAGAATGTATGTAAGGAGAGTATGATTTTCTTTTCACTGAATTGGTAAAAACCAAATGAATGAAATACTCCCTATTTATAGGATTTTTGAAGTTGGGGCAAAATAGTAATTTCAAAACTGAAATTTTTGAATGTACAAATATGATCAATTATTTTTGAATGAATGGTCTAGATCAAAGCAATATTTTTACGCGGTAGAAGTTGTAAAAATGCCTAGGCGTTTTTCTATCTTTTGAGCATTTATCGCTTGTTTGACTAATACCAAACAAACATGCATCCTTTACTCAAAGTCCCAAAATAATAGTCACTTTAATACACACACTTAATACTTTGAAGAGATGTCAGCATGTGCAATAACACATACATTAGCACACACAGTTTAGCACTTCAAATAACACGTGCACATTTATTACATACTTATATGTAATAACACATATACGGTATAATAATGTATATATATATATATATATATATATATATATTTGATAAATTTATGTATTTAAAATATTTTGCCCAAGTTTGTTTTTAGAAAAGAATAGGTATCCTTGCCTTGAATAATATATGAATTATTTTATTCAACACTTGACATAAAATATCAAGGTCAAGAATAAATTAATTCAAGTAAAATAAAAAATAATAATAAATAAATATAATCAATATTTAAATAATTGTTATCATCAAAATATAAGATAAAAGTATACCTATCAATCTCCCCCTTTTGATGATGACAATTTTATATAAAATATTTTTTAGAAAAACTCCCCTTAAATTGTGAACCCCTTTATAATAGATTTGATTCAATCAATCATAGCAGTTTATGTAATATAACAGTTAGCAGTTTATATACTCATTCATGGTAGAGTTTATGTAATATAATAGTTAGCAGTTTATATACTCATTCATGGCAGTTTATATATAAATATCGCTTATATATCGTCATCACAGATATTTTTTCTTCTCCCTTTGTCATCATAAAAAATGACGGTGTGAAGATCGAAAAAGCTCGCAAAAAAGATCGTTAGAAAAAAACAGATAGTCAATTAGTACAAAAGGAATATGTACAATATGATATGAGACAAGAGAAGTAGTAGTAGTAGTAGCCAAAGTAGTTAGGGAGGAGAGAGGGTGAGGATTAGGAGATTGCATATCATCCTAAGTAGTAAATAAATGAAACAAGTAGTCAGTCACACATGATCATACAGTTGAATGTCCTCTAGATCAAGAGGAGAGAAATGAGACATATTCAGAATATTATCTTCTGCATTTGCTGGTGGAGGAATAGACACAGTAAAATCCAGTGTAGTATTGGCATTGAATGGATTCAGCAGCATGTTGTTGTGCTCTAGTAATAAACTGACCACAGATTTGATAGTGTGCAAGGTAAGCTGAGTATCTTCCAGTTTTTTCAGAAGCAGAGTTTAATTTTGAAGTAAGAGTTGATTCATACTGTTGAGAGAATCAAGTTTGGAAGACATGTTAATGGTGGTTTAAAAATGTTCATTATCAAGAGGTTTAAAGATAATGAGGGATTGTGGTGGTAAATTGAGGTGAGCAATAATATTGCTTGTAGGAACATGCTGAGATTGATGAATAGTTAGAGGAAGATCTAGATAATTGAAAATTTTGGTGAGAAGGAGACCGAACCCGAGACAATTGTTCTGAAAACAAAATTCAAATGAAGAGAGCAGAAAATATGCCAGATTGTAAGGCATACACTCATTTAGTAAACCCTTGATAATTTCCAAGTCAAATGGTAACATTTTGCGATCAACCCGAACAGGCATGAAATTTTGTCTTAGAATTTTTCCTAAAAATTGACACTCAGGAGTTAAAAACTCTAAACCAACTTTACATGGAAAGTCAAATGAATAATTTGGTACCATTTGGTCGAAACCACGTAAAGATTGAATTTAAACAACATGCATTCTTCAACTAATATACCAGAGGATGTAGATAGCATTTACCCTAGGTAATTCTAGAGTAGAAGAAGATAAATTGAGAGCATTGAAAATAAACAATTCATCAATTATATACATCTGGCCTTGAATACAAGTTGTTATATTCTTTAGTAACCCCGATGAGTCAGTTGAAAATTCCATGTGAGAGTAAAATTCAGCAATGAGACTAGGATAAATAGATTTGTCATTAAAAGAAATCAGACAGTCCCACCCAACATTTTTAAAATTGTCAAATAGTTTTGGAAAACCATGAAAGGTAATGAAATTGCCAGGACAAAGATTATGACGCATGGATCTATATTTAAACTGAGCGGATATGGTAGTAAGATGAGGGACAACATTGGAAAAATGAAGTTCAGAGTGAAGAGGTAAGGCCTTTCATTTGGAAGAAAACAAGTTAGTCATGATAAGTAGTGAGTGAGGCGAGAGTAGAGAGAAAGTATTAGATTGAGAAAAGATTGCAGTAAGAGATTCATTTTTGAAAGGATCTAGTTATATAGAGAGAGGGAAAGAAAATATGATATCTGATAGATAAGATGTTCTTCACATAAGTAGCAATTAATAAGTAGCATAGGAATCAGATAACATAGGTTCACAGTAACTAGTGGTAATAAATATTTAAGAGAAACAGTAAAGTAAACATGGTATGATTACAAGAGACAGTAAATATTTAAGAGAAGCAGTAAAATAAACGAAACAGTAACGAAAGTTTCCACATGTCAGTAAAAAAATTTAGTCAAGTCATAAAAAATGAGTAATGAAAGTCTGGAAATATTTGATAAAACACGGCAAAGAAGTAATATTTCAGTCTTCAAATTTTCAAAGGAGCAGGTAAAATATAAGATTGCAAAATTTATGGCAAATCGTAAGGGATATCAACTAGGAGTTAATGCATTTAATCGACCCGAGAATGTCAGTATGCACATACTATATAAGATGCAGAAAGTAAGCCAGTGGACATTAATATCCACAACATTTAAATGATTGATAAGAGAAAATCTAGTTGTATGAAAATAGAGATTGAAGGGTTATACCTGAGCTAAGTTATGTGTCGAGCTTTATCAGGATCAAAGCAGCAGTGAGCTCAAGAATGATAGAGAGAAAATATATATATTATGCAGATATATAAGTGTATATATATATATATATATATATTTAACCTAAATATAGGTTAAAATATGAAAAAAAATGGGAACAGATCGTAGTAATGAGAAACCGTGATAAGATACACAAGGTTGCTTAAAACATTAATCAATTGATGATCTTAGTTGAAGACATAAACATAAAACGTATTCTGCAAAAATGCACACAGTAAGCCAAAAAATTTGAAGAAAGACTTCAAAGAAGATTTTAGTAAAAATCTTAACCATTTTTAAAGTTAAAAGAATGATTTAAAAAAATGAATAGACCTCTTAGATCCCCCCAAAAAAAAAAAAAAGGTTAGAACTCCCAAAAATGTAGTGAAATGATCAAAACCAAAAAAAATGTAAGAACAGATACGATCATCAAAATGAGATTCAATTGTTTGCAAAAAAAATTGACAAAAAAAAAATCAGACACTATTTGGCAAAAATCATAAATTTAAAAAATAAGACCGAGGTTAAAAAAATAACCATTTGAAAGAATTGGAAGAAACAAATTATATCAAACATTTTGCCCGAAACCCTAAAAAGGTTGAAAATACAGATTTTGACAAAGAAGAAAGCAGAGATTTGTAGATCAACAAACATCTTCTGATAAAAAAATGATTGATGAAAGAACTGTAAGAGATCGTAACATATTGTGGAAAGATTTTATGGTTAAGAAGAGGAGAATAGAAAGTGATAAGGTCGGAATGACACCGGAGATTGAGAGTAATCGGCGAAATGGATCTGATGAATCAAGAGAGAGCGACGGAAGAGAGAGTTGAGAAGAGAGAGAAAGTGAGATTGAAAAAATGAAATAAAATAAAAAAAAATACATATATATAATTTGATTTACCAGATGATCCAACGGTGGAGAGGATAGATCGATATCGATCAACTAATTTAATCGGATCTCAGTTGTGTTTCTTTCAAAGAGTTGATCCAATGGCTGAGAGTAATGCTTAGATTTGATCGAACGGTTTGAGAACTTGATCCGTGTGCAGTTGATGCTGCAATATCATTGGCTAGATTTGGGGCACACGGTTTGACTAAATTTGACCATTGGATGTAACTAACGGTGTAGATTTAAAAAAAATATAAGTATATATATACCTTATTTTAGCAAAAAAATATTAATGATAATTATATATATAAAATATCAAAATATGTATAAAAATAAATTAAAATAATTAAGGACAGTTGTCTAGCATTCCTAGTTCAATTCTTAATTTACAAAATCTTTCTGAACATAGTGGTTTAATAAATATATCAGCTATATTTAATTCAATGTCAATATGTTCTAATTTAATGTTTCCGTTATTAACATGATCACGTAAAAAATGGTGCCTAATGTCTATATGTTTTGACTTAGCATGCAAGACTGTATTTTTGCTTAGATTTATTGTACTGGTATTATCACATAGAATTGAAACACAGTCAAATTTTAAATTATAATAAGCAAGGGTTTGTTTCATTCACAGTATTTGAGTACAGCATCGTGCGGCTGCAACGTATTCTGCTTCAGTGGTTGAAATAGAGACAGAGTTCTGCTTTTTAGAAAACCATGAAACCAAACATCCTCCTAGAAATTGACAAGTACCGCTAGTACTTTTTCGATCGACATGATGACCTGCATAGTCAGAGTCTAAAAATATATGAGATTAAATGGTTGATCCTTAGGATACCATAGACCTAACTCAGTGGTTCCTTTAAGATATCAAAAAATTCTTTTCACTGCAGTCAGATAAGATTCTTTGGGATCAGCTTGAAACCTGGCACATTTATAAACACTAAAC
Organism: Panax quinquefolius; assembly: GCA_020205615.1. Classification (NCBI taxonomy): domain Eukaryota; kingdom Viridiplantae; phylum Streptophyta; class Magnoliopsida; order Apiales; family Araliaceae; genus Panax; species Panax quinquefolius. The sequence goes on along the minus strand of CM035161.1, from coordinate 119,970,484 downwards.
ATGATGTCAGGTCTACTGGCAGTTATATATAACAGACTTCCTATCATTCCTCTATATTTCTTAGAGTCAACAGATTTTTCACTTTCGTCAATAATTAATTTATCCGTTGTTGACATAGGAGTGTTAAGAGGTTTTGCTGATTCTAGGCCAAATTTCTTGATCATTTCTTTACAGTATTTAGATTAAGATATATGAATACCTTTTTCTCCTTGTTTGATTTTCAGTCCGAGGAAGAAGTTTAATTCTCCCATCATGCTCATTTCAAATTCTTTACTCATACTTTCAGAAAACTCATTGCACATAGTAATGTTAGTAGAGCCAAAAATAATATCATCAACATATATTTGAATAACCAATATATCATCATTTTTATTTTTAGTAAATAGGGTAGTATCAACAGTTCCTCATTTAAAGCCATTTTTTAACAAAAAATTACTCAACCTTTCATACCAAGCTCTTGGAGCCTATTTTAAACCATATAGAGCTTTATGTAATTTATAAACATATTCAGGATGACTGAAATCTTTAAATCCAGGAGGTTGTTTAACATAAACTTCCTCTTCTATAACACCATTTAAAAATGCAGATTTAACGTCCATTTGAAATAATTTAAAATTCTTATGGCATGCAAATGCTAACAACATACGAATAGATTCAATTCTAGCAATAGGAGCATAAGTTTCATCATAGTCAATTCCTTCCATTTGATTATATCCTTGTGCACCTAATCTTGCTTTATTACAAATAACAATTCCATTTTCATCAAGTTTATTTCGATATACCCATCGAGTTCCAATTATTGAAACATCTTTAGGTGGTGAGACTAATTCCCATACTTTTTTTCTAGTGAATTGATCAAGTTCTTCCTGCATAGCCATTATCCAGCCTTCATCTAGTAAAGCATCTTTTATCAATTTAGGTTCAATTTGAGACAAGAAAGACAGATGACCAGCTAGATTATGCGCTTGTGATCTAGTAATAACTCCTTTTTCAATATTTCCAATAACATTTTCTATAGGATGATTTTTAATAACATGAGACTCCTTAGGCAACTCATTTAACTGAGGGTTTGGATTTTTAAGGGGATTCTCATTAATTGGTGGAGATGTATTATCAAGTTTTGGTTCTTCCATATTTCTGAGAATGTCTTCAATGACAACATCATTATCAGTCAGTTCTTTGTATTTTAGAGGAGGCAGAGTTTCATCAAAAGTCACATTCATCGATTCTTCCACAACTAGACTTCTTTTGTTGAAAACTCTGTATGCTTTACTATTAAGAGAGTATCCAAGAAAAATTCCTTCATCAGATTTAGGATCAAATTTTAATAAGTGTCCTTTGGTGTTTAGAATAAAATATTTGCTCCCAAAAACACGAAAAATAATTTATTTTTGGAGTCCTTTTATAGTTGAGCTCATAGGGAGTTTTGAGCAAAACAGGTCTTAATAAAACTCTGTTTAAAATATAACATGATGTTGCCACTGCTTCAGCCCAGAAATATTTTGGAAGACGATATTCGTTTAACATTGTATTAGCCATTTCTTGTAAAGAATGATTTTTCCTTTCAACAACACCATTTGACTGAGGCGTATAGGGAGCAGAGAAGTTATGACTTATACCATTCTCATCACAGAACATAATGAAATCAGAATTGTCAAATTCTTTTCCGTGATCAGATCGAATATAAACAATTGAACTTCCCTGTTGATTTTGAATCTTTTTACATAGAGTAGAAAAAGAGTTAATAGCCTCATTTTTAAGTTTTAAAAAATCTACCCATGTAAATCATGAATAGTCGTCAACCAAAACTAGAATATATACAGCACCACCCATGCTGTGTTTGGGGATTAGTCCAACAAGGTCCATGTGTAATAATTCTAAGGGTCGAGAGGTAGACACAGTAAACTTAGGTTTATGTGATGCATGAATTTGTTTTCCTAATTCACAAGCTTCATAGATATGGTCTTGAAAAAATTTTAATTTAGGAAGACCACAGACATGTTCTTCAGAGGAAATGTTATTTATGAGTTTCATATTTATATGTCCTAGTCTGCGATGCCATAGCCAAGGGTCTTCATTTACAGATACAAGACATAAGTTATCTAAATGAGAGTAAGCATCTAAGTCACAGGTATATACATTTTGATATCTAGGACAAACTAAAATTAATTTACCAGATTGATCAAAAATAGAGCAATTATGTGTACTAAAGGATATTTTGAAACCACTGTCACATAGTTGACTAATAGATAGAAGATTATACCTGAGTCCAGTAACTAATTGAACGTTGGAAATGGTTATGTGTTCATTACCAACACATCCAACTCCAATTATTTTACCTTTATTGTTATCACCGAAAGTTACCTCACCAAAGTCTGTAGCTTGCAGATATTTTAATTTGGTCTTGTCTCCAGTCATATGTCTTGAGCATCCACTATCAAGATACAATTTGCTTTTATTTAAATCAGCTAGAAGACATACCTGCAATATATGTACTAGTTTTATAGATTGGTACCCTTTAAATTGAAGGGTCTTTAGGGTTAGTTTTCCATTTTGTATAAGGAGTATTTGAAGTTTTCTTTACAAAACTGGGCATAGGATAATCAACTTTAGCATAAAGAAACATTCTATGGGTAATTGGATTGTGAGAAGTATGATAATTCTGCTTATGAAATTCTCTTCTTGTTATGGTTGGTGCAGTATATGTTCCCTTGGGAACCCAAATCATTTTTCCTTTATAGTTTCCATTTCTAGCATTGCACATATAAAAGAGTGACCATTTACATTATAATATGAACATTTTGTGAAAGGGGATATATGACTTTTATTTTCCTTAATTTTAATATGATATAGTCTTTTATCTTTTGATTCACTTGTTTCTCCGGTGTATCCTAAACCTTCTTTATTAAAGCTACATTTTTGTTGATTTAACATGACATCAAGATTTTCCTTTCCTTTTGTAAATTTATAAATTATATTATTTAAATCTTCACGTTCTTTGGTTAAGTTTTCAATTATACAATTATGGTTTTCTATATCTGTCTTTAACCTTGAATTTTCATCTTTAATTTATTTAATTTTAGCTTGATCTTGCAATTGATTATCTTCATTAATTACCGCAAGTGTTGAATTTTCAATTTCAAGATTTTCAATTGAGATGATAAGTGAGGAATTCTCTATTTCAAGATTTTTATTTATTTCTTTAAGTTGTACTAATTCTTCTTTACTTTCTAAGTTTATTTCATTTAAACTTTCATTAGTGATAATTAAATTAGTATTTTCAATTTCAAGACTTGTATTTATTTTTCTTTATCTTTCTAATTCTTCTTTTAATAGTTCATTACTTTCATATAACTGACTATAAGCTTCTTGTAATTTATAGTGTTCTTCATTTATATTTTCTAGTGTGTATGAAGAAAATGAAATGCTGGGCAGTTGGTGTTCAGAATTTCCCTCAGATCTTTGTGATGAGTCATTATCTGCCATTAGGTAGAGATTTGCAACTTCTTTAATTTGTTCAGCAGTATCTTCCTCGTCACTTAGATCCCATCCTTCTTCAGCTACAAAAACTTTGTTGTTGACTAGTTTTGGAAAGTCCTTCTTGAAGTGTCCAGGCTGCTTACATTCGAAACATGTGTTTGAATTTTCATTTGGATTAGTACTTCTGAAGTTGTTGTTATTTGTTTTGAAATTTCCTCCTTGCGTCTTTGATTTGAAGAATTGTTTGCCTTTGAAGTTGTTGAAGTTGTTATTTGTTTTCATGAAGCCTTTGCCATATTTTCTTGCTTTGCTTTGAATAACTCTTCTAAGTTGTCTAGATAGTAGAGCAACTTCATTGTTATCTAAACTGAGAAGTTCTTCATTTAATTCATCATCGTCACTTCCTTGATCCACTAGGAGAGCTTTGAAGGCGATTCCTTTCTTTTTGAGATCTGTGTCTGATCCAGCTTTTTCAACTAACATATCGACTTCATAAGCGCGAAGATTTCCAATGAGATTCTCCATAGGATATATGGTTAGATCTTGCATTTCTTTAATTGTTGTAACCTTTATTTTCCAAATGGATAGAAGGGCTTTGAGAATTCTTCTATTTTTCTCATTTATAGTGTATGCTTTTCCCAATTGCTCTGGCTCATCAATGATTCTGGAAAATTGAGTTTACATATCAATGATTTTTTCTCCTTCTTCAAGCTTGAAGCTTTCATATTCTTGAATTAGAGCATCTTTTCTGGTTTCTTTGATGTGATTGGTACCTTCATAGGTTACAATCAGTTTTTCCCAGATTTCCTTTGCATTTTTATAATTACTAACTCTTTTGTACTCTTTTTAAATTAAGGCACTAGTTAGTACTTGTTCTGCTCGGGATGCAACATTCATGATCTTTTTTTCTTCAGCAGTAAATTCAAATATGTCTTTTTTGATAGTTTTTTCTCCTTCAATTTTGGTTGGAATTTGTACACCTCATTCGATGGCACACCAAATTTTGATTCCTTGGGATTTGGCATAGATTTTGAATCTATTTTTCCAGGTGGCAAAATTTGTACCATCAAATAGTGGAGGTCTGGACATAGATAGTCCTTCCCCGTAACCAGTAGCATTGCAGGCCATGGATCTACTCTTAGGTATGCCTGTATATACTCAACAAACAAGTTAAAGAGCATTGCTTTGATACCAATTGAAAGTCTAATAATAATCTAGAAGGGGGGGTTGAATAGATTATTACAGGTTTAAAAAATTATCTAAGGCCTTTTTTATTTTTTAAATAATTAATTTGCAGTGTTAGAAATTAATATGCAAGATAGTAAAAATTCAATCACACAAGGCACAGATATTTATCTGGTTCACAACATACACCCCTTGGTATGTTGCTACGTCCAGTCTCAAGTTCCTCCTTGGAACTTGAGATCCTATTACTATCAGTAATAATCAACTCCTTCAACAGGCGGAGAAGCCTTTACAAAGTTTTAAAGACAAACTTTCAACTAATCCCAAGTAATCTATCTTGGACAGCAAGCTCCACGCTCCTTCCTCAAGCTTAGTTGTACTTCTTTTGAGTTCAGTTCTATTCTATGATCTGATCTTGAAAAAACAACCTCTTCCTTACCTCACAAGGACACTAGAGACTCAACTTCCCGCTGACCTCTCTAAGACTCTGGTTTTGGTCGAAGAATTACTCCTCTTACTCACAGGTACATAAAATAAACTAACTCTATACCTTTTTCTGTTTACAAATAAGTTTACCACAAGTTGATTCTTGAAAAAGCTGATACAAGTTTAAGTACAGAGTAATGCTTCTTAAACAAGAAGATAGAGAGTTAAGACTAAATAATAAAAGTTCAATATCTTTTAATAATAAACTTCTTTTAATTTAGATAAAACTTTTGTTTAGATCCACTTATGCTTCTGATAAAGCAAATATATAATATTAAAACACTTTATGAAGAATTGACAATTCTATAAAATAAAGAGTGTTTTTCTATGGATTTGAATTATTTCTAAGTTATCAAGTATTTTTATAAATTAATACTTATGTGAAGAAATTAGATTAAGTATAATTTCAGTTAAGCATAAATTTGATATAACAAATATTATTTGTTTAACTCAAATAATATATAAGAATATTTTATCTATTATGTGAACTAATTATAAATAGTGTCACTTGGTACTATAAGGAATCGTACGGTCGGATTCCTCTCCGTAGAGGTTTATCTTCGTAGCCTTGCGGTGCCCAAGTATAACAGAATTTATAATTTTCATAATTGATATCTATATAAATATTTTCGAATAGATTACTACGATTCTCAAATACGATTCGGATGACTACTCTTTTTGGAACAGTATCTCAGTGTTGTTTTGAGCTATCAAGTATCGTATCTATTTTACGATATTTATATAAATAATATCAATAAAAGGTTATTGAAGACTATAAGGAATCGTACGGTTGGATTCCTCTCCGTAGAGGTTTATCTCCGTAGCCTTGCGGCGCCCAAGTATCCTTTTATTTGATAAATAGATGAAATATAGATATATAGAATTGTGTAGAACAATAACTATTTGTATATCTATATTATATAACACAAGTAAGAAATGATTTCAAAAATTAAAACTTATCTCAATACTTGGACCAATTTTTCTCTTCAATAATAATCAGAACTTATGTATAAAACTTTAGAGAGAATGTAGGCAAGGAGAGTATGATTTTCTTTTCACTGAATTGGTAAAAACCGAATGAATGAAATATTCCCTATTTATAGGATTTTTGAAGTTGGGGCAAAATTATTATTTCAAAACTGAAATTTTTGAATGTACAAATATGATCAATTATTTTTGAATGAATGGTCTAGATCAAAGCAATATTTTTACGCGGTAGAAGTTGTAAAAACGCCTAGGCGTTTTTCTATCTTTTGAGCATTTATTGCTTGTTTGACTAATACCAGCCAACACATCCTTTACTCAAAGTCCCGAAATAATAGTCACTTTAATACACACGGTTTAATACTTTGAAGAGATGTCAGCATGTGCAATAACACATACATTAGCACACACGGTTTAGCACTTCAAATAACACATGCACATTTATTACATACTTATATAATAATAATATATATATATATATATAATAATATATATATATATATATATATATATATATATATATATATATTTGATAAATTTATGTATGTAAGATATTTTTTCCAACTTTGTTTTTAAAAAAAATAGGTATCCTTGCCTTGAATAATATATGAATTATTTTATTCAACACTTGACATAAAATATCAAGGTCAATAATAAATTAATTCAAGTAAAATAGTAAATAATAAAATAAATATAATCAATATTTAAATAATTGTTATCATCAAAATATAAGATAAAAGTATACCTATCAATCTCCCCCTTTTTGATGATGACAATTTTATATAAAAATATTTTTTTAGAAAAACTCCCCCTTAAATTGTGAACCCCTTTATAATAGATTTGATTCAATCAATCATAACAGTTTATGTAATATAACAGTTAGCAGTTTATATACTTATTCATGGCAGAGTTTATGTAATATAATAGTTAGCGCTTATATACTCATTCATGGCATTTATATATAAATATCGCTTATATATCGTCATCATCAGATATTTTTCTTTCTCCCCTTTGTCATCATAAAAAAATGACAGGGTAAGAAGATAGAAAAAGGTGCAAAAAGATCGTTAGAAAAACCTGCATAGTCAGTTAGTACAAAAGGAATATGTACAATATGAGACAGTAGAAGTAGTACTAGTAGCCAAAGTAGTTAGGGGAGGAGAGAAGGGTGAGGGATTAGGGAGTACAGTCATCCTAAGTAGTAGATAAATGAAACAAGTAGTCAGTCACACATGATCATACAGTTGAATGTCCTCTAGATCAAGAGGAGAGAAATCAGACATATTCAGAATATTGTCTTCTGCATTTGCTGGTGGAGGAATAGACACGGTAAAATCCGGTGTAGTATTGGCATTGAATGGATTCAGCAGCATGTTGTTGTGCTCTAGTAATAAATGCACTACGATTTGATGCGAAAATGCAAGGTGGTAGAGTATCTTTCAATTTTTCCAGAAGCAGAGTTTGATTTTGAAGTAAGAGTTGATTCATACTGTTGAGAGAATCAAGTTTGGAAGATATGTTAATGGTGGTTTAAAAATGTTCATTATCAAGAGGTTTAAAGATAATGAGGGGTTGTGGTGGTAGATTGAGGTGAACAATAATATTGCTTGTAGGAACATGCTGAGATTGATGAATAGTTAGAGGAAGATCTAGATAATTGAAAATTTTGGTGAGAAGGAGACCGAACCCAAGACAATTGTTCTGAAAACAAAATTCAAATGAAGAGAGCAGAAAATATGCCAGATTGTAAGGCATACACTCATTTAGTAAACCCTTGATAATTTCCAAGTCAAATGGTAACATTTTGCGATCAACCCGAACGGGCATGAAATTTTGTCTTAGAATTTTTCCTAAAAATTGACACTCAGGAGTTAAAAACTCTAAACCAACTTTACATGGAAAGTCAAACAGAACAGCTGGTACCATTTGGTCAGAAACCACAGAAAGATTGAATTTAAACAACATGCATTCTTCAACTAATATACCAGAGGGATGTAGATAGGCATTTACCCTAGGTAATTCTAGAGTAGAAGAAGATAAATTGAGAGCATTGAAAATAAACAATTCATCAATTATATACGTCTGGCCTTGAATACAAGTTGTTATATTCTTTAGTAACCCCGATGAGTCAGTTGAAAATTCCATGTGAGAGTAAAATTCAGCAATGAGACTAGGATAAATAGATTTGTCATTAAAAGAAATCAGACAGTCCCACCCAACATTTTTAAAATTGTCAAATAGTTTTGGAAAACCATGAAAGGTAATGACATTGCCAGGACAAAGATTATGACGCATGGATCTATATTTAAACTGAGCGGATATGGTAGTAAGATGAGGGACAACATTGGAAAAATGAAGTTCAGAGTGAAGAGGTAAGAGGTAAGGCCTTTCATTTGGAAGAAAACAAGTTAGTCATGATAAGTAGTGAGGCATGAAGTAGAGGAGAAAGTATTAGATTGAGAAAAGATTACTTACATACTACAGAGTATGGAAGGAAATATTATTTCATACTACAGAGTATGGAAGGAAATATTATTTCATACGAATACTGAACAAAAATAATATCCCTTACGAATATTGAACGATAATAATATTTATACGAATACGAAAAATAATATCTCTTCAGAATATGAAATAAATAATACCCTTTACCTTAAAAAGAAGAGTATTCTAACTGGTAGGGCGGGGATATTCTTGAAAAAAACTTATACTATTTTCTACACTCAAGGCTTCCTATAACTCGAAAGAAATACGCTCAATATTATAGAAGAAGAATTCCATGATTCTGATGTGATTTTCATTCTAACTGAGCATCCTATTTATAAGAGAATGGAAGGATACTATTTAGAAAATAAAATCATGGATCAATAGTAACAATCACGGGAGAACAAATTCATCTGATTTTTGAATTTCACTATTCATTACTGTAAAAATCCCAAATTTTATGAATAAAGATTTAATTTTCTCAAAATATTTTTTTCAAAATTATGGTGTGGATTTGAGATAATGTTATAGTTGTGGGAAATATTTAGGAATTTTGAAAAGTATGCAAGTTGTTATATAATATTCGATTGGTCGGGGAATATTCTTTTTATCGGGGAATATCCGTATGACGATACAACCATTGGTGGACCCCACAACAGAATTATTGTCGGATTGAGAAAACGACAAAAATATTTTTATGAAAATAACGGCGGAAGTTTTACCGTTAACTGTTGAAACACCCGGTGTTAAAAGTACAGTAATACACGTGGTTGCATAGTAAGTACCACAGTATTGATGCTTACGTGAGCGATCACTCGCTTTTGTTCAATTATTACTACAAAGAATTGTTGCATAAGATCTCACGTTATTTGATTCAATTATTGTTGATATTTTATATATTATTAAATCAATAATTGAGATAACAAAGTTATTAATATTATTATTTGCAATATTAACGATGTCTAAAAGTTACATCGAGGAGAGGTTTGGTCACCTAATTGCGGCGCCAATAGGGAGAAATCCTTATTGAAAAGCCCTCTTTCCTGGAAATGACACAGTGGATTAATAGTGTGAATTATAATAATGATGATGAATTTTGTTTTATTATTATTATTAATGTAATAAAATGTAAAACTTTTTATATAAAATGTAATACTTTTATAAAGTTATTTGTTTTATTAGATTATAAATAGAATATATTATATTTTATTATGCATAGTGTTTTGCGTAGTGTTTGCGTAGTAAAATCTTTTTATATAAAAATGTAATACTTTTATAAAGTTATTTGTTTTATTAGATTATAAATAGAATATATTATATTTTATTATGCATAGTGTTTGCATAGTAAAATCTTTTTATATAAAATAGAATACTTTTATAAAGTTATTTGTTTTATTACATTTTAAATAAAATATATATATATGTATATATATATATATATATTATATTATATTTTATTGTATAGTAACCTTTCCATTCTCCTATAAATAGGATGCTTAGTTAGAATGAAAAATCACACCAGAAATTCAGAGAATTCTTCTTCTATAATCTTGAGCGTATTTCTTTAGAGTTTTAAGAAGCTTTGAGCGTAGAAAACAGTATAAGTTTTCTTCAAGAATATCCTCGCCCTACCAGTCGGAATACTCTTCTTTCTAAGGTAAGGGGTATTATTTCTTTCGTATTCATGAAGAGAGCTTCTGTTATTCCATTCTTTATTATTATGTTGGAATATCCTGTCTGTGTGGTTTACGCATGACCTGATTTCATTCTTTATTATTCTGTTGGAATATCCTATCTGTGCGGTTTACGCATTACCTGGTTCTATTATTTATTATTCTGTTGGAATAACCTGTCTATGGGAAGTACCGCATACATGGTGAATTCTATTGTTATTCCATTCTTTATTATTCTGTTGGAATATCCTGTCTGTGCGTATTACGCATGACCTGGTTCCATTATTTATTATTCGCTTGAATAACCTATCTATCTGCTTGATACCGCATACATGGTGAATTCTGTTGTTATTACATTCTTTATTATTCTCACTGGAATATCCTCATGCATGCGATTACGCATGGCATGACTGGTTCCATTCTTTATTATTCTATTGGGAATAACCTGTCTGTGCGGTCTATCGCATTCCTGGTGAATTCTTCTGTTATTCCATTCTTTATTATTCTGTTAGAATAACCTGTCTATGTGGATTACTACATGCATGGTGAATGATCATTTGTATTCATTCCCTATTAAATTGTGGAAATGATATGTCTACGTGGATTACCGCATGGCGGGCGAAGATCCATTTGTAGTTTAATATATTCTATTATACTAAGTTGGTTAAAGTTTTGGCTTCTATACTCCATGAAATTAGTAGAATATCCTGGATATTTGCGTTTCATCCAGTATCTTTTCATGAAAATATTCTTCTGAGCATTCTTGAATTTTACTCCACAGAGCAATATCATGTTGACAATTTGGACGTAATTGATTTCAGGATAAATTAACTTATAAATCTTTAAAATTTATTCTTGAACTTGTTTTATTGAATTATTATGTCATTGTCATCATCCTCATGCTTATATTGTGATGAAAGTCATCTTTGGCTTATATGCATAGATGGACTTGGTATGATTATGTCCATGGATCATTCGCTATAATCATGACCTTTAATATTATAAATGATATGGTAAAAGTCCTCAGTGGCCTGTAGTGCATTGATGGACAGTTTTTGATATGATTATGACCAGGGTTTATTCGATATAGTCATGACCATTGATTATTTAATGAATATCCTTGGCCTGTAGTGTAGGGATGACTCGATGATGTGGTTTATTTATTAAGCTGAGTCTCAGCGATAAAAATTGAAGATAACATTTTAAATCATAGAAGATAGTAGATATTATGCTCTACTTAACTCTTCTAATGGATTGTTTTTTCCGCTACTGTTAAACTTGATGTCTATTATATTTTATTAGTTTAACATTGTTGAAGGCTAATGATAATTTATCCTGCATTATCTTAGTCATAATATTTCTTACTGGGCTTGTTGAGCTCACCCTTTTGCTTTCATTGTTCTCTTCAAGAAATGAGAACGTAGCTGGGACTAGTCGGGGAACGGAGTGATGGTTCAAGATGGTGTTATAGTAGTCCTCACTATTCTATAAAATAGTGTAACAATAAATGTAATGAGGACTCTATTTGAGAGTGGATATTGTCCAGAAGGCAATATTCCTGTTTAAACTCTCAGCTATGTTATGTCGTATATTACACGACATTTGTATAATTAAGTTTGTATTTGTATTCTGTACCATTTATTTGGCTACTCGGGATAGGTGATGTATACCTATTTTGGGGGCGTCATAGTTGGTATCAAAGCTTAGGGATATGATCCCTGGCTAAGATGTGAGACAAGAACTAGGAGGGGAGAGACGGGGAATTTCTTCGCTAGTATGACCTACCTAAGTTTATTTGGTATTTAATTGGTCGGTCAGAGTATAGGGATAATATGTGATATGTTAATTAACCCTTATTTTGTGGCAGTGTTTGAAAATGACAGCTGAAAATGTTAACAATGGAGTGAATGAGACCGTTGAGACACCTTTAATCACTAACCAGGTTAATGTGATGTCACACGAAGAAGAAATTAGAGATATCTACGTGGTGAGTGAAGAACTAATTGTTGCACCCGAGCTAGTTGCAGAGGTAGCAGCTGAGAGTGAGGAAGAAGAGGAAGAAGAGGAACCTGAGGAGAATTTATTAGAAGAATTTTATGATCGGAATTTAGAATTACAAAATCGTATTCATGAGTTAGAAGAGCAGGCTGAAGAACGGCAGGCGATCGTGGAGCAAATAGATGTAACAATTCAAAATTATGTTACCCGATGTGCGATGCTTGAACAAAAGCACTCTTTGGTAGAGTATAATATATTAGAGATGGAATCTGAGAATGCTATGATCAAAGTTCTGATGAAAGAAGAAACAGCTGAACGAAGGAGAATAGATGATGCATGGGTAAAAGCCGCACGACGCATTGATATTGTAGAAAAAGTCGTCTAATCCAATAAGGCCAAAATAGATGAAATGGATTTTGCTTTTTGGACAACAATTGGGAGAATCCAACATCGAATTCGGAATTACCCTGTGCAGAGCGGTCAACCCCAATTCGATATGGATCGGAGAGTAATGATTCAAATTATGGATCAAGAATGTGACGAAGCAATTAAGGGTGGAATGTACTCTATAGCAAGTCAAAATTGGTAGTTTAAGAGAGAGCATTTTTTTTCGTGACGAGGAACCTGAACAAAGTTATCACGGGTAAGTTAATCATAAACTCTTGCGAAGTCTATACCTTATTCGATATTGGTTCTACCCACTCTTGTATTTCACCTAGTTGTGTTCAACGTTTGAACTTGGCTCTTGAGAAATTAGACTTCGACTTATCTGTTAAAACTCTGTTAGGAGAAACCTTCATTACATCCACTGTTTATAAATCTTGTTTAATTTAAATCGACACTTTCACGTACCTGTCGATCTTATCTCTTTGAAAATACTTTTCTTTGATGTGATTTTTAGAAATCAATTGGTTAACAACTCATCATGCTTTTCGTAAGGTTGTTAGCTTTCATATTCCTAACCAACCTATTATGCGAATTCAAGCAACCAAACTACTAAAGTTAATCACTGTTATATCAAGCCATAAGTAAAGAGCCCCGATCCTTTCATTGTTGACTTCCTTGTGTGGAATGCACCGAAGCCAGACTTTCCGTATGGGACGCTGTGAATGACGGTGGCAAGTTGATAGGTATCGATTCGATGTGCTATCCAAGTCTTGGATAAGGGTCATAGTTTTAAATGATATTTCTATCGTTAATAAATTTCTTGACGTATTTCTGAAGACTTCTTGGCCTACCCCAGAGCGTGAAATAGAATTTTGTACTGACCCTAGTACAAAACCCATTTCTAAAACCCTTAAATATTTCTTCAATCAAAACGAACGTATAATGCGCCAAAGACGTTGGCTTGAGCTGTTGAAGATTACGACTATACCATTCAATATCATTATGGAAGAAGCGAATGATAGTATGACGCGCGTGAGTAAAAAGATTGTATGCGCGTTCTGAGTGTGATGTTGTTAACACAAAAACCCATTTAGTATAACTTACAAATGATGAAGATAGAGTTAAAGACTCTAGAGACCCACGTGAAGATAGTGAATATACGAGTAGAATCGACTTTAATCGATAAAGTTAAAGTCGCTCAAGCTATATACTCAGAGCTGATGAATGTGAAGAAGAAGGTTCAAGAGGGCGTTATTCTAGAAGCAAGAATCGATGAAGAGAAGAAATCTCAGCCCTCGATTTAATTGGCCCATTTGAAATTCTCGATCAAGTAGGAACTGTGGCCTATAGACTCGCTTTACCGCCAAGTATATCGCGTGTTCATAACGTTTTTTACGTATCAATATTACGTAAATATGTGGACGACCCGAACCACATTATTGAATTAAAACTAGACGAGATAGCAGAAGATTTAACGTATGAGGAGATACGTGTTAAAATCTTGGATAAGAAGGATCATATTCAACACTCAAAGGTTATACCTCAAGAGTTAGAATCTGATGAAGTGTCCTCATTTGTTCGGCATACCAGGTACGTACGTAAATTTCGAGGGCAAAATTTCATAAGGAGGGGAGATTGTAAAATCCCAAATTTTACAAATAAAGATTTAATTTTCTCGAAATATTTTTTTCAAAATTATGGTGTGGATTTTAGATAATTTTATAGTTGTGGGTAATATTTAGAAATTTTGAAAAGTACGCAAGTTGTTATATAATATTCGATTGGTCGGGGAATATTCTTTTTATCGGGGAATATCCGTACGACGATACAATCATTGGTGAACCCCACAACGGAATTATTGTCGGATTAAGAAAACGATAAAAATATTTTTATGAAAATAACGGCGGAAGTTTTACCGTTAACTGTTGAAACACCCGGTGTTAAAAGTACAGTAATATGCATGGTTGCATAGTAGCACACGGTATTGATTATTGATGCTTACATGAGAAGTCACTCAGTTTTATTCAATTATTGCAACAGCAATTGTTGCATAGTACCTCACGTTATTTGATTCAATTATTGTCAATATTTTATATATTATTAAATCAATAATTGAGAAAACAAAGTTATTAATATTATTATTTACAATATTAACGATGTCTAGAAGTTCTGTCAAGGAGAGGTTTGGTCACTTAATTGCGCGCCAATAGGAAGAAATCCTTATTGGAAAGCCCCCTCTTTCCTGGGAACGACCTGGTCGATTAATAGTGTGAATTATAATAATGATGATGAATTTTGTTTTATTATCATTATTAATGTAATAAAATGAAAGTAGTATGCACACAAGCCAATCATGTTTGATGATAAAGCATATACTTTGTAACAATCTTATTCATTTATTAATAAAAAGTATTAATTTATTAAAGGCTTTTAATTATCTACACGATGCTTGTTTTTATAATATGTGATAAACCCATAGTTTTAAGCAATGCTTTTAGAATAATGATGATGATCATTCTAATGAGATCTAAATTCTTAGAAAGCTTAAAACTAAAATAGTTCCCAATCGTTGGATTACTAAATTGGGGATTAGTGAATCCGGATAGATTGGTACATACGTTAACTTGCTCATTGGATGAGGATGATTGATCTCACGATCATTTGTGTGGAGACACTAAAGCAAGTATGTAGGTGCTTATTAGAGAATAAGTTCAATCGAACGTGGCTCGCTAAGGAATACCTAATGGAGTTTTATTTGCTCATCAATAGGAATTCTGTAGTGATAGTAAGACTAAGTGATCCTTGGACTTGAGATCATCATAGTATCTTCGTGTATGATGAGTTATACTTTGACTAATTCCTTAAGACCCTTAGGGTATATCAAAGGTATGCTTGGGTATAATAAGTTGTACATGGAGATAATGTATGATCAATACGTAATCTACCACTTCTAATAAAAGAAGAGAAATGTCCTATGTGATTCGATAAATGACAACCCAAAGAGTCCTCGGCTTAAGGCGTAATGAAATTAGAAAGGAGTTTCTAATTTGCATTATTTGAGTTGTGCATTTAAGGATCGAAATACATATAATTAAATAAAATAAGACTTGACAAGAATTCCATGTCTTATATTTAATTGGGACATTGTATGGTGGAAGGATTGAATTATACGGTAACTATTTACTCAAAGGTTCTTTTATGATTAATGTTGAAATCTATATTATCCGGAAAGTCGCTTGATCGCTAGGGAGGCTTATCCCTATTGTAGAATAAATATTATTTATTTAAATAAATTAATTGTTTAATTTATTTATTTAAATAAGATTAGAATTGTTCTAATTGATTTATTCACAACCTAGCTTTAATATGGAGAACCTAAAGGGTCACACCATAAAAAGGAAGAATAATTATTTAAGAAGTTAATGGCATAATCGTAATAATATATTAAGTATATTTAATTTAATCTATGGTGATAGAATAAATTAAATAGCTTAATATTTATTATTTAATATTTTAGAAATATTAAATATAAATTAATAAGAGGAGTCTTATTAATATTGTTACAATTATTATTATTTTAATTTCTAAAAGAGTTTAGGAATTAATTTAATATAAGTACTCTCATTTATTCCTAATTGGATTAGGAAAGAAAATTAGTTAAAAGAGTTTAATTAATTATCCCTAATAAGATTAGGGAGCTTAATTAATTAAAAGAATTTAATTAATTAAATAAAACCCAATTCCTTAATTGTTAAGGTGGGTTGCCCACATCTATTAATAAGAGGAGTCTTATTATGGGTGCAGGGGGTTGTTGACTTTTACAACGTAATCATTCCAATTTGTTGGGAGAGTACACCTTTTCTATAGAGATAGAAAAACTAGGGTTTAGCCAACCACCCTTCTTCTTGAATTTTCTTCTTCCTTGGTGGATCACCTCTAGAGGCCAAACATATGGGTGGCTAACGTTGATCAAAGGAAGGAACCAAACCCGGTGGATTCAAGTTGAACGCGAAAGGATTTGGAGGTGAACTTGTACCTGAGGAAGCTCGATCTTCGAGGGTATGATTTTATTCTTTATCTTTTCGTTTAATTAATAATTGTGCATAAAGGGTGATCCGGGTATATGGTTTGTAAATTTTTTAAACTCTGATTTTTACATGCTTCCGCTTAATTTGTGCAATTTGATTGCGTTCTTGAATATTACAAACCTAACAGTGGCATCAGAGCCAAACCTTTATGCAAATTATTAATTGTTTTAATTTAATATGTATATTGATATGTGTTTAGAACAATTTAATTGGGCATAATTTTATTATATAAAATTTATTAAATAAAAAAATAAAATAAAAAAAAAAAAAAAAGTCACGGATCATAAAGAAAGACAATCAAGTCAAGAACATAAAAAAATAAAAAAAAAAAGCTAGCAAAGCACTTTTAATGAAAACAAGTTAACTTATATATATATATATATATATATATATATATATATATATATATATATATATATTATTCTTAATATTTTATAATTAAAATAAAATGTTTATTTTAATTTTAAAATAAAAGTTTATTTTAATATTAAAATAAAAAGAGTTTATTTTAATTTTAAAATTGAATATTATATATATATATATAATTATTTTAATCTTAAAATAAAAGTTTATTTTAATTTTAAAATAAAAGGTTTATTTTAATCTTAAAATAAAAAGGGTTTATTTTAATTTTAAAATTAGAATTTCATGCTAACTAATTAGAGTTGGAATTGGATTACATGATAACTAATTGGAGTTGAAATTGTATTCCATCTTTCCTTAAATAAAGGAGTTTATTTAGATATGAAATAGATTTCATATTATTGAAAATAAAAGAGTTTATTTGTGAATAGGAAAGAAATCCATGCTTTCTTAAATAAAGGAGTTTATTTAAATATGGAATAAGATTTCATATTATTCAAAATAAAGGAGTTTATTTGTGAATAGGAAAAGAATATCCGTGTTTCCTTTAATAATTTTTTTTACATGGAATTGGATTCCATAATTAATTAAAATAAAAGAGTTTATTTTAATTAAAGATTTTTTATATATGGAATTGATTCCATAATTAATTAAAATAAAGGAGTTTATTTTAATTAAAGATTTTGATTAAAATAAAATAGTTTATTTTATTCAAAAATGGATAAATTAAAATAAAATAGTTTTATTTTGATTTAAATTTGGATTAAAATAAAGGAGTTTATTTTGATTCAAAATTAGATTTTATACTAACTAAATTTGCCCATTAAATGATATCAATATATATATTAAATGTTTATTATTCATGAGATGAATGTTATTTATTGATGCATATGGTGATGTGTATGATAATAAATGGGATTGACTATGGACTATCGACCAAATGCGATTGGATTTTATTTTAGTTGGATGCATGAATGTATGGGTTTTATTAAATGGGGTTACTCATGACTGCCTTCTCTAATTTTTCTTAATGTAAATTCTATCTCCTCCTATGCACTTCCCTCGATCACGATCAAGGTTTCTATTTATTTTAAAATAGTATTGTAATAGGAATAGTTAGAATTAATTTTGAAAAATTGGAGATCAAGGGGCAAGGAGCGTTTGAAGACCCATTTGTAAAGGAGCCCGGGTTTAAATGTAATAGTTATATTTAAATATTAATTCTTGCACCCCTAGAGTTTGACCTTTTTGGTTCACTTGGTGGCTCTAGTGAACCAAACTAGAATAAAAGTCCATAATCAATCCGGGTAGAATATAGTATTCTATATATATATTATATATTATGCAAACATGCTTCGCATGTTAATTAATATGACGCGTATTTTATATATATATGTGTAAATGCTGCTAAACAAGATGAGATAAATTAATAACAAACCCTCAAATTTTTATATTAAGTCCTAAGCGTTCAAAGATATTTGGAATATCGAACGTCGCTTTCACAGCATGATAAAATTAATAGAGTATTAAATATTTAATATGAGTTTGTTGTGTCACCACAAGGCAAGTATTAAGTATTTAAGATGTTAATTTATCACATTTGATGCTTATAAAGAAAATTGAACAATATTGTTTTGTTGTGTCACCACAAGGATGATATTTTTCTTTTTTGAATATATGGAGTGCTAGGTCGGACTTAACTTGGATAATTTTGATTCGGATGTGCCACCACTTGATCAAAATAATCTAAGAGGAAAAATACAAGGAGTTGCATAGTTGATGTAATTGACAAAAGTTGTCTACCTATTTATTTATATATAGTTTGTTGTGTCACCACAAGGCTATATACATTTGAAATGGGATCCTTATTCTCACTAGCAAATCTTTAATTAGATTTTGCCGAACTATATAAGTGAGGGTAATATAGTTTGAAGAAAATAGTGGGAGATACCAATTTAAAACAAGACCTAAATTATTTTGGTAATTAATAAAAGAATGTATGTTAAAATGTTGTTAATTAGAATGTTGTTAGAATGAATGTTAGAATGTAACTCGTGAATAGTAACTCGTGAATAGTAACTCATGAATAGTAACTCGTGAATAGTAACTCATGAATAGTAACCCCGACATGAAAAAGTTCCAAATTTGATAAAAACTTCAGATCAACATTTCAAAGATAATGATATTGAAGAAATAATATCATTACTTAAAAAAATAATATCCCTTACCTCAAAGAATCAAGATTTCTAAGGAAAAAGATCGAAAGTGATGTTTGAATGAAACTTGTCTTCGAATAAAGAACTCTCAAAATATCTAAATACTCACAAAATACGCCTCAATAATATAGAGAGAGAAAGAGAAAAATTTTGTTTCGGTGTGATTTTCAATTCTAACTTAGCCCTCTCTATTTATAGGAAAATGTTAGCCCTACCAAGGCATTTCTTGACCAACTACCGATGGCTTTACTCTAGCTACTATTGCCACCCACCACATTTGAAATAAAATTCAAACATTTTTTCACCAACCACAAGTGGGGCCCACCAATTCTAGAATTTTCCACCAAAATCATTTATAACCTAATTTACGAATCACCACCTCTTAAAATTCATAATAAATTATACGCTCATCTTTAATTCGTTCAAAATTTGTGGACATATACTCAACTTATATATGTATAACATATCCAAAAATTACAACGATCCAACGGTAGGGATTAAATATTATAACTCACACAATAAAGTCAGTAATAACACCGATTTGATCTTTTAATACCTCCAATCCGACAAAATACAAATAAAACATCTCAAAGATTAATTCCTTCATTAATAACCACATAAATAAATCCATCATTTATATTCATATAAAATAAATATTTCCTTATCATATGAATCAATAATTAATTATTCACAAATAATATTACGTAATCACATTTATGACAACCAAATCGCTTCCAGAAAGAGGGGGCTTTCCAATAAGGATCTCTCCTCATCGCCGCCAAGAATTAGGTGACCAAACCTCTCCTTAGATGTAACTTTCTAGACATTGCCAATAATGTTATCTAATAATATTATTCAAATAATATGAATTATTGATCCGATAATGGAAATATCATGCGAAGACAATTATCAAACAAAGAATAATATAAAATACTAACGCAAAGAATTATTGAATCAATAAAATAAAATATCGAATAAGAATTATCGTAACAATTATTGAGTAGTGTCTTCTTACGTAAGGATCAATAATTGATGCAATACCTTGTGTCTACTTGCTTCAACACGCGATATTAGTGTTTTTTAACCACCGGGTATTCCAACAAGATAATACTTGGTAACAATTACGCCGTTATTATTTTTAAACAACTTATATTTGTCGTTTTCCTCATCCAATCGCTTTACGTTATGGGGCCCACACACGGTCATTACCGTAAATTTAATATTCCCCCACAAAATGAATATTTTATAACCACTTGCTTATTTTGAAATATTTATGTATTTAACCCTTAACTATCCACATTAATCAAATCAACCTTTACTATTTCAAAATAATAAATAAAGGAAATTCCTTTTATTTAAAAAATTTCGGTCTTACAACCTCCCTCCTTATGAAATTTCGTCCTCGAAATTGGCCTTGCGATACTGGTGTTTCAAAAGGTGAGGATACCTCGCTTTCATTTCCGCTTTCCAATTCCAGTGTCATTTCCTCTATAGCATGATTCCTCCACAAAACTTTAACTTGTGGTACGACCTTCATGCTGTAGGACATGCTCCTTCCTATTCAAAAATCTTGATAGGTACCTCCTCATACGTTAAGTCTTCTACTATCTCGTCTGGGTTTCTAACTCAATGACGTAGTTCGGTCGTCCACATATTTACGTAACATCGATACGTGAAAACGCGTTATGAACACGCCATCGTACTTGGCAGAAAACGAGTCTATAGGCCACAGCCCTATTCGATCGAGAATTTCAATCGGATTAATAAATCGAAGGTTTGAGCTTTCCTCACCTCACCGATTCTTGCTTTTTAAATAACAACTTCTTGCTCCTCCTTCTTCAAATTCATCACTCGGTGTGTGTGTAGCTTGAGCTTTTAACTTTATCGATTAAAGTCGATTATACTCAGATATCATCACGCATCAGTATATCATCACGTGGGTACCTAGAGTTTTCATCTCCATCTCTATTATTTGTATATTATACTGAAATGAGTCTTTGACAATATCGTATCTCGTATTGTATACGATCTTCTACTCAACACGCCGCCTACCACGCTCGCTTTTCCGTGATGGCATGGTCGTAACATATCTTTGAAATGAGTCTCCTCTTGAGTTCTTCAAGCTCTTACCACATTCCTTGCTCCATTTGAATTTTGTATCTCTATGAGTCATTTACGTTAATGGAATAGCGATTCGAGAATATCCTTCAACGAATCTCCGATAATAACCAACTAAGCCTGAAAGCTACGTATTTCGACATCGACTTAGGTTGCTCTCAACTCGCGACTCATATCCCAATCTTGGATAAAGACGTCACAATGACACCTATCGCTTTACTATCGCATCGAATATGACGTCCCTACAGAGAGTTCTGCTTGGTGAATTCCACAAAGGAAGTCACAAGATAAAGGCTCGTGTACCAAATTTATAGTTGAATTTTTAACTCCTCAAGTTCAATAGAGCCATTTGATATGAGATTTTAGAAATGAGTTTTGTCTGGGTTCAAAGTCGATACAAAATTTAATATCGAAGCTTTGGGAGTAAGCCAAGAAATTCTTCGAAAATACGCCGGGAAAAATCAATAACAACAAGAATATTATTCAAATCTGACGTGTCTTTATTCAAATCCATAACATGGACTAAGAAAATTTGACATCCGTAATAAATGAATGACTTCATGGCTTGATATGAAAATGTTTGACTACAATGGTTTGATTGCTTGAATTCGAATAACAGGTTGCTTAGGAATATGAAAACTAACAACCTTACAAAAGCAATCAATTTGGCATGATGAGTAGTTAACCCATCAATCCCAAAAATCACATCAAAAGCAATTATCTCTATAGAAATAAGGTTAACAGGTAATGTGATAGTGCCAACCTAAATCAAGCAAGATTTATAAACAACGGATGTAATGAAAGTTTCTCCTAACGGAGTCTCCATAAATAGGTCAAAGTCTAATTTCTCCGTAGTCAAGTTCAAACGTTGAAGCGCAAGCAAGAGAGATAAAAGAATGGGTAGAACCCCAGATTCAAGTAAGGTATAAACTTCGCAAGAATTTATAATTAACTAACCTGCTAACTTCGCTCGAGTTCCTCGATTTTGGACCGGCCACGACAAAACGCTCTTCCGTGAATCGTTGACTTTGACTTTTCTTGACATCCTTTTGAGTCACCATTCCCTACCGGATCGGGTTTCGATATCGTCTAATCTCGAGCGATATGTCCTTCCTTTCCACAATTATAGCATACCTTGAACTGTTGTGGGCGCTTAATGAGATATGTCCTCTTTCCCAAGATTTGTAACATACGACCGGTGGTCGCTTCTCCTCCCTTAAAACTAGTTGCTCTCGGCGCCGACGCTTTCAAATGGTCGTTGTTGAATCTCCTCTTTTTAAATCTCCTCCCGACTAAACTTCTTCTATTTTCATGGCCATGATTACCACCAGAGTGGTTACCGCCTTTGTCAAGTATTCTTCTTTCTCCGTTGGTTATCGTTATTCGATGATCGCTATCTTCTTGAGATGATCCTCGGTTATGGTCCTCGGTTGAACGTACTTTCGTTATCTCGCTTCTAACAATCGAGCCTCGCTGACAACATCTGAATAGAGAGAAAATTTATAAGAAATGAGATCTCGACGTATGCTCGGGTTTCAAACCTCTCATAAACATCCGCGTCATCGTTCCTCATTCTCCACCAAATGAGGTGCAAACTCGGATAACTACGCTAACTTCGCCTCGTCTTCGGGACACCGTCCATGTTATTCTCGCTTCTAGTCTAATAAACTCCACTTCCTTCATATACGTAATACTTTCGTGGAAGTACTTGTCATTGAACTATTTCTGAAATGTCTCCCACGACATCTTTGAAAAAATGGATGGAGTACGCTTCACGCACTCTCCACCGATGATGCCTTCGCCACTTAACATAAAAGTAGCGAATGGAACCTTCATTTTCTCCGTACATCCCAAGACATCGAATATCTTGGTAATTTGCTTGACCCATGTTTCCGCCATGATCGGATCCGCTTTCCCTTAAATTCGTGGTCCCAACTCTTTGAATCGCTTGCATTGTGACAACCCGTGAATTGCTATCATTTCCTCCTCAGATTTTGAACACGAGTCTCCTCGTCTGATTTTGCATGAACTGCAAAAACTTCTAAACATCCCTCATTCCTCATCTCGCCAGTGGTGTTGTTCATGGGAGGAACATTGCCACTGTTGCACGTTCTCCTCGTTGGTGAGTACAGCATCTCCACTGGTCTCATTTACTCCAATCATTAATATTCTCGATCGACATTCTCAAATCATCATCATAAAATAAGGGTTAATTAAGGAAATCAATATATCACATAATATCCCTATATATCGACTAACAAATAAGCTTAGGTAGGACACACTAGCGAAGGATTTACTCGCCTCTCCCTCCTAGTTCTATTCCCCCGATCTCCGCCAGAGATCATATCCCTAAGCTCGATATTAATCATGGACGCCCAAAAAATAGGTATACACAACACCTATTCTGAGTCGCCAAATACATGGTACAAGAAACAAACTACAACTTCAATAATACAAATGTCGTGTGAAATACGACAATATATACTATGAGTTTAAATATAATATTGTCTTCTAGACAATATCCACACGCAAATAAATCCCCATCATAATAATTGATACATTATTTTACAAAAATGGTGAGGACTACTAAACAACTCTCTCTAGAACCTTTATTCCATACCCCGACTAGTACTCGCTACATTCTCGCCTCCTGAGAAGAAAATGGAACAACAAGGAAAAGGGTGAGCTCAACTAGCCCAGTAAAGAATGTTATGACTAAGATAATATAGAACAAATTATCGTTAGTCTTCAACAGGGAAAAATCTGATAGAATACAATAGACAACAAGTTTCAGATCAATATTCGCAGCGGAAATAATAATTCATGAAGTGTTACGTAGAGAATGAAATCTACTATAATCTATGAATTTAACAAATCCATCATCAATATTTTATCCTCAGAACATCAATCAATATTCATCTCAAATCAAATATTCATCTTTGCACTACTACAGCCAAAGATATTCATCATCGATCATGTTCATCTCAACACTGCTCATCTTTGCACTAAAGGCCAAAGATATTCATCATCGGTCATGTTCATCTCAACACTGCTCATCTTTGCACTAAAGGCCAAAGATATTCTTCAGAAATCATTCATCTTTTGCACTACAGCCCAAAGATATTCAATAATATCATCATTTAAGACCGAGGGATGATGAAAATATTTTTAAAGAACGAATCCAAAGGAAACAAAATGACAAGGATTAAGGATTAAGGATTCGTACTTTGTTTTATCCATGTCCAACAATACCTCAAAAATAATCATAGTGGTGTAAAATTCAAGAATGATCAAAACATGGATACAATCAAAGCTAGTATCCGAATAGATATTTTGGACGAAAAGAAGAAATTTTATTTTTCGATGAATAGTGTCAGATATCGTGAATAGTCTTAGTATACGTGAATAGTAACTCAACACCAAAAGATAGAAATTCCACAAAAAACATTTTCACGCTTCATGAATAGTACTCGTGAATAGTAGACTCGTGAATAAGAACTCATGAATAAGAACTCGTGAATAAGAACTCATGAATAGAAACTCGTGAATAGTAACTCATGAATAGTAACCCCGACATGAAAAAGTTCCAAATTTGATAAAAACTTCAGATCAACATTTCAAAGATAAATGATATTGAAGAAATAATATCATTACGAAAAAAAATAATATCCCTTACCTCAAAGAATCGATTTTCGGGGAGGAAAGATCTAAATGATGTTTGAATGAAACTTGTCTTTGACAAAGAACTCTCAAAGTATCTAAATACTCACAAAATACGCTCAATAATATAGAGAGAGAAAGAGAGAAAACTTTGTTTACGGTGTGATTTTCAATTCTAACTTAGCCCTCTATTTATAGGAAAATGTTAGCATAAAAGCAAACTTGACTGACTACACCGATGGCTTTACCTACTATTATTATTGCCACCCACCACATTTGAAATAAAATTCAGCACATTTTTCACCAACCACAAGTGGGGCCCACCAATTCTAGAATTTTCCACCAAAATCATTTATAACCTAATTTCAATCACCACCTCTTAAAATTCATAATAAATTATACGCTCATCTTTAACGGTTTAAAATTTGTGGACATATACTCAACTTATATATGTATAACATATCCAAAAATTACAACGATCCAACTATTTGATTAAATATTATAACTCACACAATAAAGTCAGTAATAACACCGATTTGATCTTTTAATACCTCCAATCCGACAAAATACAAATAAAACATCTCAACATTAATTCCTTCATTAATAACCACATAAATAAATCCATCATTTATATTCATATAAAATAAATATTTCCTTATCATATGAATCAATAATTAATTATTCACAAATAATATTACGTAATCACATTTATAATGACCAGTCGCTCCTGTGAAAGAGGGGGCTTTCCAATAAGGATCTCTCCTTCTTGGCGCAATTAGGTGACCAAACCTCTCCTTAGACGAGTAACTTTCTAGACATTGCCAATAATGTTATCTAATAATATTATTCAAATAATATGAATTATTGATCCGATAATGGGAAATATCATGCGAAGACAATTATCAAACAAAGAATAATATAAAATACCAACGCAAAGAATTATTGAATTAATAAAATAAAATACCGAATAAGAATTACATTGTAACAATTATTGAGTAGTGTCTTCTTACGTAAGGATCAATAATTGATGCAATACCGTGTGCCATCTGCTCAACAACGCCAGGCGTATTAGTGTGTTTTAACCAATGGGTATTCCAACAATGATTAATTGGTAATAATTACGCCGTTATTTTTAAACAACTTATATTTGTCGCTTTCCTCATCCAATCGCTTTCCGTTATGGGGCCCACACATGGTCGCTACCATCGCATTTAATATTCCCCGACAAAATGAATATTTTATAACCACTTGCTTATTTTGAAATATTTATGTATTTAACTCTTAACTATCCACATTAATCAAATCAACCCTTACTATTTCAAAATAATAAATAAAGGAAATTCCTTTTATTTAAAAAATTTCGGTCTTACACGGATAAAGAAAGGAGTTTGCTTCCACCGCAATAAGCCATGACATCGGAAAGAAATCTGCAAGAAGCATCTTGCGGAGGCTAACCAAAGAAGCTTAGTGAAGTTTCTACATAATACGCTTTTGTTTATGATTGAAATAAATTTTTCTTTAAGTCAAGGTTCTACTTGGGTATTGGATACCGACTTTGGTTATCATAAATATAGATTTATGAAGGGACCAAATGTAGTAAAAGCTAAACAAATATAAGTAATCCTATATGCGGAAATGTAACAAAGGTTGCTACATTAGCCATAGAAACTTATAATTTGACAATGCCTACGGCAAATCTATTAAGTCAATAAGTTGTTATTGTATTCCAGCCTTGTTAAAAATATTATTTTCATTTTATTGTTGGACAATGAAATCTTTGGTATTATAATAAAGAACAATTGTTGTTCTATTTATAATAATAATATTTTGTATAGAACCGGAATATTACTTAATAAATTTTGTATACTTGACTTACATGAAAATAATTTTGCATATTGAACAAATTAGTATAAGAAAAGGAGATGATCATTCAAAGAGTTGAATGTGTGTATTTGTTGAAATACAAGTGTGAATTATTTGAAAGGTTCAAAGAATTCAAAAGTGAAACAAATTGGCAAAGTATTAGGATTCTTTGATCGGATCAAGGAATAAATACTTGTGCAATAAATTTCTAGATCATCTCAAATGGTTTTCTCATAATGGACACATCCTGATACGCAATAATTGATTGATGTATCTGAAAGGAAAATTTGTACCTTGTTGGACATGGTGTGGTCCATAATGATTTTACCAACATTCCAAAGATCCTTCCTGGATAATGTCCTAGAAATGGTCGCATATCTCACGAAAAAGGTAACCTCAAAATCCATTTGAAGACTCCATAAAAGTTATGGATGTGAGGATTCCTAATCTTAAGTATGTTAAGATAAGGGGTTGTCCAACTTATGTGAAAAGGTTTCAAAGGATAAGCTTGGGACAAGATTTGACATGTATGATTTGTGGGACATCCTAAAGTAAGTTTAGGGTATATGTTCTATAATTCTACTTAGCAAAAGGTGTTTATTATGAAACACGCTTCCTTCTAATAAAGGCGTTTATCAATGAAGGGGCTAGTGGGAGGATAATAGATCTTGAAAAGTTCAAGAACCACAAAACACTATAAGTCAAATAAGAGGAACCTATAGATAGACTGTTGTACCACAAACCAATCGTAAATCTGAATAAGTATCAAGATACCTAGGAGGTATGGATTCATCATAGATGATGATGATGAGGTACACATCATGAAGATGATGATCCAGAGTTACATTCGATGAGGTAAAGACTTCTAGTGTGTACAAAAGGGTCAATTGGGAGCGCGTCGTGAAATTTCTAGTATTATATGTTGATATACTACGGATGAGGAATAACATACCAATGCTACAATCAGTAAAGATAAAGTTGTCTAAACATTCCTCCATGAATGATTTGGAAGAGTATCTTAATTGGGGATATAAATCAATATAGATAGATTTAAAAGGATGCTCAGCTTAACCCAAGGAACGTATATTCATTTGATGCTAAAGTCGTTTAGCATGGCAAACTCCAAGAGATGTTTCATGTCGATGAGCTATGGAGTGTATTTCTCTTAATAGTCCCCATAGACTCCAAAGAAGAGAGATCGCATGAGTGACAATCATGTATGCAATAAAATGTACAAGACCTGATGTTGATCAGTCATATTATGGAGAAGTTCACTATGAGTCAGTGAAAAACATCTTAAAGTGCTTAACCGGCACTAAGGATGTGATCATATTCATGGTGGGTTTAAATTAAAACTAGAGGGCTTAACAGCTCAAGTTTTTCGAGACGGCACAAGACGACGAGAAAAATCCACTTTAAGGTAAAGGGTTACCTTGAACAAAGGGTGCGTTGAATTGAAAGGTTCCAAACAAAGAAAGAGAGTTCTTTGGTTTAGTGATAAAGACAAAGTAAATAGCTATAAATGAAGTCGCAAGTTGATTGTTTGGATTAAAAGTTCATTATAGAACTAGGAATAGTTCCTAAGTCTCATCTTGGATCTAAACATGTGTTGTGGCACTTTCATTTGATTATTAGAATCATTGAAAGATGGGAAATCACTATAGAGATAGTGGACTCTCATGAACAACATTACATATCCATTAACTAAAGCTTATCCAACAAATGCAGGATAATCGCCACTTAGAGAAGAAGAGTATGAGTTACCATGACGATCGGCTTTAGTGCAAGTGGGAGATTGAAAGTAGTATGCACACAAGCCAATCATGTTTGATGATAAAGCATATACTTTGTAACAATCTTATTCATTTATTAATAAAAAGTATTAATTTATTAAAGGCTTTTAATTATCTACATGATCTTGTTTTTATAATATGTGATAAACCCATAGTTTTAAGCAATGCTTTTAGAATAATGATGATGATCATTCTAATGAGATCTAAATTCTTAGAAAGCTTAAAACTAAAATAGTTCCCAATCGTTGGATTACTAAATTGGGGATTAGTGAATCCGGATAGATTGGTACATACGTTGCTTGCTTTCATTGGATGAGGATGATTGATCTCATGATCATTTGTGTGGAGACACTAAAGCAAGTATGTAGGTGCTTATTAGAGAATAAGTTCATCGAACGTTGGCTCGCTAAGGAATACCTAATGGAGTTTTATTTGCTGTCAATAATAGAATTCTCAGTAGTGATAGTAGTACAAGTGATCCTTGGACTTGAGATCATCATAGTATCTTGTGTATGATGAGTTATACTTTGACTTATTCCTTAAGACCCTTAGGGTATATCAAAGGGTATGCTTGGGTATAATAAGTTGTACATGGAGATAATGTATGATCAATAAAGAATCTACAACTTCTAATAAAAGAAGAGAATGTCCTATGTGATTCGATAAATGACAACCCAAAGTAGTCCTTGGCGAAAGCGTAATAAAATTAGAAAGGAGTTTCTAATTTGCATTATTTGAGTTGTGCATTTAAGGATCGAAATACATATAATTAAATAAAATAAGACTTGAAGAATTCCATGTCTTATATTTAATTGGGACATTAGTATGGTGGAAGGATTGAATTGTATTTTAACTATTTACTCAAAGGTTCTTTTATGATTAATGTTGAAATCTATATTATCCGGAAAGTCGCCGATCGCTAGGAGGCTTATCCTATTGTAGAATAAATATTATTTATTTAAATAAATTAATTGTTTAATTTATTTATTTAAATAAGATTAAATTGTTTCTAATTGATTTATTCACAACCGGTTTAATATGGAGAACCTAAAGGGTCACACCATAAAAGGAAGAATAATTATTTAAGAAGTTAATGGCATAATCGTAATAATATAGTTAAGTATATTTAATTTAATCTATGGTGATAGAATAAATTAAATAGCTTAATATTATTATTTAATATTTTAGAAATATTAAATATAAATTAATAAGAGGAGTCTTATTAATATTGTTACAATTATTATTATTTTAATTTCTAAAAGAGTTTAGGAATTAATTTAATATAAGTACTTTCATTTATTCCTAATTGGATTAGGAAAGAAAATTAGTTAAAAGAGTTTAATTAATTATCCCTAATAAGATTAGGGAGCTTAATTAATTAAAAGAATTTAATTAATTAAATAAAACCCAATTTCTTAATTGTTAAGGTGGGTTGCCCACATCTATTAATAAGAGGAGTCTTATTATGGGTGCAGGGGGTTGTTGACTTTTACAACGTAATCATTCCAATTTGTTGGGAGAGTACACCTTTTCTATAGAGATAGAAAAACTAGGGTTTAGCCAACCACCCTTCTTCTTGAATTTTCTTCTTCCTTGGTGGATCACCTCTAGAGGCCAAACATATGGGTGGCTAACGTTGATCAAAGGAAGGAACCAAACCCGGTGGATTCAAGTTGAACGCGAAAGGATTTGGAGGTGAACTTGTACCTGAGGAAGCTCGATCTTCGAGGGTATGATTTTATTCTTTATCTTTTCGTTTAATTAATAATTGTGCATAAAGGGTGATCCGGGTATATGGTTTGTAAATTTTTTAAACTCTTATTTTTCCACGCTTCCGCACTTTTATGCAATTTGATTGCTTTTATGAATATTACAAACCTAACATAAAATAGAAAACATTTTATATAAAACAGAATACTTTTATAAAGTTATTTGTTTTATTAGATTATAAATAGAATATATTATATTTTATTATGCATAGTGTTTGCATAAAGGCTCGCATAATATTTGCATAGTAAAATCTTTTTATATAAAATAGAATAATTTTATAAAATTATTTGTTTTATTAGATTATAAATAGAATATATTATATTTTATTATGCATTGTATTTGCATAGTAAATTTTTTTTATAAAAATGTAATACTTTTATAAAGTTATTTGTTTTATTACATTTTAAATAATATATATATATATATATATATTTTATTATATTTTATTGCATAGTATCATTTCCATTCTCCTATAAATAGGATGCTTAGTTAGAATGGAAAATCACACCAGAAATTCAGAAAATTCTTCTTCTATAATCTTGAGCTTATTTCTTTAGAGTTTTAAGAAGCTTTGAGCGTAAAAAATACTATATGTTTTCTTCAAGAATATCCTCGCCCTACCAGTCGGAATACTCTTCTTTCTAAGGTAAGGGGTATTATTTCTTTCGTATTCATAAAGAGAGCTTTTGTTATTCCATTCTTTATTATTATGTTGGAATATCCTGTCTGTGCGGTTTACGCATGACCTGGTTCCATTATTTATTATTCTGTTGGAATAACCTGTCTATGCGAATTACCGCATACATGGTGAATTCTATTGTTATTCCATTCATTATTATTCTATTGGAATATCACGTACATGCATTATTACGCATGACCGGTTCCATTATTTATTATTCTTTGGAATAACTCGCGTCATCTGAAGTACCGCATACATGGTGAATTCTCGTTGTTATTACATTCTTTATTATTACGTTGGAATATCCTCATGCATGCGGATTACGAATGACCGGTTCCATTCTTTATTATTCTATTGGGAATAACTTTGTTCATGCATGCGATTATCGCATGCACGGTGAATTCTTCATTATTCCATTTTATTATTCTCGCTGGAATAACTCGCCATGTGAATTACTACACGCATGGTGAATGATCCTTTGTATTCATTCTTTATTAAATTATGGAAATGATCTCATCTACGTGGATTACTGCATGGCGCTAAAAAAATCCATTTGCAGTTTCATATATTCTATTATACTCAGTTGGTTAAAGTTTTGGCTTCTATACTCCATGAAATTAGTAGAATATCCTGAATATTTACGCTTCATCTAGTATCTTTTCATTAAAATATTCTTCTAAGCATTCTTGAATTTTACTCCACAAAGCAGTATCATGTTGACAATTTGGACGTAATTGATTTCAGGATAAATTAACTTATAAATCTTTAAAATTTATTCTTGAACTTGTTTTATTGAATTATTATGTCATTGTCATCATCTTCATGCTTATATTGTGATGAAAATCATCTTTGGCTTACGTGCATAAATGGACTTGGTATGATTATGTCCAGGGATCATTCGGTATAATCATGACACAGAATGTTATAAATGATGTGGTAAAAGTCCTCACCGGCCAGTGTAGTGCATCGATAGACGCTTTTGGTATGATTATGACCAGGGATTATTCCGGTATAGTCAACGACCATCGATGATTTAATGAATATCCTTGGCATGTAGTGCGAGGATGACTCGATGATGTGGTTTATTTATTAAAATCTGAGTCTCGGCGATAAAAATTGATGAAAATATTTTAAATCATAGAAGATAGTAGATATTATGCTTCTACTTGACTCTTAATAATGGATTGCTTTTTCCACTTTCTATTAAACTTGATGTCTATCAGTATTTTATCGGTTTAACATTGTTGAAGGCTAATGATAATTTATCCCGCATTATCTTAGTCATAATATTTCTTCTTTCGGGCTAGTTGAGCTCACCCTTTTGCTTTCATTGTTATTCTCTTCAGAAATGAGAACGTGAATTTGACTAGTCGGGGAGCTGAGTGATGGCCCGAGATGGTGTTATAGTAGTCCTCACTATTCTCTAAAATAGTGTAATAATAAATGTAATAAGGACTCTATTTGAGAGTGGATATTATCTGTAAGCAATATTCCTATTTAAACTCTCACTATATTTTTTTCGTGATATATTACACGATGTTTGTATAATTAAGTTTGTATTTGTATTACATACCACGTATTTGGCGACTTTGATTGTAGGTGATGTGTACTATTTTTAGGGCGTCACCATTCTTGTCTTGATAAAATATTCTAATAAAACAAAAACTTTAAATAAAATATAATATATTCTATTTATAATCAAATAAAAATAACTTTATATATATATATATACACTTTCCTTTCTTTCACGTAAACTCCTCTCCCCCCATTTTCATTTTCATTTTCTTCCACGTGGGCCTCACGTGTTCCCCTCTCACCAACAAGTCACCATCATAGGTGGGTCCCACCATATTATATATACTGAATAACTTTCTACCGATTATTTTTAAAAATGGGTAACTGAGGGTCTATAAAATAAGCAAAATTTACATCAATTACTTCATAAAAATCCCCTCAATATTTTTAACAACATTTATCATTATTATTATAACTCGCAATATTTAACAACCAGATCGTTTTCAGGAAAGTGGGGGCTTTCCGATAAGAATTTCTCCCTATTGGCGCGCAATTAGGTGACCAAACCTCTCCTCGACAGAATTTTCTAGACATCGTCAATATTGCAAATAATAATATGAATAAATGTATCGTCTCAATTATTGATTTAATAATATATAAAATATTAACAATAATTGAATCAAATAATGTGAGATACTAAGCAGCAATTACTGTAGCAATAATTGAACAAAACTGAGTGACTTCTCACGTAAGCATCAATAATCAATACCGTGTGCTACTATACAACCACACGTATTACTGTACTTTTATCACCGGGTATTTCAAAAGTTAATGATAAAACTTCCGCCGTTATTTTCGTAAAAAGATATTTCTGTTGTTTTCTCATTCCGACAATTATTCCGTTGTGGGGTCCACCAATAATTTTGCCATCGTACGAATATTCCCTGTTAAAACGAATATTCCCCGACCAATCGAATATTTTATGACAACTTGCATACTTTGCAAAATTTATAAATACTACCCACAACTATAACATTATATCAAATCCACGCTATAATACTTAAAAAAAAAAAAATTTGAGAAAATTAATCTTTATTCACAAAATTTGGGGTCTTAGACAAAATACTCCCTCCATTCCATATTAAATATCCTAATATCTTTTTTAGGATGTTCCAAAATAAATGTCTTATTTCTATATTAGTAACTATATTTATCCTATTTTTTTCTCTTATACCCTCATAATCTATTTAATATACTTATTGGGAATGTGAGAGTTACAATAAAAAATATCTAGAAAATTAAATGACATAGAAAAGAGAAATTATTAGGGTCATAGACATAGACACAGTAAAATCGGTCCAGGGCATGTACCTAGCAACCCGTCCGTCAAAAAAATGAATATGGATTTTACTTTTCTACCATTAAAATCGGAAATTTTTATCCCTACCAATAATGACCCGCCCGTGGGCGCCCAGTCCGCCCGGTCATTTAAAAAAAAACTATTCTATTTCTTCTAGACCTCTGGTTATACTCGAGTACTCTGATACTCTCTAACCGACTTGGATAAGTGTAAGGTATAATAAAATAAAAGGGTCTTTTTTGAGATCAGATCTAAACTGAGAGAGAGAGAGAGACTTAGAGTCCTCAAAAGACAACGACGAGTCGACGACTGAGAAATCCACACTTCGATCGACCACGCCGAGTCGCCGACTGTGTACCTTCTTCCTCTTCGTCTCGAATCTGGGAGATTATCTCTCTATATATAATATATCTCAGTGTTTTATCCTCTTCGTCCCGACTGTGTTGCTTAACTTTTTTATTTTTGGTTGAAGGATCGGATCTACCTTTTTGGTTCAAGGTATGTAATTTTGTTTCACTTTTTTGCCCAAAATATTGAATTCCTTGTTTTTAGGTAAAAAAATTAGTGTGTTTTCAGATGGAAACACATGTTTTCTGGTAAATATAGTAGCCATTCCTAGTAGGTTGTATGCGAGAAAAATTTGAAGTGCCTAATTGTTAGGTTTTCCGTGTCTTAGCTGTTGTTTACAGAGTATTTATGTTTACGGTGAACAATTGAAGAGTGTTCTCTATGTTTTTTCTTGACATGGGATTAAGGATTTATAGATCGATTATTTCTACTGTCAACAATTGAAGGATATAAGAACGGTTGGCCTCAATTTTATTTTTGTTGTTAACTAAAGCAACTTTCACCTTCTCTTTTTATTTGGGAGATTGAGATGATATTAGAGATCCCTACTCAGGGAGCTAGTCTGAAAGAATGAAATAGTGTGTGAACTTCTAAAGTAGCTTGTATTGAAACTGTTGCTTTAGGTTGTTGAGGTGTGAAGCGTTATCTATCTATTCTTTAAATGAATAGTATTAATTGTGCTAATTTAAAATTATAGTCAAAATAGGGGTCAGCTATTTAACCTTATTTTATTTGTTCATTTGGTTTATTTTAGTGGGTTTGGTTGTAGAAAATAATTGTTGTTGTGTAATGGCTAATTTTGTAGAATTTATGAGTATTGACATTGTGTTATAATGTCTATATGTTATAGAGTAGTCCTTCACTGTTAAGACTTTATGAAGAGCAATTGAGGTACTGAATGAGCAATTGTGTTATATGAAGAATTTATGAGTATTGGCATAGCTTGTGCCTATGACATGTTTGATTGTATGCTTGATGCTTCATACAACTGTTAAGACTTAAGACCAAAATGAACAATTGAGGTACTGTTATAAAGTAGTCCTTCACTTTGTCTGCTGCTTGCTGCTTCTAACATATATAATGACACATTTATGCATATTTTTGCACAGGATGTCAACTGTCAAGCCATTCTTTCACTAGCAGATGGGATTGCAAGTATGCATTTGGAGCTTATTTCTGTTGATGGTGACATGTCAAATGAAATGAATAGACAGAATAGTCTTGGTTTGATATGTGTAATGTGTACTTTATCATTTAATATTTATCAATCAGATTGGTTTTTCTCATTTGTATCGTTGTATGTATTAGTAATATGTTACTCATTTAGTCATTTCCTTCTTTTCAAGTATTTATAGATTTTTTTTATAAAAAAAGAAAAAGCCTCATGGGCGAAGCCAGTTTGGCCCAATCAAATAATTTACGCCGCTTAATTCTAAATCACCAAAACCTCGAAGTTATTTTGACCCGGTCCGTTGATGGTCCGGCCCGTTTGTCAGGTCTACATTGACAAGTGAAAAAATAATTATTGGGATCATAGAAAAGTGAAAAAATAAATTTTGGGGTTATAGAAAGTGAAAGTAATTATTGAGCTCATTGAAAAGTGAAAAAAAATATTTTAATTAATAAGTAATTAAAAAGGGTAATTAGGTAAAAAAAATATTAATCAGAGTGCCGAAACTAATTAGGACGTTTATTTTGGAACGGAAGGAATAAGTATCATCTCATACATGATTCAGTTGCCTATTTGATAAACATTATTAATAATAATACTCCAATCATTTTAAACCTCAAAGAATGTACAAAATAGTTATAACACTTCCGATCTTTTAAATTTATTTATTTTTTAAAATTTGTTTAAAAAATTAAATATCTTGCAGATATTTAACTTGGTCGATGAACTTCTATACATATCTGGTTATCAAGCTGAGAATTTAGTAGGAAATATTGCTAGAATATCCAACTTATTTTATATATCGATACTTTATATATTGCTTTTGAAACCCGTGGCATGGCTTTTTTAAATTCTAAGTGGCTTTTTTCAGAACCTACATATTACAATATAGTAAATCTAAGAATATATTTTAGAGGCCTAGTGGGAAGCCTCGAAAAGTTTTTAGGGTACTTTACATAAGTATATAATAAATAGAAAGTAATTATAAGAAAAGTATATCAACTAAATAATTACAAAAAGAATATAATTATTACAAAAATAGTACAATTCACATTAATAAGGAAACCTAAAATCAAGGATAACTAATAATTCAAATTCAAATTCAAATTCAAATCTTGTCTCTAACAACAATTTCAAATCCATAATTTAAAATTCAAATCAAAATGAAGAAATTAAAAAAAAAAATTATGAAGGAGTTATTGTACATCATCCTCCTCCCTTCCTCCTCATTGCCGCTATATCGTCATTAGCCGTCAGCCGCCATCATATATCGCCGCCATACCACCAACGAGTTGCTATTCTAAATTTTTTGACGATTTGGTTACCAACAAAAAAAATTAAAATGTTTACCTTTATACTGAAGTTTGGCTACCAACCGCATCACATTTAAAATAAAATGGTAATCAAATAAAATTGAATTAGTTAATTTATCGAAAAGTTTGGTAACCAACTCGTATGAAGTTTGGTTACCAAATCCGCATCACATTCAAAATAAATAAGTAATCAAATAAAATTGAATTGGTTACCTTATCGGAATGTTTGCTACCAACTACATGATTGCTTCTGCTACTAACGTATTTATTTGCTGATACTGGGGTGGAGGTGGAGAATGAACCAAAGGAAGTGGGCGACGGAGGGAGGAGAAGGGGAGGGAGGAGGGGAGGAGAAAGGGGCGGATGGAAGGGGAGGCAGGGGCGAGAGGAGGGAGGAGGGGTAAGCGGGAGGAGGGGAGGCGGGAGGCGGGAGGAGGGGGAGGCGGGGAGGAGGGAAGGGGGAGGCGGGAGGAGGGGAGGAGGGGAGGAGGGGGTGGGGAGAGAGTGGCGGGAGGAGGTGGAGGCGGAGGAGGGAGGAGGGTAGGCGGGGAGGAGGGGGGCGGAGGCGAGGGGTGGGACAGGAGGAGGAGGAGGAGGAGGAGGAGGAGGAGGAGGCGGAGGTGGAGGGAGGGAGGATAAGAAGAAGGGAAACAGAAATGGAGTGGGAGAAAATCGTGGGAGAGATGGGGAGAAAATTGTAGGAGAGATGGTAATTGTGTGCATAATTAAAGGGATAAGATTGCACTTTTTTTTGTAATTAAATATTGCATATCACTCTTTTTGTAATTATTTTATTTGTACTCTTTTTATGTAATTATTTTTAAAAATGTAATAGAATATGTAATTGTCCCAAGTTTTTAATCTTAGGGGCCAATTTACCCTTTTAATCTTCTAGATCAAATATATGATCTTTATAAAATAATCAAAAAATAAAGTAAAAAAATAAAATGGATTTATATTGATAAATTTATCAAGTGGTCATTCACAATATATTTTAATATCTCTCAAATCACTTGAATGAATATCTATCAAATCTCTTAACTAGACATCTCTTTATATATAATATACATTACAAGTTAACTTGCTAATAATAAAAAAAAATAAAATTAAGGGCTTTTAATTTCCTTATGTGCCCCACCATTTGTTTAGTTGTAACCTTACAAAATTCAACCTTTTAATTTTCCAAACTTCTCATCTTTAAATAACATTATTTCTAACACTCCCCCTTGAATGACCACTTTCTAAGAATATATCTCGTTAAAAACATTACTAAAAAAAAATCTTGAGGAAAAAAAATATGGCCAAAGAAATGAGTACAATATTCTTATATATCTTCTAGTGCATAGAATTTTCATTGTTCATGGTAAAAATATCCTTAAGTTGACGCATGCCAATGTTGTGCACCATCTTCTTAAAAATCGCAGTTGGTAACGACTTAGTGAACATATCAACTAAATTATCACATGTTCGTATTTGTTTGACATTAATATCACCACTATTATGGAACTCGTATGTATAAAAGAATTTTGGTGCAATATGTTTGGTTTTATCGTCCTTGATATAGCCTCCCTTAATTTGAGTAATACAGGCAACATTATCTTCGTATAATATCATTGGACTATTTATGATTGATGATAATCCATAGTTCTCACGAATATGTTGAATTACTGATCTCAACCAAACACATTCACGACTCATTTCATGAATTGCTATAATCTCTGCATGATTTGAGGAAGTAGTAGAAATTATTTGCTTAACAGATCTCCATGAAATATCAGTATTTCCATAAGTAAATAAATATCATGTTTGTGATTGACCTTTGTGTGGATCATAAAGGTAACCTGCATGAGCATATCCAACTAACTGTGATTTTGATCCAATTGGATAAAATAATCCCAACTCAGTAGTCCCACGAAGATATAGTAAAATATGCCTAATTCCATTCCAATGCCTTCGAGTTGGTGCAGAACTATACCTTGCTAGTAAGTTAACTGCAAATGCTATATCAGGTCGTGTGAAATTTGTAAGATACATCAAAGCACCAATTGCATTAAGATATGGTAATTCAGGACCAAGAGTTTCTTCATCATCTTCTTGTGGTCGAAACGGATCTTTCTTGACATCAAGTGATCGATCCACCATTGGAGTGCTCAAAGGATGAACTTTATCCATGTAAAATTGCTTCCGGACTTTTTCTATGTATATTGATTGATGAACAAGAATTTTATTTGGAAGATGTTTAATTTCTAGGCCAAAAGGAAATTGTCTTACCAAGATCTTTCATTATTGTTTATTTATTTTCTCTTCTGTTAGGTTCTTTGTGTTCTACTACTAGTGTGAGATCCCGAATTTTATGAAATAAAAGTATTCAATTTTTTTATTTTGGTAAATAGTTAAATTGATAAGAGTTTAAAGTTAAGGGTGATATGTAAAAAAATTTCAAAGTAAGCAAGTTGTCATAAAATAACCAGTAGTAAAAGTACAATAATACGCGTGGTTGCATAGTAGCACACGGTATTAATTATTGTTGCTTACGTGAGAAGTCACTCAGTTATACTCAATTATTGCTACAGTAATTGTTGCATAATATCTCTCATATTATTGATTCAATTATTGACACATTATCATCTGCATAATATTTATTATTATTAAATCAATAATTGAGATGACAAAGTTATTCATATTATTATTTGCAATATTGATGATGTCTAGAAGTTCTGTCAAGGAGAGGTTTGGTCACCTAATTGCACGCCAATAAGGAGAAATCCTTATCGGAAAGCCCCCTCTTTCCTGGGAACGACCTGGTTGATAAATATTGTGAGTTATAATATTAATGATGAATAAGTTCGTGTTGATTAAAGATGAAATTGATAGTTTCATTGTGTTGGGATTATTAGTGTTAGAGGAAATCGACATCTATTTCGATAATAATGGATGTCTGGAAGTTATATTGACCAATCGGGTAATTAATCGGATAAATGAGGAATTAATTGCTATTAATTCACATGCTTATAACTATTTGTTCACATGTGTGTACTATTGATTCACATGCATGTACTATTAGGGGAGCTGGTGCAAGATTGATAATACTTGCATAACTAAATTAAAAATGGAGGTATAGATGAAGGTGCTATACTATAATTATTTTTTTCACATGTATAGAACTATTGAGTCGGATGATTGTACTATTGATTCACATGATATACTATTAGGGGAGGTGGTGCAAGTTTGATAATACTTGCAGGACTAAATTAAAAATGAAATAAAAGATGAAGGTATTGTACTGTAATATTTTGAGCCCCAAAACGTGCAATTATCAAAACTATATTTTTCTATAAATAGAAGTTCATTCTTCCTTCATTCTCACCAATTCACTGAGACTCACAAGAGCAATTATAGAGAGAGAAGCTATATAGAGAGAAGCTATAGAGATAGAAGAAGAGTAGTCCGCTACTTCACTACTCCAAAGATCCAAATTTCTTTCCGAGGTAAGGGGTATTATTTATTTCATATTTTGAAGAGATGTTATTTTTCATATTCGTATGAATATTATATTCGTTCAATATTCGTAAGGAATATCATCTTCGTTCAATATTCGTAGGAATATTATTTTCGTTCAACAGTCGTAAGGGGTATTATTTCTTCGTAAATGATATTATTTCTTTCAATATCATTATGCCGGAATATTGGTACGAATTTTATTGTGGAATTTCTACCTTTTTGTGTCGGGATTACTATTCACTCTAGTATTATTCACTCGGATATTTGGGACACTTTTCGTGCCGGAGTACTATTTATGAGTTACTATTCACGGGTTATTATTCACCTGGTTACTATTTACTCTAGTATTATTCACTCGGGTATTCGGGGCACTTTTTATGCCAGAGTACTATTCACGAGTTACTATTCATGGGTTAGTATTCACCCAGTTACTATTCACTCTAGTATTATTCACTCGGGTATTTGGGACACTTTTCATGCCGGGGTACTATTCACGAGGTACTATTCCCGAAGTACTATTCACAGGATACTATTCACGGGATACTATTCACCCGAAAAATATATTTCTTTTCTGTCCAAATTATTTTTGGTACATGAATATTATTCTTGAATTTTACTCCACAAAGAAGTATCATGTTGACAATTTGAATATTTTTAAACTCTGGATAAATTTAAAGTCTTTAATATTTATCATTGATTTCGTTTGATTAATGCTTATATTATTGTCATCATCCTCATGCTTATATTGTGATGAAAGTCATCTTTGGCTTACGTGCATAGATGGACTATTGATTATTGGTTTTACAGTTGTATATCTTTGGCTTACGTGTATAGATAGACTATTGATTATTGGTTTTACAGTTGTATATCTTTGGCTTACGTGCAAAGATGAATTGTTGATTATTGATTTTATAGTTATATATCTTGGGCTTACGTGCAAAGATGGACAGGTGTATGACATGATCATAACCACTGATGATAATAACGAATATCCTTGGCCCGTAGTGCATGGATAATTCGATGATGTGATTAAGCGGGATCATGACCATTAGTTAACAAATTGAATGTCTTTGGTAGTAGTGCAATCGACAGACATTAATTGATTGGTATGATCACATGACCATTGGTTTTGTAGTTGAATATCTTTGGCCCATAGTGCAAAGGTAGACAACTGATTGGTATGATCATTGTTATTACATTTGAATATCTTTATCCTTTGGGGTAAGGATATTGAGTTAACGTTCTATTAAGCCTTTGTGGCAAGGAGAAACTGTTGATTTACATGATTATAAATATGAATTGTGGATTTAACTATAATCTTTGGTGGTTCAGGTGAAGACAGATGATGAGAGTTCTTTTTGTCTTGGGTATAACAAAGAACTATTGATGAGTATTACAGGAATGAAATATTAATGATGGACTTTTAATCTAGAGGAGATAGTAGACATTATGTTCTACTTG
This sequence comes from Panax quinquefolius, assembly GCA_020205615.1. Taxonomy (NCBI): domain Eukaryota; kingdom Viridiplantae; phylum Streptophyta; class Magnoliopsida; order Apiales; family Araliaceae; genus Panax; species Panax quinquefolius. Next base: position 119,928,588 of record CM035161.1, on the reverse strand, counting down.
ACTCTTCTAATGGATTGCTTATTCCGCTGCAGTTAAACTTGATGTTTATTGTATTTTATTAGTTTAACACTGTTGAAGGCTAAGGATAATTTATTATGCATTATCTTAGTCATAATATTTCTTACTGGGCTAGTTGAGCTCACCCTTTTGTTTTTTTTTTCTTCAGGAAATGAGAATATAGCTAGGACTAGTTGGGGAATAGAGTGACAGTCCGAGATGGTTGTTTTAGCAGTCATCACTACTTAGTGTGATATTAAGTGTAATGAGGATTGAATTTGAGTTTGTATACTATCTATGAGACAATATTCATGTTTAAACTCAGCTATGCTTTGTCGTATTTTTTACACGACAGATGCATAATTAAGTTTGTAGTTGAATTCTGTACCGTGTATCTAACGACTCAGAATGGGTGATATATGCCTGCTTTGGGGGCGTCAAAGTTGGTATCAAAGCTTAGGGATATGATCCCTGGCTGAGATGTGAGACAAGAACTAGGCGGGGAGAGACGGGGAATTCCTTCGCTAGTATGACCTACCTAAGTTTATTTGGTATTTAATTGGTCGGTCAGAATATAGGGATAATATGTGGCATGTCAATTAGCCTTTGTTTTGAAGATGTATTCTAGAATGATATCTAAAATACAGGAGATGAGAAATGGGAAAATCATGATAGAGAGGAAATAACTGGGAAGGTACAATCCGAAAAGAAAGCAAGGTATTCTCATCTCTTCGAACTACCAGATACGTAAATTTCGAGGGCAAAATTTCATAAGGAGGGGAGATTGTGAAATTCCAAATTTTATGAAATAAAAGTATTCAATTTTTCTATTTTGGTAAATAGTTAAATTGATAAGAGTTTAAATTTAAGGGTAATATGTGAAAATGTTTCAAAGTAAGCAAGTTGTCATAAAATAACCAGTAGTAAAAGTACAGTAATACGCGTGGTTGCATAGTAGCACACGATATTAATTATAGATGCTTACGTGAGAAATCACTCAGTTATACTCAATTATTGCTACAGTAATTGCTGCATAATATCTCACATATTATTGATGTGACACCCCCAAAATAGGTATACAAAGTATTCCTTAGGAACACAAAGTCTGGAGTTGACTCGAAGTATTCCTTCTTCATCGATTCTTGCTTCCAGAATAACACCTTCTTGTACTTTCTTCCTCATACGCATCAGCTCTAGGTCCGTACGTTGAGCAGCTTTAACTTTATCAATTAAAGTTGGTTCTACTCGTATATTCGATATCATCACATGGGTCCCTAGAGTCTTTAACTTTATCTTCATCATTTGTAAGTTATACGAAATGGGTTTTTGTGTTAAAAACATCTCACTCGTAACCGCATACGATATTCTACTCAACGCGTCAGCTACCACGTTCGCTCTTCCACGATGATATTGAATGGTATGGTCGTAATCTTCAACAGCTCGAGCCAACGTCTTTGGCGCATTATACGTTCATTTTGGTTGAAGAAAAATTTAAGGGTTTTAGAAATGGGTTTTGTACTGGGGTCAATACAAAATTCGATTTCACACTCTGGGGTAGGCCAGGAAGTTCTTCAAGTTCAAGTTAAAGTCCTATGTACCGAGGTTATACCACAAGTTAAAGTTTTGTGGAGAAACCATGCTATTGAGGAAATGACCTGGGAGTTGGAAACAGAAATGAAAGCGAGGTATCCTCATCTTTTGAAACACACCAGTATCGTCATCGTCAATTTCGAGGACGAAATTTCATAAGGAGGGAGGTTGTAAGACCCCAAATTATTAATAAATGAAATTTATTTTCCTCTATTTATTATTTTGAAATAGTAAGGGTTGATTTGATTAATGTGGATAGTTATGGGTAAAATACTGCAAATATGTCGAATAAGCAAATGGTTATAAAATATTCATTATTGTTTGGAATATTCGTTTGGTCGTGGAATATTAAATCGCTTGGGAATATTCATACGACGGCGAAGTCTTTTGTGGGCCCCATAACTTGAAAGAGATTGGATGAAGAAAATGACAAATATAAGTTGTTTATAAATAACTTGTAGTTATTCTGATTATCTTTGTTGGAATACCCTTGGTTAAAACACACTAATAATCTGCGTTGTTGAACAGAAGTACAACGATTGCACCAATTATTGATTCTTACGTAAGAAGGCACTACTCAATAATTGTTACAAAGTAATTACTATTCAAGATTTTATTTTATTGATTCAATAATTCTTTGCGTTGATATTTTATATTACTGTTGTTTCAATAAATATTCATTACACAAGATTTTCCATTATCGAAGCAATAATTCATATTATCTGAATAATATTATTAGATAACATTATTGGAAATGTCTAGAAAGTTACATCAAGGAGAGGTTTGGTCACCTAATTGCGCGCCCGATGGAGAGAGATCCTTATTGAAAGCCCCTCTTCCTGAGGAGCAGTGCAGTTGCCAAGATCTTGTGATTCTGTAATATTATTTGTGAATAATTAATTATTGATTTATATGATGAGGAAAATATTGATTTTATGTGGATATAGATGGAGAAAATTTTTAAAATGACAATTGTTGAAAATTAATATTTTATCATTTTCGATAAAATAATTCATTTAAATATATTATTTTAATAATATATTAACGGTGATATTTTATAATGAATGTGGGATATATGAGTATATGAGGAGGAAGAGTATTTTTGTGGCATTAAATGATTAACACATGTTTTGTGTGTCGGTGGACCCCCATTTCTTGATCGAAATTTGATTATAGCACAGAAAATCGTCTGCATTTGTGGATTTCGGTCAATTTCTGCTTGGAATTTGGAAAAACTTTCTTCCGCAAAGTTGTAGAAATTGAATTTCCTATAAAAACTCATGAGATTCAATTTTCTGATAAAAGGGCTATTTATTATGAATTATTGAAGTTTGGAGTTAGAAATAATTGATTTTGGGAGTTTTAATTAATTATTTTGAGAAAAACGTTTTTGGTGAGTTTGTGAACCTCATTTAACATGTGCTATGGCTGAAATCAGATTTCAAAGGTGGGCTAAGGAATTTTGTTTATAAATAATATTATTATATTCAATTTTCTGCTTTGGTGTTCTTAGCGATTTCCTATAAATAGGGTCTTGGGTTAGAATTGAAAATCACACCAAAAAGCTGAAGTTTTCTCTCTCTATATTATCGGCGTATTCTTGTGAGTATTTTGAGTATACTTTGAGTATTGCTATCTGATGCAAGTTCAAGTCATAGCTTATATCCTGTTTCAACTAAGTCTTTGTCTTTCGAGGTAAGGATGTTATTTTATTCGAAAATGATATTATTTCTTCAATATCATTATGTCGAAATATTGGTTGGAAATTTTATTAAATTTGGAACTTTTTCATGCTCGGGAGTTACTATTCATGAGTTCTTTATTCACGAGTTACTATTCATGAGTTACTATTCACGAGTTACTTATTCACGAGTACTATTCACGAAGCGTGAAGATGTTTTTTGTGAAATTTCTATCTTTTGGTGTGGAGTTACTATTCACGTATACTAAGCACTATTCACGATATCTGACTTATTCACGAATCGACACTATTCACCTAAAAATGAAATTTCTTCTTTTTGTCCAAAATATCTATTATGGATACTAGCTTTGATTGTATCCATGTTTTGAATCATTCTTGAATTTTACACCACTATGATTATTTTTGAGGTATTTTTGGACATGGATAAAACAAAGTACGAATCCTTAATCCTTAATCCTTGTCATTTTGTTTCACCGGATTCGTTTTTTAAAAATATTTTCATCATCCTCGGTCTTAAATGATGATATTATTGAATATCTTTGGCTGTGGTCAAAGATGAATGATTTCTTGATGAATATCTTTGGCCGTGAGTGCAAAGATGAGCAGTGTTGAGATGAACATGACCAATCGATTAATATCTTTGGCTCGTAGTGCAAAGATGAGCAGTGTTTAGATGAACATGACCAATGATGAATATCTTTGGCTCAGTAGTGCAAAGATGAATATTTGATTCGGATATATATTGATTGATGTTACGAGGATAAAATATCGATGATGAACTTTTAAATTCATATATAGAAGATAGTAGTTTGCATTCTCTACTTAACTCTTCTAATGAATTATTATTTCCATCTTGAAGATTGATTTAAAACCGGTTGTCTATTGTATTCTATTAGATTTTTCCTATTGAAGACTAACGATAATTTGTTGTATATTATCTTAGTCATAATATTATTCTTCTTTGGGCTAGTTGAGCTCACCCTTTTCCTTGTTGTTCAATTTTTCTTCTCGGGAGGCGAGAATGTAGCGAGTACTAGTCGGGTATGGAATGAAGGTTCTAGAGAGAGTTGTTTAGTAGTCCTCACCATTTTGTAAAATAATGTATCAATAATTATGATGGGGATTTATTTGCGTGTGAATATTGTCTAGATGGCAATATCTGTATTTAAACTCACAGTTTATATGTTGTAATAATAAAGTTGTAGTTATTTCTGTACCATGTATTTGGCGACTCAGAATGGGTTGGATGGAATGGACCTATTTTGGGGGCGTCACAGTGATGACTCATTATTGCGCTCTAATAACTGAGCTCAATTCATAACATCTGAATATAAACACAATTTATGAGAAATGAGGTATTGACGTATTTCGGGTTTCAAACCTCTTAGAAACATTCGCGTCATTCACTCCTCATTATCGATCAAATGGGATGCAAACCGGGATAACTCAGCAAATTTAGCCTCGTATTGCGACACAGTCATATTGTTTTTCTCCAACTTGATAAACTCTACCTCCTTCATGTGACGAATACTTTTGGGAAAGTACTTGTCGTTGAACAACTCTTGGAACTTCTCCCAAGACATCTTGAGTGCGTCAGGATGGGTACGTTTTACAGATTCCCACCAGTAATCAGCCTCTTCACGCAATATAAAGGTGGCAAAGGGAACCTTTTGCTCCTCGGAGCATCCCAAGACTTCAAATATCTTGGTGATCTGCTTTAACCATGTCTCCGCCTTAAGTGGTTCAGGCTTTCCCAAAAACTCTGGTGGTCCTAGCTCCTTGAACTGCTTAGCGGTGACCGATCGTAGATTGCAATTATTTCCACCTATATTTTGAACAAGAGTCTCTCTTACCTGATGTTGCATGAATCGCATAAAGCCTCTGAACATCCCATCGTTCATCATTTGATCGGTGTTGTTATTTTCCTGAGGATTATTGTCTTCCTGTTGCACATTATCCTGGGTATTGATCGTTGGTGACTCAACGGTCTCATGTGCTTCATTGTTAATCTCAACATTTTTAGATGCCATTTTCAAACACTGTCATAAAACAAGGGTTAATTAACATATCACATATTATCCCTATACTCTGATCGACCAATTAAATACCAAATAAACTTAGGTAGGTCATACTAGCGAAGAATTCCCGCCTCTCCCCTCCTAGTTCTTGTCTCACATCTCGGCCGAGGATCATATCCTAAGCTTTGATACCAACCGTGGCGCCCCCAAAACAGGTATACATCACCCATCTTGAGTTACCAAATACATGGTACAAAATTCAAATACAACTTAATTATACAACAGTTGTGTAAAATACAACAAAACATAATCTAAGAGTTTTAATAAGAATATTGTCATCTAGACAATATCCACACTCAATGGAGTCCTCATTACATTTATTGTCACACTATTTAACAGAATTGTAAGGAATACTAATGCTATCATCTGGATTGTCACTCCGTTCCCTGACTAGTCCCGGCTACGTTCTCATTTCCTGAAGAGAACAGTGAAAGAAAGGGTGAGCTCAACTAGCCCAGTAAGAAATATTATCACTAAGATAATGCAGAATAAATTATCCTTAGCCTTCAACAATGTTAAACTGATAGAATATAATAGACAACAAGTTTAACTGCAGCAGAATAAGCAATCCATTAGAAGAGTCAAGTAGAGCATAAAATCTACTATCTTCTATGATTTAAAAAGTTTTTCATCAACTTTATCGCTGAGACTCAGCTTAATAAATAAAATCGAATCATCCCTGCATCACAGCCAAGGATATTCATGTAATCGTCAATGGTCATGACTATACCGAATAATCCCTCGTCATAATCACACCAACAATTGTCCATCAATGAACTACAGGTCAATGAGGACTTTTACCGCATCATTCGTCACATTATGGTCATGATTATACCGAATAATCCCTGGTCATAATCATACCAAGTCCATCTATGTATGTAAGCCAAAGATGACTTACATCATAATATAAGCATGAGGATGATGACAATGATATAATAATTCAATAAAACAAGTTCAAGGATAAATTTTAAAGATTTATAATTTTAATTTATCCAAAATTCAATAACGTCCAAATTGTCAACATGATACTTCTTTGTGGAGTAAAATTCAAGAATGCTCAGAAGAATATTTCCATGAAAAGATACTGGATGAAGCGCAAATATCAAGGATATTCCACTAATTTCATGGAGTATAGAAGTCAAAACTTTAACCAACTGAGTAAAATAAAATATATGAAACCGCAAATGGATTTTTTCCCGCCATGCGGTAATCCACGTAGACAGATCATTTCCACAATTTAATAAAGAATGAATACGAAGGATCATTCACCATGCATACTGATATCCACATAGACAAAAGTTATTCTAACGTAATAATAAAGAATAGAATAATAGAAGAATTCACGAGCATGCATAATCCGCGCAGATGAGTTATTCCAATGAATAATAAAGGATGGAACCGAATCAATGTGAACCAGAACACAAAAGCGGATATTCCAACAGAATAATAATGAATGAAACCCAGTCATGCGTAATCTCGCATGCATGTGATATTCAAATGTAATAATAAAGAATGGAATAACAACAGAATTCACTGTGCGTCGATAGATCGCATAGATGAAGTTATTCTAACAAAAAAATAAAGAATGGAATAACAGAAGAATTTCACCATGTATGCAGTACTTCGCATTGACAGGTTATTCCAACATAATAATAAAGAATGAAATAACAACCCTTACGAGTATTGAAAGAAAATAACTCTCTCCACGAATACGAAAGAATAATACCCCTTACCTTAGAAGAAAACTGGAATAGTGAGGTAGCAGATTTCTCTTCTCCTTTCTCTCTATAATTTCTCTCTATAATAATTGCTTTATAGCTTTAGTGAATTTGTGAAAAATAATGAAGGAATAAGCTTTTATTTATAGGAAAATATAGTTTCGATAATTGCACGTTTTGGGGCTCGAAATATTACAGTATAATACCTTCCTCTTTTTCTTCATTTTTAATTTAGTCCTGCAAGTATTATCAAACTTGCACCACCTCCCCTAATAGTAAATAATGTGAATCAATAGTTCAATCATGTGAATCAATAGTTATAATCATGTGAAAATACGAATAACAATATAGTACCTCCATCTATACCTCCATTTTTAACTTAGTCATGCAAGTATTATCAATCTTACACCACCTCCCCTAATAGTACAAGAATGTGAATCAATAGTACACACATGTGAACAAATAGTTATAATCATGTGAATTAATAACAATTAATTCCTTATTTATCTGATTAATTACCCGATTGGTCAATATAACCTCAAGACATCAATTATTATCGAAATAAATATAGATTTCCACTAACACTAATAAATCCAACACAATGGAACAATCAATTTCATCATTAATCAACACGAACTTATTCATCATTAATATTATAACTCACAATATTTAACAACCAGGTCGTTCCCAGGAAAGAGGGGGCTTTTCGATAAGAATTTCTCCTTATTGGTGCGTAATTAGGTGACCAAACCTCTCCTTGACAGAACTTCTAGACATTGCCAATATTGCAAATAATAATATGAATAACTTTGCCATCTCAATTATTGATTTAATAATATAACATATTATGCGAGATGATCTTGTGAATAATTGAATCAATAATATGAGAGATTTGATCACAAACCATTCTTGTAGCAATAATTGAGTATAACGAGTGACTTCTTACGTAAGCATCAATAATCAATACCGGTGTGCTACTATGCAACCACGCGTATTCATCGTACTTTTTACTACCGGGTAGTTCAACGGTTTTAACGATAACACTTTCATTTGTTATTTTATAAAAAGATAATTACGCTGTTTTCTAACTACAACAATACTTCCGTTGTGGGGTCCACCAATGATTGTGACGTTGTACGAATATTCCCTGTTAAAACGAATATTCCCCGACCAATCGAATATTATATAACCACTTGCTTACTTTGCAAAATTTGTAAATATTACCCACAACTATAATATTATATCAAATCCACACCATAATATTCAAAAATATATTTCGAGAAAATTATTCTTTATTCATAAAAGATGGGGTCTTACAACCTCCCCTTCTTATGAAATTTTGTCCTCGAAATTAGGGTACGTACCTGGTATATCGAAGAGGTGAGGATATCTTGACTTCATCTCAGATTCTAACTCCCAGGTCATTTCTTCCACATCGTGGTTTCTCCACAAAACTTTAACTTGAGGTATATCCTTGGAGCGTAGAATATGATCCTTCTTATCCAAGATTTTAACAAGTAATTCTTCATACGTTAAATCTTCCTCTATCTCGTCTGGTTCTAATTCAATAATGTGGTTCGGGTCTTTCACATATTTACGTAACATAGATATGTGAAAAACGTTATGAACACGAGACATACTTGGCGGTAAGGCGAGTCTATATGCCACAGTTCCTACTCGATCGAGGATTAAAAATGGGCCAATGTATTGAGGATTGAGCTTTCCTCTCTTTCCAAATCTCGTAACTCCTTTCCATGGAGCAACACGTAACAACACATGATCTCCAATATTGAGTTCCACGTCCTTTCGATGAAGATCAGCATAACTCTTTTGTCGATCTTATGAGGTTTTTATACGTTGTCGGATCGTTTGAATCTTTTCCGTAGTCATACGTAACGTACCAACTCTGGTCCTAACAACGTTGCTTCACCCACCTCATCCCAGCATACTGGAGAACGACACTTTCTTCCATACAACGTCTCAAATGGAGCCATGCCAATACTTGCTTGATAACTATTGTTGTAGGAAAACTCCACCAATGGTAAGAACTTGTCCCAACTTCCCTTGAAGTCAAGGACACAGAGTCTTAATAAATCTTCAAGAGTTTGAATAGTCCTTTACGACTGCCCATCCGTTTGAGGATGATAAGTCGAACTAAATCGTAAATCCGTGCCCATATCTTTTTGCAAACTAACCAAAAATCTTGAAGTGAATCTTGGGTCTCGATAGGAAACTATGTATACTGGCATACCATGCAATCTTACAATCTCGGGTATGTACATACTAGCAAGACGTTCAAGTGTAAAAGTTTCTCATATCGGTAAAAAATGAGCAGACTTGGTCAATCTATCAACAATGGCCCAAATCGCATCTATACCTTGAGAAACCTTGGGAAGACCAGTAACGAAACCCATGGTAATGTGCTCCCACTTCCATTCTGGAATTTCAAATGGTTGTAATGGACCTTTTGGCACTTGATGCTCTGCCTTGACTTATTGACAAGTTAGACACCTTGAGATAAACCCGCTATCTCTCTTTTCATATTTCTCCACCAAAATATATGTCGAAGATCATGATACATTTTGGTACTCCCAGGATGGATTGTAAACGGTGTGTTGTGCGCCTCCATCATGATTTTATACTTTAAGTCAGAATCGTTAGGAAAACAAAGTTTGGAGTTGACTCGAAGTATTCCTTCTTCATCGATTCTTGCTTCCGGAATAGCGTCTTCTTGTACTTTCTTCCTCATACGCATCAGCTTCAGGTCCGTAAGGTGAGCAACTTTAACTTTATCAATTAAAGTCGGTTCTACTCGTATATTCACTATCATCACATGGGTCCCTAGAGTCTTTAACTCTATCTTCATCATTTGTAAGTTATACGAAATGGGTTTTTGTGTTAACAACATCGCACTCGTAACCGCATACGATCTTTTACTCAACGCGTCAGCTACCACATTCACTCTTCCACGATAATATTGAATGGTATGGTCATAATCTTCAACAGCTCGAGCCAACATCTTTAGCGCATTATACGTTCGTTTTGGTTGAAGAAAAATTTAAGGGTTTTAGAAATGGGTTTTGTACTGGGGTAAATACAAAATTCAATTTCACGCTCTAGGGTAGGCCAGGAAGTTCTTCGAAAATACGTCAGGAAATTTATTAACGATAGAAATATCATTTAAAAATTGTGACTCTCATCCAAGACTTGGATAGCACATGAAATGAAGGTTTCTACTAATGAAGTTTCAACCAATAAGTCAAAGTCTAACTTCTCTAGGGTCAAATTTAAACGTTGAGCGCAAGAAAGAGAGATAAAAGAATGGGTATAACCGGTATCTAATAAGGTATAGACTTCAAGAAGAATTTATAATTAACTAACCTGCTGTACTAACTTCATTCGTCACTCTCTTTTGAGAAGTCACGAAAAATGCTCTTCCCGAAACCACATGACTTTGTTTTGTCCGTATCCGCCTTTGGTGCCACCGTTCCAGCTGGACTTAACTTTGGTGCACGACAAAATCAGGCTAGCTGACCTTCTTTTCCGCAATTGTAATATTCTTTGGACTGCATCACGCAGTTTGGACTGATATGTCCCTCCCCTCCGTATTTGAAGCATATAATTGGTGGTCATTCTCCTTCCTTGAAAATGGGTGTTGGTGCTGTTGTCTTTCCATCATTGTTGAACCTTCTCTTCTTGAAATTTCCACTCCAATTATCTTGGCCATGATTATCACCGAAGTGGTTACCATTCTTGGCATGATAATTTCCCCCACAATGGTTATCATTGTTCCGATGGCCATTGCCACCGGTATGATTATTATCGTGTTGCTAGTCATTACCTTTTGGTTGTGCTGACTCATTTTCGCGCTCTAATAACAGAGCCCTATTCACAACATCTGAATACAAACATAATTTGTGAGAAATGAGGTATTGACGTATTTCGGGTTTCAAACCTCTTAGAAATATTCGCATCATTCACTCCTCATTATCGACCAAATGGGATGCAAACCGGGATAACTCCGTAAATTAAGCCTCGTATTACGACACGGTCTTATTTTTTTGCTTCAACTTGATAAACTCCACATCCTTCATGTGACGAATACTTTTAGGAAAGTACTTGTCGTTAAACAACTCTTGGAACTTCTCCCAAGACATCTTGAGTGCATCAGGCTGGGTACGTTTTATAGATTCCCACCAGTAATCTGCCTCTTCACGCAACATAAAGGTGAAAGAGGGAACCTTTTGCTCTTTAGAGCATCCCAAGACATCAAATATCTTGGTGATCTGCTTTAACCACGTCTCTGCCTTAAGTGGTTCTGGCTTTTCCAAAAACTCCGGTGGTCCCAGCTCCTTGAACTGCTTAGAGGTGACCGACCGTGGGTTGCCATTATTTCCACCTATATTTTGAATAGGAGTCTCTCTTACCTGATATTGCATGAATTGCATAAAGCCTCTGAACATCCCATCATTCATCATTTACTCGGTGTTGTTATTTTTCTGAGGATTATTGTCTTCCTGTTGCACATTATCCTGGGTATTGATCATTGGTGATTCAACGGTCTCATGTGCTTTATTGCTGATCTCAACATTTTCAGATGCTATTTTCAAACACTGTCACAAAATAAGGGTTAATTAACATATCACATATTATCCCTATACTCTGACCGACCAATTAAATACCAAATAAACTTAGGTAGGTCATACTAGCGAAGGAATTCCCCGTCTCTCCCCTCCTAGTTCTTGTCTCACATCTCAGCCAGGGATCATATCCCTAAGCTTTGATACCAACTGTGACGCCCCCAAAACATGTATACATCACCCATCTTGAGTCGCCAAATACATGGTACAAAATTCAAATACAACTTAATTATACAACAATCGTGTAAAATACGACAAAACATAATCTAAGAGTTTTAATAAGAATATTGTCATCTAGACAATATCTACACTCAATGGAGTCCTCATTACATTTATTATCATACTATTTAACAGAATAGTGAGGACTACTAATACTATCATCTGGACCGTCACCCCGTTCCCTGACTAGTCCCGGCTACGTTCTCATTTCCTGAAGAGAACAGTGAAAGAAAGGATGAGCTCAACTAGCCCAGTAAGAAATATTATGACAAAGATAATGCAGAATAAATTATCCTTAGCCTTCAACAATGTTAAACTGATAGAATATAATTGACAACAAGTTTAATCTGCGGTAATGAACAAGCAATCCATTAGAAGAGTCAAGTAGAGCATAAAATCTACTATCTTCTATGATTTAAAAAGTTTTCATCAACTTTATCATTTGAGACTCGACTTAATAAATAAAATCGAATCATCCCTCGCATCACGGCCAAAGATATTCATGTAATCATCAATGGTCATGACTATACCGAATAATCCCTCGTCATAATCACACCAACAATTGTCCATCAATGAACTACAGGTCAATTAGGACTTTTACCACATCATTCGTCACATTACGGCCATGATTATACCAAATACCCTGGTCATAATCATACCAAGTCCATCTATGCACGTAAGCCAAAGATGACTTTCATCATAATATAAGCATGAGGATGATGACAATGACATAATAATTCAATAAAACAAGTTCAAGGATAAATTTTAAAGATTTATAATTTTAATTTATCCAAAAATCAATAACGTCTAAATTGTCAACATGATACTTCTTTGTGGAGTAAAATTCAAGAATGCTCAGAATAATATTTCCATGAAAAGATACTGGATGAAGTGCAAATATCAAGGATATTCCACTAATTTCATGGAGTATAGAAGTCAAAACTTTAACCAACTGAGTAAAATAGAATATATGAAACCGCAAATGGATTTTTTTCCGCCATGCGGTAATCCACGTAGACAGATCATTTCCACAATTTTATAAGGAATGAATACGAAGGATCATTCACCATGCATGCAGTAATCCACATAGTATGTGTTATTCCAATGAATAATAAAGAATGGAATAATGAAGAATTCACCAGCGTGTATAATCACGCATGAATGTTATTATTCCAATGTAATAATAAAGAATGGAACCAAGTCACATGTAACACTTGCATGCATACATAATATTCCAAATGTAATAATAAAGAATGGAATCGTCATGCGTAATCTTCACGACGCATGTGATATTCTAATGTAATAATAAAGAATGTAATAACAACAGATTCACTGTGCATGCGATAGACCGCGCATGCATAAAGTTATTCCAACAAAATAATAAAGAATGGAATAATGTAAGAATTTCACCATGTGTATGCGATTATTTGGCATGACAGACAGGTTATTCCAGCATAATAATAAAGAATGGAATAACAACCCTTACGATTATTGAAAGAAAATAACTCTCTTCATGAATACGAAAGATTAATACCTCTTACCTTAGAAGAAAACTGGAATAGTGAGGTATCAGACTTCTCTTCTCCTTTCTCTCTATAATTTCTCTCTATAATAATTGCTCTATAGCTTTAGTGAATCGGTGAAAAATAATGAAGGAATGAGCTTCTATTTATAGGAAAATATAGTTTTGATAATTGCACGTTTTGGGGCTCGAAATATTACAGTATAATACCTTCCTCTTTTTTTCATTTTTAATTTAGTCCTGCAAGTATTATCAAACTTGCACCACCTCCCCTAATAGTAAATAATGTGAATCAATAGTTTAATCATGTGAATCAATATTTATAATCATGTGAAAATATGAATTACAGTATAGTACCTTCAACTATACCTCCATTTTTAACTTAGTCATGCAAGTATTAACAATCTTACCCCACCTCCTCTAATAGTACAAGAATTTGAATCAATAGTACCCACATGTGAACAAATAGTTATAATCATGTGAATTAATAGTAATTAATTCCTCATTTATCCGATTAATTACCTGATTGGTCAATATAACCTCAAGACATCAATTATTATCGAAATAAATGTCGATTTCCCCTAACACTAATAATTCTAACATAATGGAACTATCAATTTCATCATTAATCAACACGAACTTATTCATCATTAATATTATAACTCACAATATTTAACAACTAGGTCATTCATTCCCAGGAAAGAGGGGGCTTTCCGATAAGGATTTCTCCTTATTGGCGCGCAATTAGGTGACCAAACCTCTCCTTGACAGAACTTCTAGACATTGTCAATATTGCAAATAATAATATGAATAACTTTGCCGTCTCAATTATTGATTTAATAATATAACATATTATGCAGATGATACTGTGATAATAATAAAATCAATAATATAATAGATTTGATGCAGCAATTACTGTAGCAATAATTAAGTATAATTGAGTGACTTCTTACGTAAGCATCAATAATCAATATTGTGTGCTACTATGCAACCACGCGTATTATTGTACTTTTACTACCGGGTAGTTCAACAGTTTTAACGGTAACACTTTCGCCGTTATTTTTATAAAAAGATAATTCTATCGTTTTCTAACTACGATAATACTTCCGTTGTGGGGTCCACCAATGATTGTGCCGTTAAAACGAATATTCCCCGACCAATCGAATATTATATAACCACTTGCTTACTTTACAAAATTTGTAAATATTACCCACAACTATAATATTATATCAAATCCACACCATAATATTCAAAAATATATTTCGAAAAAATTATTTTTTATTCATAAAAGTTAGGGTCGTACAATTGATTCAACTATTGACACATTATCATCTGCGTAATATTTATTATTATTAAATCAATAATTGAGATGAAAAATTTATTCATATTATTATTTGCAATATTGATGATGTCTAGAAGTTCTGTCAATGAGAGGTTTGGTCACCTAATTGTGCACCAATAAGGAGAAATCCTTATCGGAAAGCCCCCTCTTTCCTGGGAACGACATGGTTGTTAAATATTGTGAGTTATAATATTAATGATGAATAAGTTTGTGTTGATTAAAGATGAAATTGATAGTTTTATTGTGTTGGGATTATTAGTGTTATAGGAAATCGACATCTATTTCGATAATAATGGATGTCTGGAAGTTATATTGACGAATCGGGTAATTAATCGGATAAATGAGGAATTAATTGCTATTAATTCACATGCTTATAACTATTTGTTCACATGTGTGTAATATTGATTCACATGCATGTACTATTAGGGGAGGTGGTGCAAGATTGATAAATACTTGCATGACTAAATTAAAAATGAAGGTATAGATGAAGGTATTATACTGTACTTATTGTTTTCACATGTATAGAACTAGTGATTCACATGATTGTACTATTGATTCACATGATATACTATTAGGGGAGATGGTGCAAGTTTGATAATACTTGTAGGACTAAATTAAAAATAAAAGAAAAGATGAAGGTATTGTACTGTAATATTTTGAGCCCCAAAATGTGCAATTATCGAAACTATATTTTTTTATAAATAGAAGTTCATTCTTCCTTCATTCTCACCAATTCACTGAGACTCACAAGAGCAATTATACAGAGAGAAGCTATATAGAGAGAAGCTATAGAGAGATAGAAGAAGAGTAGTCTGCTACTTCACTACTCTAGTATCCAGTCTTCTTCTGAGGTAAGGGGTATTATTTATTTCATATTCTGAAGAGATGTTATTTTTCATATTCGTATGAATATTATATTCGTTCAATATTCGTAAGGAATATCATCTTCGTTCAATATTCGTAGGAATATTATTTTCGTTCAACAGTCGTAAGGGGTATTATTTCTTCGTAAATGATACTATTTCTTTCAATATCATTATGCCGGAATATTGGTACGAATTTTATTGTGAAATTTTTACCTTTTTGTGTCAGGGTTACTATTCACTCTAGTATTATTCACTCGGGTATTCGAGACACTTTTCGTGCTGAAGTACTATTCATGAGTTACTATTCACGGGTTACTATTCACCTGATTACTATTCACTCGAGTATTCGGGGCACTTTTCGTGCCGAAGTACTATTCATGGGTTACTATTCACCCAGTTACTATTCACTCTAGTATTATTCACTTGGGTATTTGGGACACTTTTCATGGTGGGGTACTATTCACGAGGTACTATTCCCGAAGTACTATTCACAGGGTACTATTCACCCAAAAAATATATTTTTTTTCTGTCCAAATTATTTTTGGTACATGAATATTATTCTTGAATTTTACTCCACAAAGCAGTATCATATTGACAATTTGGATATTTTTAAATTCTGGATAAATTTAAAGTCTTTAATATTTATCCTTGATTTCATTTGATTATTGCTTATATTATTGTCATCATCCTCATGCTTATATTGTGATGAAAGTCATTTTTGGCTTACGTGCATAGATGGACTAGTGATTATTGGTTTTACTGTTGTATATCTTTGGCTTACGTGGAAAGATAAATTATTGATTATTGATTTTATAGCTGTATATCTTTGGCTTACGTGCAAAGATGGACAAGTGTATGACATTATCATAACCACTGGTGATAATAACGAATATCCTTGGCCCGTAGTGCATGGATAATTCGATGATGTGATTGGCAGGATCATGACCATTAGTTAACAGTTGAATGTCTTTGGCCGTAGTGCACTGACAGATAATTGATTGGTATGATCATGACCATTGGTTTTGTAGTTGAATATCTTTGGCCCGTAGTGCAAAGGTAGACAACTGATTGGTATGATCATTGTTATTAAATTTGAATATCTTTAGCCTTTGGGGTAAGGATATTGAGTAAACGTTCTATTAAGCCTTTGTGGCAAGGAGAAACTATTGATTTACATTATTATAAATATGAATTGTGGATTTAACTATAATTTTTGGTGGTTCAGGTGAAGAGAGGTGATGAGAGTTCTTTTTGTCTTGGGTATAACAAAGAATTGTTGATGAGTATTACAGGCATGAAATATTAATGATGGACTTTTAATCTAGAGGAGATAGTAGACATTATGTTCTACTTGACTCTTCTAATGGATTGTTTATTTCGCTGCAGTTAAACTTGATGTTTATTGTATTTTATTAGTTTAACATTGTTGAAGGCTAAGGATAATTTATTTTGCATTATCTTAGTCATAATATTTCTTACTGGGCTTGTTGAGCTCACCCTTTTATTTTTTTTTCTTCAAGAAATGATAATATATAGCTGGGACTAGTTGGGGAATGGAGTGACAGTCCGAGATGGTTGTTTTAGCAGTCCTCACTACTTAGTGTGATAATAAGTGTAATGAGGATTGAATTTGAGTTTGTATATTGTCTATGAGACAATATTCATGTTTAAACTCAACTATGTTTTGTCTATTTTTACATGACAGATGCATAATTAAGTTTGTAGTTGAATTCTGTACCGTTTATCTGGCGACTCAGAATGGGTGATGTATACCTGTTTTGGGGGCGTCACAACTGGGATGCTGTTGTTTCTGCTACTGGGATGCTGCTATAACTCTGCTACTGTTGGGTTATTGTTAGTTTTCTATTGTGTTTAGCTGCTGCTAGTTTGCTACTGTGTTGGGCTGCTACCAGCCTGTTGCTTTGTTGTTGTCAATATTTCAAGCTTCATGTCAATCTTTAATTTGTAATAGACTAATAGCTACTTATAAATTTCTAGTTTTGTTGTTTGATTACAACTTGGGTGATGTTGTAATGGAATTGACACTAGTACACTACCATCTCATCTTGCTGAAAATTTATGCAATATTAGAAATTTAATTTAGTGGGTTAAAATAAAGGAAAAATATATATAATACCACAACCGGTACAAAAGTAGTGTAAGACCCCAACTTTTATGAATAAAGATGATTTTTCTATAAATATCATTTTTGAATATTATGGAATGAATTTGATATATGTTATAGTTGGGGGTAATATTTATAAATTTTTCAAAGTACGCAAGTTGTTATATAATATTCGATTGGTCGGGGAATATTCGTTTTAACAGGGAATATTCGTACAACGACACAATCATTGGTGGACCCCGCAATAGAATTATTGTCGGATTGAGAAAACGACAAAAAATATTTTATAAAAATAACGGCGGAAGTTATGCATTGATTAATCGTTGAAAACCCTTAGTGTTAAAAGTACGATGTCTGGCGTGGTTGCATAGTAGCACACGGTATTGATTATTGATGCTTACGTGAGAAGTCACTCAGTTTTGTTCAATTATTGCTACGAGATATTGTTGCAAGTATCTCACGTTATTTGATTCAATTATTGTCGATATTTTATATATTATTAAATCAATAATTGAGATGACAAAGTTATTAATATTATTATTTGCAATATTAACGATGTCTAGAAGTTACGCCAGAGAGGTTTGGTCACCTAATTACGCTAATAGGAGAAATCCTTATTGGAAAGCCCTCTTTCACGGGAACGACACAGTCGATTAATATTGTGAATTATAATAATGATGATAAATGTTGTTAAATATATTGAGGTGTCTTTTTATGAAGTCACGGAAGTTTATATATATATATTTATTATATATATAAATTTTGTTTTATTAGTATTATTAATGTAATAAAAGCAAAAAGATTTTTATATAAAATGTAATACTTTTATAAAGTTATTTGTTTTATTAGACAATAATTAGAATATATTATATTTTATTATGCATAGTATTTGTATAGTACTTGCATAGTGTTTTGCATAGTAAAATCTTTTTATATAAAAATGAATACTTTTATAAAATTATTCGTATTATTAGATTATAAATAGAATATATTATATTTTATTTAAAAGATTTTATTTTATTAGAATATTTTATTTATACTACATAGTAAATCAATATGGACCGTCCGTTCAAAAGTAAATCAATTTGGACCGTTCATGAATTAGTTACTATTCAGTCCATTATCCTATAAATAGAAGCTCATTCCTTCATTATTTCTTACTTAATTCACCGAAACTCTGAGAGAGAAAACTATAGAGAGAAAGAAGAAAAGTATTTTGCTAGTTCACTACTCCTATATCCAGCTTTCTTCTAAGGTAAGGGTATTATTTCTTTCAGATTCATGAAGAGAACTTATGTTATTCCATTCTTTATTATTACATTGGAATAACTCAGATATGTGCTGCTACCCTATACTTGGTGAAATTCTTCCATTATTTCATTCTTTATCATTATGTTGGAATAACTCTGTCTGGCGCTGCACCGCATACATGGTGAAATTCTTCAGTTATTTCATTCTTTATTATTCTGTTGGAACATCATGTCTGTGCGTTTACGCATGACCTGATTTCGTTATTTATTATTCTGTTGGAATATCCTCGCTTGCGTATTACACACTCGACGACCGGTTCCATTAATTATTATTACATTGGAATAACCTATCTCGTGCGATCTATCGCATGCGTAGGTGATTTCTTTGTTATTCCATTCTTTATTATTACTTGGAATATCCTCATCGGTGTAATTTCGCTTTAACTTTGGTTCCGTTATTTATTATTACATTGGAATAACTCGTATGCATGCGCGCTCTATCGCATGCCCGATGATTTCTTTTGTTATTTCATTCTTTATTATACTCAGTTGGTTAAAGTTTTGGCTTTTATACTCCATGAAATTAGTGGAATATCCTTGATACTTGCGTTTCATCCAGTATCTTTTCATGGAAATATTCTTCTGAGCATTCTTGAGATTTACCCCACAAAAGCAGTATCATGTTGATAATTTGGACGTTATTGGTTCCTGGATAAATTAATTCCTGAACTTGTTTTATTGAATTCTTATATCATTGTCATCATCCTCATGTTTATATTATGTTGAAAGTCATCTGTGGCCTATAGTGCATAGATGGACTTGGTATGATTATAACCAGGAATTATTCGGTATAATCATGACCGTAATGTTACAAATGATGTGGTAAAAGTCCTCATTGGCTGTGAGTGCATTGATGGACAAATTGTTAGCATGATCATGACCATTGATGAATACACGAATATCCTTGGCCCGTAGTGTATGGATAATTTGTGGTTGTGATACTAATGAATATCATCGGTCAGTCGTAAGGTGGATGATGTGGATTATTTATTAAACCGAGTCCCAAATGATAAAAGTGATGAAAAACCTTTAAATCATAAAAGATAGTAGATTTTATTTTCTATTTGACTCTTTTAATGGCTTGTTTGTTCCACCGTAGTTAAACTTGATGTTTGTTATATTGTATCGCTTTAACACTATCAAGGCTAACGATAATTTATTCTCGCATTATCTTAGTCATAATATTTCTTCTTGGGCTAGTTGAGCTCACCATTTTTCTTTCCTTTGTTCTCTTCGAAATGAGAACGTGGCGGGGACTAGCTCGGGGAACTGAGTAACTCATCCAGATGATAAGATTAGTAGTCATCACTATTCTGTTAAATAGTGTGACAACAAATGTAATGAGGACTCCATTGAGTGTGGATATTGTCTAGATGACAATATTCTTATTAAAACTCTTAGATTATGTTATGTCGTATTTTATACGACTGTTGTATAATTAAGTTGTATTTGTATTCTGTACCATGTATTTGGCGACTCGGAATAAGTGATGTATACCTATTTTGGGGGCCTCACAAGTAGGTAAAAATTGGTACCAGACCGATTAACTGGTTCGGTATACCGGTCCAACCGGTACCGATATTGGTACCCAATTTCGGGTGGATTCGGTAACAAGCTCGGTCCGGTTTGAACTGATTCAATACGGTAATTTACCGATGAGAACCCCAATTACACGAGCATATGTTTCTTCATAATCAATACCATGTCTGTACGAGAAACCTTGTGCTATAAGTCTTGTCTTGTACCTTATAATTTCATTTTTCTCATTTTGTTTACGTACAAATACCCATTTATATCCAACTGGCATTACACCTTTAGGAGTTCGGACTACAGATCTAAAAACTTTACGTTTATTTAGTGAATTTAATCCTGTTTGAATCGTCTCTTTTCACATTGGCCAATCATTTATATGTTGACAGTCATCAACGGTTTGTGGTTCATATTCATGATCATTACTTCTGGTAATATAAATAACAACTTTATATGAAAATATGTCGTCGACAAAAATTTTGTTTTTATCCAATACTTCTCCTGTATGTACATAATGTATCGAGATCTCGTTATTTTTAAGTACTTGATCATTTTCAGGAGATTACTCCTCTTCAGGGGATAACTCTTCAAGAGTTTTAATTTCAAGATATTTTTGTTCATAAGTTTTGGATAGATCAATTATTTATGTGGCTTGTTTCATAGGTATAACCTCTTTATAGGTTGTAACTTTTTTTCTTGTACTTTCCTCTTTCGAGGAATTTTATCATTAACACCAATCGATTTTCCACGCTTTAGGTGTGGTTTTGATTCATTTGCTACTGTGTTAATTGATTGTCCTACAGGGACTTCAATCCGTGTTGGAGTATTAGTAGCTGGAATGTGAGATTGCACAATTTTTTTATTATAGGTGAATAGATCAGATAATTGATTTGCAATTCCTTGCAAATGAATAATCTTTTGAACTTTTAGTTCACATTGATTTGTACGAGGATCAAGATAAGATAACGTCGAAACATTCCAATTAATCTCTTGTCGTGTTTCAGACAACAATTTTTCTCCCCTTAATTGTGGGAAGATTGTTTCATTAAAATGACAACCCTCAAAACGTGCCTTAAAAACATCACAAGTTTGAGGTTCAAGATATCTAATGATAGATGGGGAATCAAAACCCATAAAATTCCAAGTCTACGTTGAGGACCCATCTTAGTGCGTTGTGGGGGTGCAATAGGTACATATACAACACATCCAAATATGCACAAGTGAAGAATATTTGGTTGTTGGCCAAGTACAATTTACAATGGTGAGAATTTCTGATAAGCAGTTGGCCTAATGCGAACTAATGATGCACTATGTAAAATAGCATGACCCCAAGTAGAAACTAGCAATTTTGATTTCAAAAGCAAATGTCGACCAATAATTTGAAGTCTTTTGATAAGTGATTCGGCTAAACCATTTTGAGTATGTGTATGGGCAACAGTGTAAGACCCCAACATTTTATGAATAAGATTTAATTTTCTTTAAATATTATTCTAAATAGTAAGGTGTTGATTTAATAAATGTTATAGTTATGGATGATATATGCAAATTATATAAAGTAAACAGTATATCAGGAAATATTCATTTTGTCGGAGAATATTCGTATGACGGCGCCGAAATAACCAATCATTGGTGGACCCCACAATGGAATAACTATCGGATATAGAAAATGACAAAAATAAATTTTTTTAAAAAAATTGGTGGCAGAACTTTTACCGTTAATTGTTAAAATATCCGATGATAAAAGTACAATAATACGTGTTATTCCACAGTAATACGCGATTTGCATAGTAACACACGGTATTGCATAGTATCTTTTATTATTAATTTAATAATTGTTACAGTAGAAGTCACTCATTATTTTATTCAATAATTGTCACAGTAGTTACTGCATAATTGTTACAGTAACATCTGCACAGTATTTTATAGTAAGGTAAAGGTTCAAAAATGCCCTTGACAATTACCTTGATGTCCATCGTGCACCCTATACTTTTTTTTTTCAAATATGCTCTTGACGTTACAAATTTTGGGTCAACTGTGCCCCCTCCCATTAATGAATTTGCCACCTTGACAAACGAGTGTTAAACCCTCTCTGATGTGGCAGATACGTGGCAATATTTATTGACGTGTATAAAAATTCATTAACACAAATAATTAAAAGATCCAAATATTTATTAATTATTTATTTTATTTTTCTTTAAAACAAAATAAATATTTATATTTAATTTATAAATATAGCAGAGATACAGAAAACTGAATAAAGGAGCTGAAATCATTATCTAAAACATGGCATCGTTATCATCTCAACACCAGCTTCCACTCTATTTCGCAAACAAATCTAACCTCCCTCTTGTTGATTATTCTCCAAAATTTCTGTAACCCCCATTTAGAGTTAATACTCTAGCCGTTACGTTTTCTGTAACCCCCAACGGTTAATGAGCAATTCCCAACGTTAATGTGTCTAACATTCTGATCATCCTTATAAATATCACTATTATTCTTCTTAGTATGAGTGATATATCATTATTATCTTCTTCTTCTCCTAACAAGAAATCGCCTTTGTTCTTCACATAATATACAGTTTATTTTCTTACACAAATATATACTCTGTTAATTGGGCAATCCACATAGACAAGTCCAAAGCCTCCTTCCGTGAGTACACACGATCGGAGACTTCGCCGTTGAATCCTGGAGAGTGACCGTCGGTAGCCCATTTGTACCGTGATTATTATCAGTCAGGGGGGCGAAATCACTTTTTAGGACAGTAGCTACGCTACGCCTCGGTTTCAGCTAAGTTGTTCCAATTTATTGTATTATTATTCTTGTTAATTGCTATATTTTCCAACAATCTAAAAAGTGATTACATCTATTAACAAGAATACATGATGGAGGAGCTGATATGATCTGTTGAAACTTCTCAAATATCATCAATTGAGAAACTAGATTATGTAAAAGATATTAGTTCAAAGATGCAATATAATTTAAAGATTGAGAAACTATTATGCAAAGAAAATAGTAGTTTGTTCTCTTTTAAGAGAAAATTCGTGATAAAGATTGTTGAAAGCAGCTTATATGGGTACATAGAAGATTCATTTTTCTATGTTGATAATGTTTTTAATGTTTGTGGATTCGAGTAAAGCTGAGGAATTCTAAGTGAAGAATTCCTTTCGTTGTCTTGAATAATTTAGTAAATTTTGATTAGTAGTCTTGAGGGATTTTTATATTATTCTGCAGGATTGGATTTTCCTTGCTTTGTGTCATCATCTATATCTGTTGTTTGTGTTTCCTCCTTAATTGGAAGAATTTTTTTACATCCTATAGCATATGATTTTTTATCCAATAGTTAAGGAAAAAGTGGAAAATAAGTTTTGTAGATACATGGAGTTACCAAATGATAGTAATGGACTAGATGTTGCTGCAATACGTAAATTGTTTTTTATATACAATTTTTGGAGAATTGAGTAATTCTGAATTTGGTGGAAGTTTTATTTCCAGTCAATGATATTGTTTATTTGTTATGTGCTTTCAATTATGGAACATAAATGGTATTGCGTCCAGTTAGTCTCTCTTGGATATAAATAATGCTGATAATTATGATAATTCTTCTGTTGATGCACGGGTTTTGTTCTGTTCAACAGGCCAACGATATGCGAACAACATATCATATATAATGTTGGTTAATTATTTTTTGTTTCCACTTTATTTTCTGTTTTGAGAAAGCAATTTTAGTTTCATTTGCTTCGCATATATGCACCGATAATAAGTAACTGGATCCGATATAACAAGAGTTGTTTATAGAGGTTGGTGTTTATACTTTATAGTGACTTGAATATTGATATTTTACTAACCGATTATTTGAGAAAATTAATGGAAAGTGCTTTATATGTCAACTAATTTTATGTCCAATGTGGATTGCTACTAACGTTGATCAAGCCATAAAATAGAATAGTAATAAGTGGGTCTTTCTTTACATAAATTTGTCATTAACATATATAGCAACACTCAAAATCAATTTAAGTTCTAGGGAGAGTCTAGAATGGTGATCAGATTTTATGATGATTTTCCTAGAGTTTGCATACTTTCTCGATGTCCAAACTCATTGTAATTGTCTGTCATGGTATCGGATCCGATTTTTCTCGCTTCCTACTTAATTTGACAAAGAACGCTTTACTATATTTTTTAGCTTTCTCATCTTATTTGTCAAAGTTTGTAGTTTGCACTATTTGTTACTATGCTACTGCTACAACTACTCTGCTAGCATACCTCCGTGACTTGATACATTTATTAGTTCTTTTTTCTTTTTTTTTATTTTAATGCAGATTAAGGTTTGCCAATGGGTCATGACAAACTTAGACTTTGTTTTTTCATGATATTTTATTTTAGATACAAAAGTTTTAGGACTAAAATTGATTATCCGAAATAAAATTGAAAAAGTTATGTTAGAGTATGTCTTAGAAACCTTAGTATGCCGAAAAAAATCAACAAGTCAAAAACATGACTTATTTTTTGGCATGAGGAGTGCAAGATGTGAAAATCATAAGAAAAAGTAAAAGAAGAAACTGATAATAAAATTAATATTTCCACTAAAGTTTTGGAAAATTAATATATTTGGATAATTTTAGTTAATTTCTAATTTAATTATGTAATAGTTAATTAATTATGATAATTTGCATGATCTTCAGAAAAAATTTCAGAAATTACAGTAACATTTGGTGATGATAAGATACTATTGTAAATTTTATGAAAGTATTTTAATGTGTTTATAACATACTTGGAATATTAATTGAGTAATATTATATGTTATTTAATTCTTTTGTTAATATTTTTGAAATATTAATTGTTGGTGCTTGGAATTAAATTACCATGTTGTAATAACACGACTCTAACTCTGGGGTATCTTAAAATGTGGGGTGTCTAGCTAAACTAGCTATACCAGAATTTTAAGAAAGGAATAGAATTGAACATAAAACAATAGTTTGTGTTTTTACTGGATATGTTTCAAACAGTGTTGCATTTAGACTTTTGATAACTGAAGATGCATGACCCTAAAACTTATGAAGAAATAATGTGATAATAACTGTTAATAGTCTGTTGATAATTTAAGTTAATGTGAACTATATAATTTGAGAAATGCGAAGTATGAGCATTATGAAGCATGTATCAGATGTCAAGTATGTATAAATGTACAATATGAGAAAGATGAAGAATGTATAAAATGCGAATTATACATGAGATGTGAAGCATGAGAAATGTGGTATATGCATGAGATACAAAAGCATGAAAATTGTGATGTGATTATTTATTTATATGTGGAAGATTTGCTGATATTTGGTACTGGTGAGAAAGTTGTGAAAATTATTAAAATAGTTTTTATTCTCTAAATTTGACATGAAAAACAAACTTGATTCTTGGCATGAGAATTAATAAAAATGCACATGGTTTGTTTTCATCTTAGTCTCATTATGTGGAATTCTTAAGAAATTTAATTTCTTTAATGAAGAGCCATTAGGAACACCTTGTGACTCTAGTGTGTGCATTTAAAGAAAAATAAAGGGGATTGGTATTGCACAAATTGAAGATGCCAGAATCATTGATAGTGTAATGAATTATACTCGACCTGATGTTGAATATTTCATTAGTAGACTTAGCGATATATCGCATAATCCTTCATAAGTTCATTGAATGCATTGTCACGTCGAATGAGGTATTTAAAAGGAAAGTTAATATATGTGTACATTTTTCCGATAATCCTAATGTTTTTGAAGGATATTGTGATGCTAATTGGTATCTCGCTAATGATGAAACAAGCTCCACAAGTGGATATGTGTTTACTTTAAGTGGATAAGTTGTTTCTTGGAGATCCGCAAAACAAACTTGTCTCGTTAAATCTATTATGATATCCGAATTTATTGCATTAGAATCGACAGTACATGTAAGCAGAGTGGGTGAGAATTTATCGACGACATATAATATGGTCTAAAACCAATTCCTTCCTTCTATATCTCTGCATTGTGATTCTCAAGCTGCTATTGGAAGAGTAATGAACCATGTGTATAATGGAAAACAGAGACGTATTCGTTTGAGATATAATGAAGACTGATCAGTAACCGGTGTTATTTCCATGGAAATTTGAAAGGTCTGAAAAGAACCTAGCGGATCCGATTACAAAGGGATTAATTAAAAAGAGAGTCCAAGAAGCATCCAGAGGGATGGGACTATTGCCAATATCTTGAGTAAGTAATACGCGATGGAAACCCAACCCATGTGATTGGAGATCCCATGAATTGGGTTCAATGGGTAACAACAAGTCACGTAATTACTTAATTATAGCACTACAATTATTTATATCCCTTCTTGTGTGCATGTGGTGTTTCTCGACAAATTGTGAAAGGATGAATCGTTTAGATTCTTAATGAAACTCATAGCCCCTAAAGGGTGGTGTATGTCAAGATACATTTGATGGGTTCACCTATATAAAGGTGGAAGTGTAGGTCGCCTTCTATGAGAGTCCTCGCAAACTCTCTGAGCCTTTATGAAAATCACGGGACATGGCGCATGGCCAGAACGTTATGACCATGCGGACTTGTGTGGATTTAGGATTTAAGATATGTGTGCAAGCTCAATTGATTGTATGATGATAATAGGTTCAAGAATTTAATTCACCTATAATCTACAATCACGAGCTTTGTTCCACTAAGTGTCGATTCAAACCCATAAGGTATCGACATTATGTATCTAAAATTCATTGCCTTCTCACTTCCTTTTATTTTTTCTCTTTTGATAATTTTGGATCATGTGGGGATTGTTGATTATTCTCCAAAATTTCAGAATCCCCCATTTAGAGTTAATACTCTAGCCAATTACGTTTTCAGAACTCCCAACTTAATAATGAGCAATTCCCAACGTTAATGTGTCAACATTCGATCATCCTTATAAATATCACTATTATTCTTCTTCTTCTTAGTATGGTGATATATCATTATTATCTTCTTCTTCTCCTAACAAGAAATCGCGCTTGTTCTTCACATAATATACTGCTTTATTTTCTTACACAAATATATACTGTTAATTGGGCGATCCACATAGAGAGTCCAAAGCCTCCTTCCGTGAAAGTACACACGATCGGAGACTTCATAGATTGAATCCCTGGAGAGTGACCGGTGGTGAAATCCATTTGTACATCACGATTATTATCGATTAGCATGAAATCACTTTTTGTGACAAGAGCTTACGCTTACGCTGGCGATTTTTTCAAATAAGTTGTTCCAATTTATTGTATTATTATTCTTGTTAATTGCTATATTTTCCAACACCTCTTTCTCCACTTCACTAAAATTTCAATTCTCCACCAACCACCACATACAACTTCCCAGAAAATAAGCGGCGACACCGATAGTCCAGGTGTCACCACCCTCGCACGTCGTCATTGCCGCAAATTATTTTTACAGATCTACAACTATGTAAATCTGTTTTCCCTTTTTTAGATCTACAACTATGCAGCTTTGCTATATTTTATTTCCTTGCCTTGTTAAAATTGTTGTTATTGTGTTCTGGTTTATCTTATTGTGGGTGGTGGTGATGATGAAATTTTTCGGTGGGTGACTTCCTTCCATCTTCTTTTCTTTTCTTTTTTCGATTTGGGATATGGTGTACGTGGTGGTGGTGTTAACAGTTGTGGTAGATTGGGTGGATCTCGTCGTGGTGGGGGTAGTGGATCTATTGATAGCTGATCTTGAGAGGCGATGGTGAATGGTGGTGGAATTGTTGGTGGTAGATGGTGATGGATCTGGATTTTAGGGTCATACACTTGTTGGGACTCCTTATTTCAACTACAATCTTGTACTGGAGAAGTTGAGTATAGATGGGAAAAGCAATTTTTCTTCTTTTTCAAATGGGAAATTAGGTAGAAACCAAATTTCAGTCTAAAAAAAAGTGTACTATTGCATCCAAATTCCAAACATGAAATATGAAAATTTCAAAGCATAAAACCAACTAATAAATTGAAATTAAAATTTCCCATCCGTGTGGTTCTTTTTGATGTGTTTCAATTTTGAAATTAAGGCAGAAACCAAATTTAATCTGAAATTATACCATTGAATCCAAACCCCAAAATATAAAAATGAATATTAAAGTATGAAATTTTTTAATAATATTTATTTTAATGTATTTTTGACATGTTGGCAAATATTGACACGTGTCAGTCACATCAGAGAGGGTTTAACACTCGTTTGTCAAGGTGGCAGATCGGTTAACAGGAGGGGCACATCATTTGACCCAAAATAATAACATCAAAGGCATTTTTGGAAAAAAAAGGTATAGGGTGCACGATGGATATCGGGATAAACGTCAAGGGTATTTTTGAACCTTTGCCCTTTTATATTATTAATAATACGACACATTAACTCATATTATTTGTTATGATATTATTAAACTAGTTAACATTATTGACAATATCTAGAAGTTCTGTAGAGGAAATGGTTAGTAAATTGTGTGTCGTTTATACTAGAGTCCCCTCTTTCATGAGAATGATCTGGTTGTTAATATTGTGAGTCTATAATATTAATGGTGAATAATTATTGAAAGATTTAAAAGGTGTTGATTATAGATAAGTATAATAACTGATATGTGATAGATGTTTGTTTAATTCCTGATATAAATGGAGGAGTTTAGCATTAGGCGTCTGTTATAAGTTTGACATATTTTTTTATTGGATCCACAATTATCTTCTTCGATAAAATATTTATTCAAATATATTATTATAATAGTATAGTTTTGCATATATCAGATAACTTTTTAATATAAGATTATAATAATATGGTAATATTATTATATTATAACTTCCTGACATATTGTCGCATGTACCATAATTGATAAGAAATTGTTGTTGTCAGATTGTTGGGTGGAGTTTATTTTGTTTTGTTTTGTATTCTTTTTTCAAAATCGGTGTACGCATATAATTCTCCTGCAATCTTTTTTTTCAAATCAATGTGCAAGTGACTTATTTTCATGGGACCCACGATAGGAAGAAATTTTCAAAACCATGTGCTCTGGCTTGTTTTCTCCCGTATGCATGTGAATTATTTTTCTCCAATGGGCCACAACTTTAATTAAACCAGCAAAGATTGTCTAAGTTGGGGTGCTAAAGGAATTGAAATCCTTGGCTCAAGATCCGTAATTTAAGGAAATCTGTCTCCCAATTTCACTTATAAAAGGATGCATCTTCAGATGATGAAAAACCACACCATCACAATACAAAAACTTTTCTTAATATTGTGAGTATATTTCTTATGAGTGTAAAGATATTCTGAGTGTTGTAAAAAGAAACAGAATTTCTCAAGTTAATATCCGATTTAACAAGTTAAATCTAGTCTCTTACTAAGGTAAGGGATATTATTTCTTTTATATTCGTAAAAATGATATCATTTCTTTCATATTTATAAGGAATATCACTTTCTTTCATACTCATAAATCTAAACTTACTATGGTAAGTATTGTTTCTATAATTCTTGAAATGATTAGAAATTCCTTGGAGGTTTGCGCTTCAACCAGTATCATTTCATTTTCCTGAATCTATTTATTGAATTTTAATCGTTATGTTTGAAATATGAATCTTGAATATTATTTTTGAATTTGAATTCACGTTTTGGTCATCATGTTGATAATTTGGACATTATTGGACTATTAACAAATTAAATGTTAAATGTGAAGTCCCCAAAATAGGTATACATCACCAATTCTGAATCGCCAAATACATGGTACATAACTTAAATACAAACTTAATTAATACAACTGTCGTGCAAAATACGATAACACAATAGCTGAGTTTTAACACGAATATTGTCTTCTAGACAATATCCAAACTCAAATTCAATCCTCATTACAATTATTATCACACTATTTCACAGAATAGTGAAGACTACTAAAACAACTATCTCGGACCGTCACTCCATTCCCTGACTAGTCCCAACTATATTCTCACTTCCTAAATAGAACAATGAAAGAAAAGGGTGAACAATCAAATTTCATGAAGAAATAGTATGACTAAGATAATGCGTAATAAATTATCGTTAATTTTTCATAGTATAACAACCGATAGAATCTGATAGACAATAAGTTTTAGATCAACAACCGCAGGGAATAAGCGATTCATTAGAAGAGTCAAGAGTAGGCGTGAGATCTACTATCTTCTACATGATTTAAAAGTTTATCATCAATTTTATCATTTGAGACTCACTTTTAAATAATTCACATCAATTTGAATTATCTATGCAATCTGGTAGGATATTCATTAAGATCACATCCACGAATTATCTATGCATTACGGCCAAGAATATTCGTGTTATCACCAATGGTCATGGTTAAATGCCAAACAATAATTCATCTGCACACCTTACCAGAAGAAGAACGTGCGTAATGGTCACGATCATACCAACAATTGTCCATCAATGCATTACGGGCCAATGAGGACTTTTACCACATCATTTGTAACATTACATGTAATGATTACAATCAATAATCCCCAATCATAATCATACTAATCAATGCGTCATCTATGCAACGTAAATAAAGATTTACTTTCATCACAATATAAGCATGAGGATGATGGCAATGATATAAGAATTCAATTAAACGAAATCAAGGATAAATGTTATTGACTTTAAATTTATCCAAATCACAATATAAGAATGAGGATGATAACAATGATATAAGAATTCAATTAAACGAAATCAAGAATAAATATTAAAGACTTTAAATTTATCCTGAGTTTAAAAATATCCAAATTGTCAACATAATAACTGCTTTGTGAAGTAAAATTCAAGAATAATATTGTATTAAAAATGAATTGGACAGAAAAGAAATTAATTTTTGTCATGAATAGTACCCTGGGTGAATAGTACCCAAGTAAATAGTACCTCATGAATAGTAATTCGTGAATAGTACACCCGTACGTATGAATAGTACCATGCGTATAAATAGTGCCGTACGTATGAATAGTGCCGTATAAATAAATAGTACCCATGAATAGTACTCCGACATGAAAAACTTAAAATTTATCAAGAATGTTCAGAAAAATATCCTTGTGAAATGATATTAGATGAAGCACAAATTTCAAGGATATTCTACTAATTTCAAGGAGTATAGAAGCAATACTTTAACAAAATGAGTGTAGAATTCAGAATCTGAAATGAAATAATAGTACTTACATACTACAGAGTATGGAAGAAAATATTATTTCTTACGAATATTGAACAAAAATAATATCCCTTACAACTGTTGAACGAAAATAATATTACTTACGAATATTGAACGAAGATAATATTCCTTACGAATATTAAACGAATATAATATTTCTTGTGAATATTGAACGAAATAAAATTTCTTACGAATACAAAAAATAATATCGTAAGCGAATATGAAATAAATAATACCCCTTACCTCAAAAAGAGATCAATTCTGACTGGTATAGCGGATATATTCTTGAAGAAATCTTTCACTGTTTTCTACACTCAAAGCTTCCTTAAACTCAAAGAAAATACGCTCAATATTATAGAAGAAGAATTCTCTAATTCTGGTGTAATTTTTATTTCTAAACTGAGCATCCTATTTATAGGAGAATGGCTGGGCACTATTTGAAATTTTTCATGGGTGAACAGGAACAAAATTTTCACAGGTTTCGTCTAATTTTTCTAAAATTCACTATGCAGCACTATGCAAATACTATGCAGATACTATACAAATACTATGCATAATAAAATATAATATATTCTATTTTTTATAAAAAAAATAAAACTTATTATAATATATATATATATATATATATATATAAATTGAGATATTTTTCTACCGATAATTTTGAAAAATGGGTAAGTGTGGGTCCATATAATAAGCAAAATTTACAATAAATACTTCATAAAAATCCCCTCTATTTATCTCAACTCACTTGGCTTCACAAAACATATTTTTAATATTATTTATTCATCATTATTATAACTCGCAATATTAACAACCAGATCGTTCCCAGAAAAGAGGGGGCTTTTCGATAAGGATTTCTCCCTATTGACGTGCAATTAGGTGACCAAACCCCTTTCCTCGACAGAACTTTCTAGACATTGTCAATAATACAAATAATAATATGAATAACTTTTTGTAGTCTCAATTATTGATTTAATAATATAAATACTATGACAATAATTGAATCAATAATGTGAGAGACTATGCAATAATTACTGTGACAATAATTAAAATAAACTGAGTGACTTCTCACGTAAGCACCAATAATCAATACCGTGTACTACTATGCAACCACGCATATTATTGTACTTTTATCACCGGGTATTTCAACAGTTAACGATAAAACTTTTGCCGTTATTTTTATAAAAAATTATTTCTGTCATTTTCTAACTCCGACAGTAATTTCGTTGTGGGGTCCACCAATGATTGTGTCGTCGTACGAATATTCCCTGATAAAATGAATATTCCCCGACCAATCGAATATTTTATAACAACTTGCTTACTTTGCAAAATTTATAAATATTACCCACTACTATAACATTATATCAAATCCACACCTTAATATTCAAAAAAATATTTTGAAAAAATTAAATTTTTATTAATAAAAGTTGGGGTCTTACTTTAAATCTCGATATTTATTCTTTTATCTCTTTATTCATACAAATTTTGTACATTCTTTATACTATTGTTACTTGTACTAATCATCAAAAAATGAAGTTATGGTGAACATCTTTGTGCTGGGTGCAAAGACGATATAATTATTTAGTGTCTTTGGTCGGTATGGTAAGGACACATGGTAAAAGTTCTCTTTGTCCCGTAGTGTAAAAATAGATTGTTGATTAACATGATCATTACCATTGGTGTTACAAGTAAATATATCTTTGGCCTGTAGTGCAAAGATGAATCGTTGATTTACAGGAGCTGTGTATTGGTAAAATCATAATATTTGGTGTTACAGATAAAGGCAAGTGATGAAAGTTTTATTTGGCCTAGGTGCAAAGAGGAATTGTTAATTGGTGTTACAAGGATAACATATAGATGGTGAATTTTTCAAATAGGAGAGGATAATAGACATTATGTCTATTTTGACTTTTCTAATGGATTATTTGTTCCGCTGCGGTTATTGTTGAAAATTCATACTCTCTGATTTATTATTATTGAAGGTTAAAGATAATTTATTCTTTATTAACTATCTTAGTCATGATATACTTTAGTGGGCTATTTGAGCTTATCCTTTTCCTTTTTGTTCTATTGTTCTTCTCAGAAAATGAGAGTGTAACTAGGACTAGTTGGAGAATGAAGTTATGGTACGAAACTGTAGAAGTATCGCAATACATTATAAAATAGTGTGACAATAATTGTATTGAGAATTTAATTTGAGTGTGGATATTGTCGTACTAGTTACTGTACAATATTTGTATTAAAACTCACAGTATATGTGTTGTATTTTGCACGACGGTTTAATAGTTGTAGATAGGAAAATTTGTATTTGAATTCTGTAGTATGTATTTTGGTGACTCAAAATGGGTTGTGTGAATCTATTTTGGGGGGTTAGAAGCATTATCTAAATGAACTTTCTTAATTGGATAATCAGAAAATTGTGCTCGCAACCTAATTATTTGAGCAAGAAGTCTAGCAAATGCAATATTTCTAATAGAAAGTAAACATACATGTGACCATCTGGTTGATTCATCAATTAAAACCATAAAATACTTAAATGTCCCACAAGGTGTGTGCATTAGTCCACATATATTACCCTAAATTCTTTCTAAGAAAGATGGACACTCAACAACAATCTTTGAATGAGAATAATAGTAGGTAAAAGAATCTTGTAGTTCTTTAAGGGATTTCTGTTGGAGTTATCAATAATTTAACGCATCATTATAGATTTTGGATGACCAAGACGATCATATCAAAGCATAAAAGCCATTGGATCGAATACTTCTGGTGTATTACAATATTTGTTTCAATTGTTCTCATTTTAGTATAATATAACTTAGAAGAGAAAATATGCAGTTTTTCTAATATGGCCTTCTAGCCCGATACTATTGAAGTAATATAAAGAAATTTTTCACTACCTTCGCTATTAGTTTCAATATGATAACCATTATAACGTATATCCTTAAAGTTGAGTAAATTTATGCTTGATTTAGAAGAATACAAAGCATCATTAATACATATTTTAGTGTCCTTTGGCAACATTATAATCGCTCTTCCAGAACCTTCAATTAAGTTCGATGCACCCGATATGGTATTGACATTGGCTTTGCATAATTTTATATTTTGATTATATTTTTTATATTTAAGGATCGTATGAGTTGTTGCACTGTCCGCTAGAAAAAAAATCTTCCCTAGTCATCTTAAAATTGATTTGACCAGTTGAACTCATGCATCTTCATATATACAAAACATAAATTAAAATTTATTACTTTAAACATATCAGGATTAAAATACTTATTACAATGCCAAAATATAATAAAAGAAAAATAATTAATTGGTATGGACATTTTCACCACCAATCATACTTACTAGAATGTGATTATATAGTAAAAGAAAATAATTAATTAATTGGTATGGACATTTCCATCACCAATCTATTATCAAATTTTTTATCAACGTTCTCAAAGAAATCAAGGACATTAAGATAAGTCATATACATTATATTTAGAAGGTCAAGATAATTCATGTGATCTTCAAGATCATTAAGATCAACAAAGTTTGTTTCAATTTCCTTTCCCTTTTCTTTTATGGAGGCATGATATAGATCTACCAAATGTTTAGAAGTACGACAGGTATGTGACTAATGGACGTCCATTCCACACCTATAACACTTATTTTCATGACCATTTGATGGTTTATTTTGTAAACCATTGCCATTTTGATTCTTCTGATGGTAAGGTGTGTTATTCCCTTTTGAATAATTATGAGTACGATCCTCTCTATATTGATTATTCCTTCCACGCCCACGGCCACAACCACGACCACGACCACGATCACGAGCATAATTTCCTCTATGTTTATCAAATGAGGTTCCATTAGCTTCAGGGAATGAAGTAGAACCGTTCTGGCAAGATTGGTGGTTTTTCAGCAAAAGCTCATTATTTTGTTCAGCCACTAGAAGACATGATATTAGTTCAGAATATTTTGTCAACTTAAGCTCTCGATATTGTTGTTGTAGGAGTATATTCAAGGCATTAAATGTAGTAAATGTTTTCTCTAACATATCTTCATCAGTGATTTTCTCCCCACATAATTTTAATAATGAGATTATTTTCAAAAGTGCATAACTGTACTTGCTCACACTTTTAAAATCTTGCAACCTCAGGTTCAACCAATTATAACGACCTTTTGGGAGGATTACAGATTTTTGATTCTCATATCTTTCTTTTAAATCATTCCATAAGACAAGAGGGTTTTTTACTGCACTCAGATTTTAATTCTTCATGGAGATGATGACGAATAAAAATAATTGCTTTTGCATGATTTTGCAGGGATGCATGATTGTCAACCTTAATTGTATCTCCAAGATTCTTTGCCTCTAGGTGAATCTCAGCATCAATGATTCATGACAAGTAATTCTTCCCTGAGATGTCAAGGGCAGTAAATTCAAGCTTTGTAAGGTTCAATATCTATATAAATATATAAGTACGTAAGAAATTAAATAACTATATATATATATATATATATATATATGCTCAAATTTAATTGTAACGAAGCAATACTTAAATTGAGTTGAGAAAACTACATAAATTATGATCTAAAATTGAGTAGATGATCGTTCTGATAACGTGTTGTAAAATAATCGAGAAACAAAGTAAGAAAGAAAAATAGATTTATAATGATAAACTTATCAAGTGGTCATGTACAATACATGTTAATATCTCTTAAATCACTCAGATGAATATCTATCAAATCTCTTAGTTACACATTTGTTTATATATAATATACATTACAAGTTAACTTGCTAATAGTAATGAAAGAATTTAAGGGCTTTTAATTTCCTTATGTTCACCACCATTTGTTTGGTTATAACCTTCCAAAATCCAACCATTTCATTTACTAAAATTTTCATCTTTCAATTACATTATTTCTAACATCTTGTAGAATAAAAACTTTTTATTAAGATAGATTTGAACCTATGACCTTTTAAAGTATAAAAAGAATTTGATTTACCATTATACTATCAATTTTAATTTAATAGAATAAATTTAAAGATTGATGGATAAATATGGTGCTCCACAAAAATAATTATATGGGTTATTAGAACTTAGAGGACAAGAATGGGTCATGGATTGGGCCAATAAATCGATTGTGTTTAATATGGAGAATTTTGGTACGCTTAATCAAGTCATAGGCCAAAAAATATCCAACAATAAAAGTTACAAACCCAGCTATTACCCACTAGAACTAGAGTTACACAAAAATCCCAGGGCTTAATATCTAGGGTTATTTACACTTTCTAGTACATTTAAAAAAAAATTACAACAAAAGTTCATTCAGAAAATATTTACATAATTAATACAATTTTAATATTTTATTTACAAAATTAGTGCATTTGGTATCCCTTTAATTTAGTTGGGTGTTTTAATGGGTTGCTGATGTGGCAAATCAGTTTTGTAATTATGTAACTGTTCCCGATTGTTTCTCTCTACTGTGGCAATTTGAATTGCATGCCAAACCCGAGTAGTCATGCATTCTGTATATGGTGCAGTTGGTAACCAAACTTTTATACAAAGGTAACCATTTTAGTTTATATGGGTAACCAAATAGTCATAAAAAAAATTCAGAACAGTTACCAAGTGTTACATGTATTTGTTTTCTTTATCTTGTTAAACCATGATGAAATCAGAGAATAGTCGTGTGGTTTTCCTCTTACCTAATGTAAGAAGAAAAAAATGCAAAATATTATTCAATATTGTGTAACACAATCTCGGTTACCTTACATCAATAAAAAAGTGCAGTTAGTAGTCAAATCTTCATACAAAGGTAACCATTTTAGTTTTTGTGGGTAACCAAATAGTCATAAAAAAATTCAGAATAATTACCAAGTGTTACATGTATTTATTTTCTTTATTTTGTTAAACTATGATGTAATCAAAAAGTAGTCATGTGGTTTTCTTCTTACTTAATGGAAGAATAAAAAAAATGCAAAATATTATTCAATATTGTGTAACACAATCTCGGTTACCTTACATCAATAAAAAGGTGCAGTTGGTAGCCAAACCTTCATACAAAAGTAACCATTTTAGTTTTTGTGGATAACACAATCTCGATTACCTTACATCAATAAAAAGGTCAATTGCGCTTCTTTTCATCCTGCTTGTTCTTGTGAAACTTTCGGCGCTTACTTTCTTGTATAATTCCAGCCCTCATTACTTCTCTCCTAAACCTATTCAGAAGCTTCTCTTCCGGCTCGTTATCATCCACAATCTCCTGAACATTGTACCCCGATTGGAAGAAAAGGGTATTTGCATATGCCAAGGATGGGCACACTACGAACATCAATTCCGTTGAATCATATGAAGAGGGGGAATTGATGTTATTAGA
Organism: Panax quinquefolius; assembly: GCA_020205615.1. Lineage (NCBI taxonomy): Eukaryota > Viridiplantae > Streptophyta > Magnoliopsida > Apiales > Araliaceae > Panax > Panax quinquefolius. Next base: position 119,890,393 of record CM035161.1, on the reverse strand, counting down.
GGAGGAGGTGATGATTGAGGCAAATTCATCTCTGAATTTTGAAGAAAAATAAAAAGATGGAGGTGAATAATCGGAGGAGAGAGGAAGATGAGACGGTTGGATTTTGGGTGGTGGTGGTGCTTTTGATGCTATGAAGAGAGAGAGAGAGAGAGAGAGAGAGAGAGAGAGAGTTGGCAAGAGATGAGGAAGCCATGATTGGACTTAAGAGCTCTGCAATGGGGGGAGGATGAAGGGAGGAGAGAGAAGAAGGTGAGGGAGATGAAGAGAGTAGACAGATGAGAGATCTAGGGTTTAATATGTTTGGTTATTATGTTGCATTCTTTTTGTAATTATTTTATGAATACACTAATCTTGTAATTACTTTCTAATTATTATATAATAATGTAAAGAACCCCAATATCTATCCTCGGTCTGACTTGAAAAAGCCTGGTCTGCAAGCATCCAACAAGTAGTAATTTTGATCCCAATATATGGGCCAACCTGGGCTGATAACTATTATTTACTTGCCAAATCACTAAGTTCACTAAGTCCATAAAAAAACACTTAGCATCAAAAGAGGAGACTAGGGCCTGATGATACTTTGGCTTCTATGGGTCTAATAACATGAATAACCAAGATGACGTGTAACCAATGTGATGCCCCCAAAATAGGTATACATCACCCATCTTGAGTCGCCAAATAAATGGTACAAAATTCAAATACAACTTAATAATACAACTGTCGTGTTACATACGACAAAACATAAACTGAGAGTTTTAAAACGAATATTGTCTTCTAGACAGTATGCAACTCACCTCAATATATTTATTATCACATTATTTCATAGAATAATGAGGACTACTAATGCTATCATCTGGACCGTCACTCCGTTCCCCGACTAGTCCCGACTACATTTTTATTTCCTGAAGAGAACAATGAAAGCAAAAGGGTGAGCTCAACTAGCCCAGTGAGAAATATTATAACTAAGATAATGAGGAATAAATTATCCTTAGCCTTCAACAGTATAACAACTGATAGAATATAATAGATAACAAGTTTTAGATCAACAACTGCAGCGGAATAAGCAATCCATTAGAAGAGTCAAGTAGAGCGTAAAATCTACTATCTTCTATGATTTAAAAGATTTATCATCAATTTTATCGCAGAGACTCAACTTAATAAATATTCCACATCATCGAATCATCCCTGCACTACGGGCCAAGGATATTTTTTAGTATCACGACCATGAATTATCCTTGCACTACGGGACAAAGATAATCGTGTTTTCATCAACGGTTATAATCATGCCATAAAATAATTCATCTTTGCACCCTTGGCCGAAGAGAATCCATGACCATAATCATACCAAAAATTGTCCATCAATGCACTATGGGCCAATGAGGACTTTTATCACATCATTTATAACATTACGGTCATGATTATACCGAATAATCCCTGGTCATAATCATACCAAGTCCATCTATGCACTACGGGCCAAAGATGACTTTCATAACAATATAAGCACGAGGATGATGACAATGACATAATAATTCAATAAAACAAGTTCAAGAATAAATTTTAAAGATTTATAATTTAATTTATCCAGAATTGAATAACGTTCAAATTGTCAACATGATACTGCTTTGTGGAGTAAAATTCAAGAATAATATTGTACCAAAAATGATTTGGACGAAAACGAATCAATTTTTATCATGAATAGTACCCCGGGTGAATAGTACTTGAGTGAATAGTATTCCGTGAATAGTAATTCATGAATAGTAACCCATGAATAGTACTCCAGCATGAATAAGTTAAACTTTATCAAGAATGCTCAGAATAATATTTCCATGAAAAGATACTGGATGAAGTGCAAATATCAAGAATATTCTACTAATTTCATGGAATATAGAAGCCAAAACTTTAACCAAGTGAGTATAGAATGAAGATCAAAATATGGATACAATCAATGATAGTAACCATAATAGACATCTAGGACGAAAAAGAGAAAATTTTATTTTTTGGTGAATCGTGCCATAATTGTGAATAGTGTCGTATTCGTGAATAGTGCCGTATACGTGAATAGTAATCCCGACACAAAAAGGTAAAAATTCCACAATAAAATTCATATCAATATTTCGGCATAATGATATTGAAGAAAATAATATCATTTACGAAGAAAATAACATCCCTTACCTCAAAATAATAGTAGTTTTGATCGGAATATCGAATGTAAAGCCGAAGGAAACTTGCACTGAATAACAACTCTCAAAGTATCTAAATACTCACAATAATACGCTCGATAATATAGAGAGAAAGAAAACTTGTTTCTGGTGTGATTTTTAATTCTAACCTAAGTGCCTATTTATAGGAAAAATACTAGAACGTCATAGGAGACTAAATAATAAAATAATATTATTATTATTTCTACGCATGCATGCTTTGAATAAAAATTAGGCCACCATAAGTGGGCCCCTCCAGAAATCAGCCATCTTCCCCAACAACCAAAAGTGGGGCCCACCCATAATTTAAATATAAAATGTCTGAAACTTTAATAGTTCATAATAAATAGCCTTTTTATCATAAAAATATGAATTTTATGTCCATTCCACATGAAATCAGATTCTCTACAACTTTGCAGAAGAAAGTTTTTCCAAATTCTAAACAAAAAATATCCGAAATCCACAAACGGACGATTTTCAATACCTCTTAAAATTCATAACAAATCATACGTTAATTTTTAACGGTTCCAAATTTGTGGACATATGCTCAAATTATATATGCATAACATATCCAAAAATCACAACGATCCAACGGTCAGATTAAAATTATAACTCACGCAATAGAGCTTTAAGAACACCGATTTGAGTTTTTAACACCTCCAATCCGATAAAATACTGATAAAATACCTCAATATTAATTCCTTCAATTATAACCGCATAAAATAAATATTTTCATATCTATCATTTATGTCTACATAAAATAAATATTTCCTTATCATATAAATCAATAATTAATTATTCATAAATAATATTACAGAATCACAATAATGACAACTAGGCCGTTCCCAGGAAATAGGGGGCTTTCCGATAAGGATTTCTCCTTACTGATGCACAATTAGGTGACCAAATCTCTCCTTGACAGAACTTTCTAGACATTGCCACTAATGTTATCTAATAATATAATTCAAATAATATGAATTATTGATTTGATAATGGGAAATATTGTGCAGTGACAATTATTGAAACAACAATAATATAAAATATCAACACAGCAATTATTGAATCAATAAAATAAAATATTGAACAGTAATTACCGTAACAATTATTGATTAAAACTGAGTGACTTCTCACGTAAGCACCAATAATCAATACTGGTATCTTCTTTATGCAACCACGCCGTATTATTGTACTTTTACTCTACCGGTAGTTCAACGATTAACGGTAAAACTTCCGCCATAATTTTCATAAAAAGATATTTCTGTCGTTTTCTCATTCCGACAATAATTCCATTGTGGGGTCCACCAATGATTGTGCCGTCGCATCTGACGGATATTCCCGACAAAAAGAATATTCCCAGACCAATCGAATATTTTATAACCACTTGCTTACTTTTCAAAATTTATAAATATTACCTTAACTATAACATTATCTCAAATCCACACTATAACATAAAAAAAAATATTTCGAGAAAATTAAATATTTATTCATAAAATTTGGGGTCTCGTAATTCCCCTCCTTATGAAATTTCGCCCTCGAAATTTACGTGACGTCGTCTACAGTATCTTAGAGCAGATGAGGACACTTCGTCAGATTCTAACTCTTGAGGTATAACCTTTGAGCGTATAATATATTCCTTCTTATCCAAGATTTTAACACGTACCTCTTCATACGTTAAATCTTCCGCTATCTCGTCCGGTTCTAAATCAATAATGTGGTTTGAGTCGTCCACATATTTACATAACATCGATACGTGAAAAACACGCGACATACTTGCATTAAGGTGAGTCTATAGGCCACAGTTCCTACTTGATCGAGGATTTCAAATGGCCCGTCTTCGTCGACTCTTGCTTCTAGAATAACGCCTTCTTGAACCTTCTTCTTCGTATTCATCAGCTCTGGGTCTGTAGCTTTAACATTATCGTTTAAAATCGGTTCTAATCGTATATTCGCTATTTTCACGTAGGTTTGTATATTTGCACTCGTAAACACATACGATCCTCTACTCAACACGTCGGCCAACACGTTCGCTTATCCCACGTTGGTATTAAATGGTATAATCGTAATCTTCAACATCTCGAGCCAACATCTTCAGCGCATGTTACGTTCGTTTTGGGTGAAGAAATATTTGAGGGTTTTAGAAATGGGTTTTGTACTGGGGTCAATACAAAATTTACTTTCACGCTCTGGGGTAGGTCAAGAAGTCTTCAGGGAATATGTCAGGAAATTTATTAACACTAGAATATCATTTAAAAACTGTGACTCTCATCCAAGACTTGGATAACACATGAAATGAAGATTTCTCCTAACGGAGTTTCAACAGATAAGTCAAAGTTTAATTTCTCCGGAGTTAAATTTAAACGTTGAGCGCAAAATGAGAAATAAAGAGGGTAGAACACATGTCGAATAAGGTATAGATGAGACCCCAGATTTTATCAATAAAGATTTAAATCTTGTCAAAATAATTTTTATATTATGGTGTGAATTTAAGATAATATTATAGTTGTGGTAGTATTTATAAATTTTGTAAAGTATGCAAGTGGTTATATTATATTCGATTGGTCGGGAATATTCGGTTTAGCGAGGAATATTAAATACAATGGCTCAATCATTGGTGGACCCCAGCAATGAATTATTATTAGTCGGATTGAAAACTACAAAAATATTTTATTAAAATAACGGCGGAAGTTTTACTGGTTGATCTTTGTTGAACTACTTTCGGTAGTAAAAGTGCGATGTCGTGTGGTTGCATAGTAGCACTACGGTATTGATTATTGATCTTTATGTGAAAGTCACTCGGTTTGATTCCATTATTATCGATTAATAATATGAATTATTATAGCGATAATGACGTTTTGTTTTATTATTATTATTAACGTAATAAAAGCGAAACATCTTTTATATAAAATAGAATACTTTATTAAAGTTATTACATAAATAGAATATATTATATTTTATTATGCATAGTGTTGCGTAGTGTTTTGCATAGTGTTTTGCATAGTATTGCATAGTGTTTGCATAGTAAAATGTTTTATATAAATAGAATATATTATATTTTATTTAAAAGATTTTTCTTTAAATATGGACCGTCAGATTAAAAAAGTAAATCAATACGAGATAGTTCATGGATTAATTCTTATGCATTCCATTTTCCTATAAATAGAAGCTCATTCCTTCATTATTTTCTTTACGAATTCATTGAAACTACAGAGAGAAATTATAGAGAAAGCTATAGAGAAAATTATAGAAAGAAGAAGAGTATTACTGCTTCTTCTACTTACATATTAGGTTCTTTTTTTTACGGTAAGGGTGTTATTCTTTCTTCTTGAAGAGAACTTACATTATTCCATTCATTATTATTACATTGGAATAACTTTTGTAAAAAGTGGCATACCTATACATAACTTTTATATCTGTGGCGTACCTATACTTGGTGAAATCCTTATGTTATTCCATTGCTTATTATTACATTGGAATAACTTTGTATCTGTGATTTACCCTATACTGGGTGACATTCTTCTATTATTACATTGGAACATCACATGCATGTGTTTTACACCGGACTGGTTCCGATTTTATTATTACATTGGAACATCACATGCATGTGTTTTTACAGGACTGGTTCCGTCTTTATCATTCTGTTGGAATATCTATCATGTGTTTTACAGGATGCAGTTCCATCTTTATTATTACATTGGAACATCACATGGGTGTGATTTTCACGACTGGTTCCGTTATTATTATTTTGTTGGAATAACTTTTCAATGCATCAATCTGCATGCGTGGTGATTTCTTTTGTTATTCCATTCTTTATTATACCCAGTTGGTTAAAACTTTGACTTCTATACTCCATGAAATTAGTAGAATATCCTTGATATTTGCGTTTCATCCAGATATCTTTTCATGGAAATATTCTTACGATCATTCTTGAATTTTACTCTCTGAAAAAGCGATGTCATGTTGACAATTTGGGCGTTAATAATTCATGGATTAAATAATTCTTGAACTTGTTTTATTGAATTATTATGTCATTGTCATCATCCTCATGTTATATTATGTTATCTTTGGCTTACGTGCATAGATGAACTTAGTATGATTATGACCGAGGATCATTCGGTATAATCATGACTTGATATAAATGATGTGACTAAAGTCCTCGATGGCACGTAATGCGATGATGGATAGTTTTGGTATGATTATGACCGGGGGTGATTCGGTATAGTCATGACCATTGATAATTTGATGAAAATCCTTGGCGTGAGTGCGAGGATGATTAGATGTGGTGGTTTATTTATTAAAATTTGAGTCTCGTGATAAAAATTGATAAAAACCTTTTAAAACCTAAAAGATAGTAGATTTTATTCTCTCTTGACTCTTTTAATGGATTGCATATTCATTGCGATTAAAGCGGGTTGTCTATTGTATTTTATCGGTTTAACATTTGTTGAAGGCTAATGATAATTTATTACGCATTATCTTAGTCATAATATTTCTTCTTGGGCTAGTTTGAGCTCACCCTTTCTTTCACCGTTTCTCTTGAAAATGAGAACATAGCTTTCGAGACGAGTCGGGAACAAAGTAATGGTCCGAGGATAGCATTAGTAGTCCTCACTATTACGTGAAATAGTGTGATAATAGTTGTAATGAGGACTCCTTTTGAGTTTGTGTAATATCTAGTAGACAATATTTGTATTCAAACTCACGGTTTATGTCGTATTATACCAGCAGCAGTTATATTAGTAAGTTGTATTTGAATTTATGTACCATGTAAGTGGCGACCCAAGATGGGTGACGTATACCTAATTTTGGGGGCGTCACAGTTGGTATCAGAGCTTAGGGATATGATCCCTGGCTAAGAGGTGAGAATAGTACTAGGAGGGGAGAGACGGGGAATTCCTTCGCTAGTATGACCTACCTAAATTTATTTGGTATTTAATTGGTCGGTCAGAATATAGGGATAATTTGTTACATGTCAATTAACCATTGTTTTGTGACAGTGTTTGAGAATGGCATCTGAAAATGCTGAGTTAAGCAATGAAGCACATGAGAGTGTTGATTCAAATTCGAAACAAAAGGTAACGACCAACAACACGATAATAATCATCTTTGGTGGCAATTATCGGAAAAATGATAACCATCGTGGGGGAAATTATCATGCTAAGAATGGTAACCACTTGATGGTAATCATGGCAAAGATAATAGAAGTGGAAATTTCAAGAAGAAGGTCATTTAGCTCGATTTTGTCGTGCACCAAAGTCAAGTCCAATTGGGACGGTGGCACCAAAGGCGGATCTGGATAAAACAAAAGTCGGTGGTTTCATGAAGAGCGTTTTTCATGACTTCTTAAAAAGCAAGTGACTCGAGCGAAGTTAGCACGGGTTAGTTAATTATAAATTCTTGCGAAGTCTATACCTTATAAGATCTGGGTTCTACCAATTCTTTTATCTAAACTTGCTTGCGTTCAACATTTAAATTTGACTCCGGAGAAGTTAGACTTTAACTTATTGGTTGAAACTTCGTTGGGAGAAACCTTCGTTACCTCCACTGTTTATTAATCTTGTTGTTTCAAATAAACACTTTCACGTTACCTGTCGATATTATCTCTTTGAAAATATTTGCCTTTGATGGTATTTTAGGAATCAATTGGTTAACTACTCATCATTCTTTTCGTAAGGTTGTTAGCTTTTATATTCATAACCAAACTACTAAAGTCAATTATTGTCATATCAAGCCATAAGTAAAGAGCCCGATCCTTTCGTTGTTGACTTCCTTGTGTGGAATGCACCGAAGCCAGACTTTCTGTAGGCGACGTCGTGATTGAAGATGGCAAGTTGATAGGTATCATTGTGAGGTGCTATCCAGGTTAAGGGATAGAAGTCACAGTTGGTATTAATGTGACGTACTATCCAAGTCTTGGACGAGAGTAACAATTTTGAATGATATTTCTATCATTAATAAATTTTTTGGCGTATTCTTGAAGACTTCCTAGCCTACCCTAGAGCGTGAAATCGAATTTTGTATTGACCCCAGTACAAAAAAAAAACCCATTTCTTAAACCCTCAAATATTTCTTTAACTAAAAGGATCTGTTTACGTTGATTATGATGAAAGTCATAATAAAAGTATAGAACTAATAAAAATCATGGGTATATGAAGTATTAGTAAGTTTTATGATGAGTTATGTTGGTTAGTATGTGAAAACATGAAAGTTTCTTAGAAATCACAAAGAGTTGAAAATCAGATTTTAGTGAAAAACGTAACATGAAATTCAATTGACCATATCTCCTATTATATTTTGAATTTTTGAATGTGGTCAAGTCCTAGAGTTAGATCTATGAGTTACCTAACTAATACAAGTGGAATTACTGGAAAAGGTGTTGTAGATTTTTGTGTGGACTGATTTTAGCAAAAGAGGTCAAAGCTGTAAATTTCAAAAATGCTACTGCCCAGAAACTTTAAGGGACTGTTTCGGCCACTTAAATTATGAGAAAAATTCTGGCCTTTTGGGACATGAAAGTATATGGTATAAAGTACCTCCTGTCCAAAAATGAGCTCATTCTGACTTAAAATGAGCAAGTTATGACTATTTCAATATTTAGGTTTTTCCGAAAAAAACGCTATAACTTGGAGTTCTATAACTCAGATGACCATGAAATTTAAACTAGAAGCTCACGTTAACATGTGTGAGGTCCTGCCAAGATTTGGGAATTTTTGGAGTTAAACTTGAGGTAGCTAATTTCTTAAGGAATTTATTGAAATTGATTTTTGAAAAATAGTAAATGAATTTTAAAAATTCGAGAAAAAATATATTTTCATCATGGGACTATATTATGCTAAATTCCAGAAAAGAAATATTTTTGGGACTGATTTGATATTTTTCATGAAAATAGTTTAATTCTGAACATATGAGTTAAATATGTTATGTGAAGTAACAAAGTTGAAAATAGGATTTTATGGCTAGAGAATCCTATATAGAGTATATGCATATTTTTTGAGAGATTTGATAATTGGTAATGATATCTTATGAGTATGACATTTTGAATGATTAAATGCATTATATGGTAAAGTGTAAACAATTAAGATAAATTATTTATAAATTTAAGAAGTGATTAAAATATTGTTATAATATTAATGTTATTAGATTATGAGATTATTAAATGATTGATAACATGGGGATATTCTTGAATCTGGATAAATTATATTATAAATGTTTAATATTTATCCTTTATCTCATTTGATTGATTCTTTATATCATTATCCTCATTGTTTATATTATGTTGAAAGTCATACATGGCTGTGGTGCATAGATGGACTTGGTATGATTATGACCACGGATTATTCGGTATAATCATAACAGTAAATGAATACACAATTATCTTTGGTAGTAGTGCATGGATAATTTGTGGTCGTGATACTAATGAATACACAATTATCTTTGGTAGTAGTGCATGGATAATTTGTGGTCGTGATCTTAATGAATATCCTTGGCACGTAGTGCGGGGATGATTCGATGATGTGGATTAATTATTGAAATGAGTCTCGAATGAAATATTAATTCATGGATGTGTTCAAAGTCATCCCGTGGCTTACGTGCATAGATGGACTTGGTATGATTATGACCGAGGATTGTTGGCATAATCATAACTCAGTAATTAAAAACACAATTATCTTTGGTAGTAGTGCATGGATAATTTGTGGTCGTGATACTAATGAATATCCTTGGCACGTAGTGCGGGGATGATTCGATGATGTGGATTAATTATTGAAATGAGTCTCGTGAATGAAATATTAATTCATGGATGCGTTCAAAGTCATCTCGTGGCTTATGTGCATAGATGGACTTGGTATGATTATGACCGAGGATTCGTTTATTCGTTGGTATAATCATAACTCAGTATTGAAAACACAATTATCTTTGGTAGTAGTAATACATGGATAATTTGTGGTGTCGTGATACTAATGAATATCCTTGGCACAGAGTGCGGGGATGATTCGATGATGTGGATTAATTATTGAAATGAGTCTCAAAGATGAAATATTAATTCATGGATGCGTTCAAAGTCATCTACATGGCTTACGTGCATAGATGGACTTGGTATGATTATGACGAGGAGATTGTTCGGTATAATCATAATCAGTAAAAACTACGAATATCCTTGGCGATTGGTGCATGGATAATTCGTGGTCGTGATACTATTAAAATTGCGTCTTAGCATTATTGGTTTCTGATTGTATATCTTTGGCACATAGTGCAAAGATGAATTGTTAATAAATATCTTTGGTAGGATTGCAAAGATGAATTTAATGTTTTCAACGATAAGGGTATTCAAGGTATCCTCATCTCTTTATCATACAGTCGTACCCTAATTTCGAGGTGAAATTCCATAAGGAGGGAGATTGTGAGACCCCAGTTTTATCGATAAAGATTTAAATCTTGTCGAAATAATTTTTTATATTATGGTGTGAATTTAAGATAATATTATAGTTGTGGGTAGTATTTATAAATTTTGTAAAGTATCAAGTGGTTATATTATATTGATTGGTGGGGAATATTAGGTTTAGCGGGGAATATTAAATGCAACTACTCAATCATTGGTGGACCCTGATGAATTATTGTCGGATTGAAAAACTACAAAATATTTTATTAAAATAACGGCGGAAGTTTTACCGTTGATCTTTGTTGAACTACTTTCGGTAGTAAAAAGTACGATGATACGTGTGGTTGCGTAGTAGCGCACGGTATTGATTATTGATCTTTATGTGAGAAGTCACTCGGTTTGATTCCATTATTATTCGATTAATAATATGAATTATTATAGCGATAATGACGTTTTATTTTATTAAGTATTATTAACGTAATAAAAGCGAAACATCTTTATATAAAATAGAATACTTTATTAAAGTTATTACATAAATAGAATATATTATATTTTATTATGCATAGTGTTGCGTAGTGTTTTGCATAGTGTTTTTGCATAGTATTGCATAGTGTTTGCATAGTAAAATGTTTTTATATAAATAGAATATATTATATTTTATTTAAAAGATTTTTCTTTAAATATGGACCGTCAGATTAAAGTAAATCAATACTGGACCGTTCATGGATTAATTCTTATGCATTCCATTTTCCTATAAATAGAAGCTCATTCCTTCATTATTTTCTTACGAATTCATTGAAACTACTAGAGAGAAATTATAGAGAGAAGCTATAGAGAAAATTATAGAAAGAAGAAGAGTATTATCGCTACTTCACTACTTCTATATTCGGTTCTTTTTACGGTAAGGGTGTTATTCTTTCTTCTTGAAGAGAACTTACATTATTCCATTCATTATTATTACATTGGAATAACTTTGTAAAAGTGGCATACCTATATACATAACTTTGTATCATGGCATACCCTATACTTGGTGAAATCCTTATGTTATTCCATTGCTTATTATTACATTGGAATAACTTTTGTATCTGTGATTTACCTATACTTGGTGACATTCTTCTATTATTACATTTGGAACATCACATGCGTGTGTTTTTACAGGACTGGTTCCGCTTTTATTATTACTGTTGGAACATCACATGCATGTGTTTTTACCGGGACTGGTTAAAATCTTTATCATTCATTGGAATATCCTATCGTGTGTTTTACACCGATGCAGTTCCATCTTTATTATTACATTGGAACATCCCATCCGGTGTGATTTTCACGACGACTGTTTAAGATTATTATTATTTTGTTGGAATAACTTTGTCATGCGAAGTCATCTGCATGCATGGTGATTTCTTTTGTTATTCCATTCTTTATTATACCCAGTTGGTTAAAACTTTGACTTATACTCCATGAAATTAGTAGAATATCCTTGATATTTGCGTTTCATCCAATATCTTTTCATGGAAATATTCTTACGATCATTCTTGAATTTTACTCTCTGAAAGCGATGTCGTGTTGACAATTTGGGCGTTAATAATTCATGGATTAAATAATTCTTGAACTTGTTTTATTGAATTATTATGTCATTGTCATCATCCTCATGTTATATTATGTTATCTTTGGCTTACGTGCGTAGATGAACTTAGTATGATTATGACCGAGGATCATTCGGTATAATCATGACTTGATATAAATGATGTGACTAAAGTCCTCGATTGGCACATAATGCGGTGATGGATAGTTTTTGGTATGATTATGACCGGGGGTGATTCGGTATAGTCATGACCATTGATAATTTGATGAAAATCCTTGGTACGTAGATACGGGGATGATTAGATGTGGTGGTTTATTTATTAAAATTTGAGTCTCGTGATAAAAATTGATAAAAACCTTTTAAAACCTAAAAGATAGTAGATTTTATTCTCTACTGACTCTTTTAATGGATTGCATATTCATTGCCGCAGATTAAACTGGTTGTCTATTGTATTTTATCGGTTTAACATTTGTTGAAGGCTAATGATAATTTATTACGCATTATCTTAGTCATAATATTTCTTCTTTGGGCTAGTTGAGCTCACCCTTTTCTTTCACCGTTCTCTTGAAATGAGAACATAGCTCGAGACGAGTCGGGGAACAAAGTAATGGTCGAGAGGATAGCATTAGTAGTCCTCACTATTACGTGAAATAGTGTGATAATAGTTGTAATGAGGACTCCTTTTGAGTTTGTGTAATATCTAGTAGACAATATTTGTATTCAAACTCACGGTTTATGTCGTATTGTACCACAGCAGTTATATTAGTAAGTTGTATTTGAATTTATGTACCATGTAAGTGGCGACCCAAGATGGGTGACGTATACCTAATTTTGGGGGCGTCACATAGACTGTGCAAGAATTTTGATTAACTTACCCGTAATAACTTCGTTCGGGTTCTTCGACAAACACTCTCACTTAAACTACCGGCTTTGACTTGTTTGGGACATCATTTGGCGTCACTATCCCAGCTGGACTTGACTTCACTACACGACAAAATCGAGCTAGGTGACATTCTCTTCTGCAATTGAAACACGCTTTGGGGTTGTTAAATGCATAGCTTGACGGATGTGTCCCTCCCCGTCGCATTTTGAAACATACGATCGGTGGTCGTTCTTCTTCTTTGGAAATAGTTCTTTGGTGTTCTTTGTCTTTCCATCATTATTGAACCTTCTTTCTTGAAATTTCCACTTCTTTATCTTGCCATGATTACCACCGGTGGTTACCATTCTTGGCATGATAATTTCCCCCACGATGGTTATCGTTGTTCTGATGGTCGTTGCCACCGATATGATTATTATCGTGTTGTTGGTCATTGCCTTTTGGTTGTGCTGACTCATTATCGCGCTCCACTAACTAAGTCCTATTCACAACATCTGAATATAAACAAAGTTTGTGAGAAATAAGGTATTGACGTATTTCGGGTTTCAAACCTCGCAGAAACATTCACGTCATTCTCTCCTCATTATCGACCAAATGGGATGCAAACTAGGACAACTCAGCAAACTTAGCCTCATACTACGCCACGGTCATATTATTTTGTTCCAGCTTGATGAACTCTACCTCCTTCACGTGACGAATACTTTCGGAAAAGTACTTGTCGTTGAACAGTTCTTGGAACTTCTTCCAAGACATCTTGAGTGCGTCAGGCTGGGTACGTTTTACAGTTTCCCACCAATGATCTGCTTCTTCACGTAACATAAAGGTGGCGAATGGAACCTTTTGCTCCTCTGAGCATTCCAAGACATCAAATATGTAAGACCCCAACTTATTATAAATAAAATTGAATTTTTCCTCTATTCATTATTCTAAATTAATAAGGTGTTAATTTGATATAATGCTTTGGTTATGGGTGAAATGTGCAAATTTTGCAAAATAAGCAAGTGGTTATAAAATATTCATTTCTGTCGGGGGAATATTCGTTGGTCGTGGAATATTTTTTTTGTCAGGGAATATTCGTAAGACGACGTAGCCATTTGTGGGCCCCATAACGGAAAACGGTTGGATGAAGGAAAATGACAAAGTATGAGTTTTATAAATAACGGCGTAGTTGTTAACGTTAACACTGTTGGAATACCTGGTGGTTAAAATACGATGTACGGCGTGGTGGCACAAGAATATACACGATGTTATTGCAAGTATTGTTGAATTATTGATTCGTACGTAAGAAGGCACTACTCAATAATTGTTACAGTAGTTATTGTTCAATATTTTATTTTATTGATTCAATAATTGATGCGTTGATATTTTATATTATTATTGTTTCAATAATTATCACTGCACAGTATTTCCCATTATCAGATCAACAATTCATATTATTTGAATAATATTATTAGATAGCATTATTGACAATGTCTAGAAAGTTCTGTCAAGGAGAGGTTTGGTCACCTAATTGCGCGCCAGTATGGAGAAATCCTTATTGGAAAGCCCCTTTTTTTCCTGGGAACTGCCTAGTTATCATAATTGTGATTCTGTAATATTATTTGTGAATAATTAATTATTGATTTATATGATAAGGAAATATTTATTTGATGTGGATAAAAATGATGCATTTATTTACTTATGAGGTTATAAATGAAGGAACTAATGCTGAGGTGTTTTATCAGTATTTTATCGGAGTGGAGGTATTAAAAATCATCCGTTTGTGGATTTCAGATATTTTCTATTTGGAATTTGGAAAAACTCAAAGCTACAAAGTTGTAGAGAATTTGATTTCGTGTGGAATGGACATAAAATTCGTATTTTTCTGATAAACGAGCTATTTTCTATGAATTATTGAAGTTTCAAAAAATAAAATGATTTTTATTAATTTATGGGTGGGACCCACTTTTGTTTTAACACACGAGGGTCATTGATTTTGGTTCAAAGAAGGCGCTTAATTGTCAAAAAGGTGGCGTGAGAAGTTAGAAAAGAAAAAATAATATTCTATTATTTTAGTCTCTTCATGGCGTTAAAGCATTTTCCTATAAATAGACGCTTAGGTTAGAATTGAAAATCACACCGAAAACAAGTTTTCTTTCTCTCTAGATTATCGGCGTATTTTTGTGAGTATTTTGATACTTTGAGAGTTCTTTGTTGGTATGAAGTTTCCTTCTACTTTATATCCGATATTTCGATCGGCATCTGCATTGTATTTTGAGAGGTAAGCGATGTTATTTTTTCTTAAATGATATTATTTTATTCAATATCATTATCTTGAAATATTGGTTTGAACTTTTAATCAAATTTGGAATTTTTGTGTTTGGGTTTACTATTCACGTATCTGTATTTATTCACGTATACTGTTACGTATTCAAAAAAATAAAATTTTCTTCTTTTTATCCAAGATGTCTATTATGGTAACTATCTTTGATTGTATCCATGTTTTGATCTTTATTTTGAATTACGCTTCACAATTGGTTATTATGAAGTATTATTGATCTTGGATAAAGCTGTTATACTGAATCCCTAATATTTGTCCTTCATCTCATTTGGATTCATTTTCTTTAAAATATTTTCATCATCCTCAGGTCCTAAATGATGATATTCTTGAATATCTTTGGTGCAGTAGTGCAAAAATGAATGATTAATCGATGAATATCTTTGGCCGTAGTCTGCAAAGATGAGCAGTGTTGAGATGAACATGACCAACTAGTGATACAAATGAATATCCTTGGCTTGTAGTGCAAAGATGAGTATTGATTAAAGATTTATATTGATTGATGTTACAGGGATAAAATATTGATGATGCACTTTTAAATATTAGACGATAGTAGAATTCATTGTCTACGTGACTCTTCTAATGGATTGTTGTTTCCGCTGCATTTGTTGATCTAAAACTTGTTGTCTATTATATTCTATCAGATTATTCCCTGTTGAAGACTAATGATAATTTGTTGTATATTATCTTAGTCATAATGTTCTTTACTGGGCTAGTTGAGCTCACCCTTTTCCTTTTTGTTCCATTTTTCTTCTCAGGAGGTGAAAACATAACAGGATCTAGTCGGGGTATGGAGTGATTGTTCTAGAAAGATGTTTTAGCAGTCCTCACTATTTTTGTAAAATAGTGTATGAATAATTGTAATGAGGACTTATTTGAGTATGGATATTATCTAGAAGACAATATTTGTATTTAAACTCACAGTATGTGTTGTCGTATTTTGTACGACAATTGTATTATTGAAGTTGTAGTTTGCTTTATGTACCATGTATTTGGCGACTCAGAATGGGTGTTGTATACCTATTTTGGGGGTGTCACAGTTGGTATCAAAGCTTAGGGATATGGTCTCTGGCGGAGATCGGGGAATAGAACTAGGAGGGGAGAGATGAGTAAATTCTTCGCTAGTGTGTCCTATCTAAGCTTATTTGTTGGTCGGTCATAATATAGGCATATTATGTGATATGTTAATTTATTTAATTAACCATTATTTTATGGCAGTATTTAAGAATGGCTGCTGAGAACGTTAATAATGGAGTGTATGAGACTGTGGAACAACCTTTAGTCGCAAACCAGGAGAACGTGTAACAGGAAGGCAATATTCCTCCTGTAAACAACACCACTGATCAGATGATGAACGATGGGATGTTTAGAAGCTTTTTGCAGTTCATGCAAAAAATCGACGAGGAGACTTCGTGTACAAAATACAGTGTGGAAATGATGGCAACGCTGATACATCACGACAGCAAAGCGCTTCAAGGAGTTGGGACCACTAGATTTCTGGGGAAAGCCCGATCCAATTAAGGCGGAAACATGGGTCAAGCAAATTACCAAGATATTCGATGTCTTGGGATGTACAGAGGAACAGAAGGTTCCATTCGCCACCTTTATGTTCCGTGGAGAGGCAGATTACTGGTGGGAATCCGTGAAGCGTACCCAGCCAGCTGCACTCAACATGTCTTGGGAAAGATTTCAGAAACTGTTCAATGACAAGTACTTTCCTGAAATTATTCATCATATGAAAGAGGTAGAGTTTATTAGTCTGGAACAGAACAACATGACGGTGTCTCAGTATGAGGCGAAGTTTACGGAGTTATTCAGGTTTGCACCTCATTTGGTAGAGAATGAGGAACGTATGACGCGGATGTTTCTGAGAGGTCTAAAACCCGAGATTCGTAAATACCTTATCTCTCATAAATTTTCTCTGTATTCAGATGTTGTCAACAGGGCTCAATTATTAGAGCGAGATAGTGAGTATGTTCAACCGAGGGACCACAACTAGGGTCATACCGGTGAAAGCAGTCATCATAGCGATGATAACTAGCGAGGAGGGAAAAATACGGACAAAGGCGGTAACCACTCGGGGGGTAATCGTGGCCATGATAATAGGAGAGGTGAGTCAAGTGGAAATTTCAAAAAGAGGAGATTCAACAATGACGGGAAGACATCGGCGAAGACAGACCAACACCAACAACAAATTCTAGGGGAGGAGAACGACCGCCGGTTAGAATGTTATAAATGCAGAAGAGGGACATATCATTGAAACCGCCTGAACAATCCAAGGTATGTTATAACTGTGGAAAGGAGGGCCATATAGCTCGAGACTGCTCTATAGCAAAACCAAGTTCAGCAGGGATGGTGACTTCAAAGGCTGTCCCGGATAAGTCAAAATTAGCGGTTCTTGGAAGAGCGTTTGTCGTAACTGGCCAAAACGCAAGGAACCCGAACGAGGTGTTCACGGGTAAGCTAATCTTGAATTCTTACGAAGTTTATACCTTACTAGATACTGGTTCTACCCATTCTTTTATCTCTCCTGCTTGTGCTCAACGTTTAAACTTGACTCCAGAGAAATTGGACTTTAACTTATCTGTTGAAACTCCATTGGGTGAAACCTTCGTTACATCTACAGTTTATAAATCTTGCTTGATCCAAGTTGGCACTATCACATTACCTGTTGATCTTATCTCTTTAAAGATACTTGCTTTTGATGTGATTTTAGGAATTGATTGGTTAACCACTCATCATGCTAAAATAGATTGTTTTCGTAAGGTTGTTAGTTTTCATATTCCTAACCAACCTGTTATCCAAATTAAAGCAACTAAACCACTAAAATTAGTCACTGTCATATCAAGCCACAAAGCTATTCGTTTATTTAAAAAAGGATGTCAAGCTTTCTTAGCCCATGTTATGGATTTGAACAGAGACAAGTCAGATTTGAATAATATTTCTGTTGTTAGAGAATTTCCTGATGTATTTCCTGAAGAACTTCCCGATCTACCCCCAGAACGTGATGTTGAATTCTTTATTAGAAGAGTCAAATAGACCATCAGATCTATTATATTCTCTATGTTAAAAGTCCACCGATAATGTTTTATCCCTGTAACATCAATCAACAATTCCTGTCCACAATCATATGAATAACTCATAATCATAATTGTGATTCTAAATTCCTCTTTCGTACCCAGGACGAAGATAATTTTAATCACCTATCTTCACCTGAAACATCAAAAATCATGGTTATACCAAATCACAATTTTTGCTCATAATCATACTAATAAATTCATCTTTGCACTACTGTGACGCCCCCAAAATAGGTATACACAACACCCATTCTGAGTCGCCAAATACATGGTACAGAAACAACTACAACTTTATTATTACAACAGTAAAACTGTGAGTTTGAATACAAATATTATCTTTTAGACAATATCTATACTCAAATAAATCCCCATCATAATTATTGATTCATTATTTTACAAAAATGGTGAGGACTACTAAACAATCCTTTCTAAAACCTTCATTCCATACCCCGACTCGTACTCGCTAAATTCTCGCCTCCTGAGAAAAATGGAACAAAAAGGAAAAGGGTGAGCTTAACTAGCCTAGTAAAGAATATTATGACTAAGATAATATACAACAAATTATCGTTAGTCTTCAACAGGGAAAAATCTGATAGAATACAATAGACAACAAGTTTCAGATCAATATTCGCGATGAAATAATAATTCATAGAAGAGTTACGTAGAGAATGAAATCTACTATAATCTATGAATTTAATACCATCATCAATATTTTATCCTCAGTAACATCAATCAATATACATCCGAATCAAATATTCATCTTTGCACTACAGGCCAAAGATATTCATCAATCGGTCATGTTTATCTCAACACCTGTTCATCTTTGCACTAAAGGCCAAAGATATTCATCAGTCGGTCATGTTCATTTAAACACCTGTTCATCTTTGCACTAAAGGCCAAAGATATTCTTCAGAAATCATTCATCTTTGCACTACAGGCCAAAGATATTCTTCAGAAATCATTCATCTTTGCACTACAGGCCAAAGATATTCAATAATATCATCATTTAAGACTGAGGATGATGAAAAATATTTTTTTAAAGAAACGAATCCAGTGAAACAAAATGACAAGGATTAAGGATTAAGGATTCGTACTTGGTTTTATCCACGTCCAAAAATACCTCAAAATAATCATAGTGGTGTAAAATTCAAGAATGATCAAAACATGGATACAATCAGAGTTAGTATCCAGAATAGATATTTTGGACAAAAAGAAGAAATTTTATTTTTCGGTGAATAGTGCCGTATACGTGAATAGTGCCGTATACGTGAATAGTAACTCCGACACCAAAAGATAGAAATTCCACAAAAAACATCTTCACGCTTCATGAATAGTACTCGTGAATAGTAACTCGTGAATAGTAACTCATGAATAGTAACTCGTGAATAGTAACTCATGAATAGTAACCCATGAATAGTAACCCCGACATGAAAAAGTTCCGAATTTGATAAAAACTTCAGATCAACATTTCAAGAAGATAATGATATTGAAGAAATAATATCATTACTGAAAAAATAATATCCTTACCTCGAAAGATCAAGATTTCTAAATTTAAACACCTGGATATAGGCTATGACTTGGACTTGCACCGTATAGCAATACTCAAAGTATACTCAAAATACTCACAAGAATACGCCGATAATATAGAGAGAAGAAAACTTGATTTAAATTGTGATTTTCAATTCTAACCCAAGCACCCTATTTATAGAAATTGCTTAGAACACCAAAGCGTAAAATTTAATACATTAATAATATAATTATATTATTTTCTACACATGTCTAGAATCTGATTTCACCATCAAACACATGCCACCTTCTAGAAAAAAATAAGAAAAACGTTTTCTAATTTTAAATATTTTAAACTTCCAAAATCAATTATTTTGAGTTTGAACTTCAATAATTCATAATAAATAGCCCTTTCATCGAAAAATTGAATCTCGCGAGTTTTTATAGGAAATTCAATTCTCTACAACTTTGCGTAAGAAGTTTTTCCAAATTCCAATCGAAATTCGACCAAATCCACAAACGGGCAATTTTACAAAAGTATATAATCAAATTTCAATCAATAAATGGGGTCCAATTTACATGTTTAACATGTTTTAAACATTTATTGCAACAAAAATACTCTTCCTCCTCGATACTCATATATCCCACATTCGTTGTAAAAATATCACCGTTAATATATTATTAAAATAATATATTTAAATGAATTATTTTATCGTAAAAGATAAAATATTAATTTTCAACAATTGTCATTTTAAAAATTTTCTCCATCTATATCCACATAAAATAAATATTTTTCATCATATGAATCAATAATTAATTATTCACAAATAATATTACGTAATCACAATATCGACAACCGTGCGCTTCCTCAGAGAAAGAGGGGCTTTCCAATAAGAATTTCTTCTTCATGGCTATAGCAATTAGGTGGTGACCAAACCTCTCCTTAGATGTAACTTTTTAGACATTGCCAATAATGTTATCTAATAATATTATTCAGATAATATGAATTATTGCTTCGATAATAAAAATATCGTGTAATGACAATTATCAAACAATGCAATATAAAAATCAACGCAAAGAATTATTAATTCAATAAAATATCGAATAAATTATCGTAACCATTATTGAGTAGTGCCTTTTACGTAAGAATCAATAATTCAACAATCTTTGTGCAATACTGGTGTATTCTTGTGCAACAACGCCGCATTTCATCGTATTTTAACCACCGGGTATTCCAATGCCTTAATTGAATAACAACTACGCCAAGTATTTATAACCACCCAAACTTTGTCGCTTTCCTCATCCAATCGCTTTCCGTTATGGGGCCCACACATGGTCTGCTGCATTGCTATCGTCACGAATATTCCCCACAAGATTTAATATTCCACGACCAAACGAATATTCCCGATAAATGAATATTTTATAACCACTTGCTTATTTTGAAATATTTGCGTATTTAACCCTTAACTATCCACATTAATCAAATCAACCCTTACTATTTCAAAATAATAAATAAAGGAAATTCCTTTTATTTAAAAAAAATTCGGTCTTACAACCTCCCTCCTTATGAAATTTCGTCCCTCGAAATTGACGTCACGCACTGGTGTTTGAAAAGGTGAGGATACCTCGCTTTCATTTCCGCTTCCAATTCCCGGTCATTTCCTCTATAGCATGATTCATCCACAAAACTTTAACTTGTGGTATAACCTTTATTGGCGTAGGACATGCTCCTTCCTATCCAAAATCTTGACAGTACCTCCTCATATCGTTAAGTCTTGGCTATCTCGTCCTGGTTCTAACTCAATAACGTGGTTCGGGTCTTTCACATATTTATGAAGTACGAGATGTGAAACACATTATGAACACGAGACATACTTTGAGGTAACGCAAGTCTATAGGCTACATTTCCTACTCGGTCAAGAATTTGAAATGGACCGATAAATCGTGGATTGAGCTTTTCTCTCTTCCCAAATCTTGTAACTCCCTTCCATGGAGCAACTCGCAACAATACATGATCCCCTACATTAAATTCCACGTCCTTTCGATGAAGATTCGCATAACTCTTTTATCGATCTTGTGCCGCTTGTATACGTTGTCGAATCATTTGGATCTTTTCGGTGAGTCATACGTATTAACTCCCTAGTCCCAACAATGTTGTTTCACCCACCTCATCCCAACATATTGGAGAACGACATTTTCGTCCATATAATGCTTGAATGGAACCATGCCTATATTTGTTTAATAACTATTGTTGTATGAGGATTCCACCAATGGCAAGTACTTATCCCAACTTCCTTTGAAATCTAGGACACGAGTTTTAATATATCTTCAAGAGTTTGAGTAGTCCTTTACGATTGCCCATCCGTTTGAGGATGGTATGCCAAATCAATCGTAAATCCGTGCCCATAGCTTTTTGCAAGCTAACCCAAAATCTTGAAGTGAATCTTGGGTCACGATCCAAACTATGGATACAGTATGCCATGCAACCTCACAATCTCATTCACGTACATACTAGCAAGACGTTCAAGGAATAAGTCTCCGTGTCGGCAAGAAATGAGCGAGACTTGGTTAATCTATCAACAATAACCCAAATAGCATTGATGCCTTGAGAAACCGTAGGAAGACCCAGTATTAAATCCATAGTAAATGTGTTCCCACTTCCATTCCGGAATCTCAGTGGTGGTTGCAACGGACCCTTAGGTACAAGATGCTCCGCTTTTACACGTTAGCAAGTTAAACACATCGAGATAAACTTTGCAATCTCTCTCTTCATATTGTTCCACCAAAATGTATGTCAAGATCACGATACATTTTAGTACTTCCGAGATGGATTGCAAATGGCGTGTTGTGCCCTCCATCATAATCTTGTACTTCAAATCGAGTCGTTAGGAACACAAAGTCTAGAGTGGACTCAAGTATTCCTTCTTCATCAATTCTCGCTCCTAATAGCTCCTTCTTGTACTTTCTTCTTCATAATGATCGGCTCCGGCCTGGGTGGCTTGAGCAACCTTAACTTTTTCTATTAAAGTTGGCTCTATCGTATACTTGACATCATCGCACTTTTCGTTCAAGATATGATCTTCTACTCAACGCTACGTCGCCTACCACGTCGCTTTTCCAAGATGGTATGGTTAGAATATGTGCTAAAATGAGTCGCCTCTTGAGCTCTTGGAAAATCTTCTCGCATTCCTCGCTCCATACGAATTTTGTATCTTTTCGAGTCATTAAGTTAATCTGAGTAGCGATTCAAGAAAATCCTTCCACGAATCTCCGATAATAACCAACTAAGCCTCAAAAAGCTACGTATTTCGATTCTTGACTTAGGTTGCTCTCAACTGTGACTCATATCCCAATCTTGGATAAGACGTCACAATGACACCTATCGCTTTACTATCGCATCTAATATGACGTCCCTACAGAGAGAGTTCTTCGGTGAATTCCACAAAGGAAGTCACAAGATAAAGGCTCGGTACCAAATTCTATAGTTGAATTTTTAACTCTCAAGTTCAATAGAGCCATTCGATATGAGATTTTAGAAATGAGTTTTGTCTTAGGGTTCAAAGTCGATACAAAATTTAATATCGAACTTTGGGAGTAAGCGAAGAAATTCTTCAGAAATACGTCGGGAAAAATCAATAACAACAGAATATTATTCAAATCGACGTGTCTTTATTCAAATCCATAACATGGACTAAGAAAACTTGACATCCGTAATAAACGAATGACTTCATGGCTTGATATGAAAATGTTTGACTACAATGGTTTGATTGCTTGAATTGAATAACAAAGTTGCTTAGGAATATGAAAACTAACAACCTTACAAAAGCAATCAATTTGGCATGATGAGTAGTTAACCTTAAAATCACATCAAAAGCAAATATCTCTATAAAAATAAGGTTAATGTGTAATGATATAGTGCCAACTGAATCAAACAAGATTTCTAAACAACAGATGTAATGAAAGTTTCTCCCAACTGAGTCTCCATAAATAGGTCAAAGTCTAATTTCTCGTAGTCAAGTTCAAACGCTTGAGCGCAAGCAAGAGAGATAAAAGAATGGGTAGAACCTATCTATTCAGTAAGGTATAAACTTCGCAAGAATTTATAATTAACTAACCCGTGCTAACTTCGTCGTTCCTCGCATTTTTGACCCAGTCACGACAAACGCCTTCCAAGAACTGCTGACTTTGACTTTTCCGGGACATCCTTTTGAGTCACCATTCACGCTGGATCTGGTTTTCGATATCGTATAATCTTGAGCGATATGTCCTTCTTTTCCACAATTATAGCATACCTTGGAAGGCTTTGAACAGTTTGACCTTATATGTCCCTCCTCTCCACATCTCGTAGCATCTAACCGGCTATCGTTCTCTTCCCTAGAATTTGTTGATGGTGCCGATGTTCTTTGACGCGCCTTCCCGTCATCGTTAAATCTTCTCTTTAGATTGGACATCTCTTTCCATAATATCAACGCGTCGTGCGCTTTTTACCCATGCATCACTCATTCTCACTCGTTCGATTATTTCTTCTTTCACCAGATTCCACTTTATCATCTTATACTCACAAAGAGTGCTTCGCTCAAGCATCACGTGTCGGGTAACACAAGCTTGAATCGTTGCATCCTTTTGCTCCACGATCGCTCAATTCTTTAGCTTTGCTTCTTCTAACTCATGAATACGATTTTGCAATTCTATATTTCGATCATAAAATACCTCTAATAAACTCTCTTCGTGTACTTCTTCTTCCTCTTCTTCCTCACTCTCATTTGTTACCTCTGCGATTATCTCGTGCAACTATCAATTCTTCACTCACCACATGGATATCTCTAATTCCTTCTTCACTTTGACATCACATTATCCTGGTTGGCGATTAGAGGTGTCTCCACGATCTCATTCACTCCATTGTTAACGCTCTCGTGACCATTCTAAAAAACTATCATAAAACAAGGGTTAATTAAATAAATTAACAAATCACATAATACCCCTATAATATGACCAACCAACAAATAAGCTTAGGTAGGACACACTTGCGAAGGATTTACTCGCCTCTCCCTCCTAGTTCTATTCCCCGATCTCCGCCAGAGATCATATCCCTAAGCTCGATATTAAACCGTGACGCCCCCAAAATAGGTATACACAACACCCATTCTCGAGTCGCCAAAATACATGGTGCAGAAAAGAACTACAACTTTATTATTACAACAGTAAAACTGTGAGTTTGAATACAAATATTATCTTTTAGACAATATCTATACTCAAATAAATCCCCATCATAATTATTGATTCATTATTTTACAAAAATGGTGAGGACTACTAAACAATCCTTTCTAAAACCTTCATTCCATACCCCGACTCGTACTCGCTAAATTCTCGCCTCCACGAGAAAATGGAACAAAAGGAAAAAGGGTGAGCTTAACTAGCCCAAGAAAAGAATATTATGACTAAGATAATATACAACAAATTATCGTTAGTCTTCAACAGGAAAAATCTGATAGAATACAATGAGACAACAAGTTTCGGATCAATATTCGCAATGAAATAATAATTCATAGAAGAGTTACGTAGAGAATGAAATCTACTATAATCTATGAATTTAACGGTCCATCATCAATATTTTATCCTCGTAACATCAATCAATATACATCCGAATCAAATATTCATCTTTGCACTACAAAGCCAAAGATATTCATCAATCCATTATGTTTATCTCTAACACTGCTCATCTTTGCACTAAAGGCCAAAGATATTCATCGATCGGTCATGTTCATTTAAACACTGCTCATCTTTGCACTAAAGGCCAAAGATATTCTTCAAATCATTCATCTTTGCACTACAGCCAAAGATATTCTTCAAATCATTCATCTTTGCACTACTGTGCCAAAGATATTCAATAATATCATCATTTAAGACCGAGGATGATGAAAAATATTTTTTTAAGAAACGAATCCAAAGGAAACAAAATGACAAGGATTAAGGATTAAAGATTCGTACTTGGTTTTATCCACGTCCAAAATACCTCAAAATAATCATAGTGGTGTAAAATTCAAGAATGATCAAAACATGGATACAATCGAGTTAGTATCCGTAATAGATATTTTGGACAAAAAGAAGAAATTTTATTTTTCTATTGAATAGTGTCAGATATCGTGAATAGTCTTGATATCGTGAATAAGAACTCCGACACCAAAAGATAGAAATTCTATAAAAACATCTTCACGCTTCATGAATAGTACTCGTGAATAAGAACTCGTGAATAAGAACTCATGAATAAGTAACTCGTGAATAGTAACTCATGAATAAGAACCATGAATAAGAACCCCGGCATGAAAAAGTTCAATTTGATAAAAACTTCGGATCAACATTTCAATTATAATGATATTGAAGAAATAATATCATTACGAAAAAAATAATATCCCTTACCTCGAAAGATCGGACTTCTAATTAAACACCTGATATAAAGCTATGACTTGGACTTGCACCGTATAGCAATACTCAAAGTATACTCAAAATACTCACAAGAATACGCTCGATAATATAGAGAGAAAACTTGAGCTTACGGTGTGATTTTCAATTCTAACCCAAGCACCTATTTATAGAAATTGCTTAGAACACCAAAGCGTAAAATTTAATAAATTAATAATATAATTATATTATTTTCTACATGTGTCTAGAATCTGATTTCACCATCAAACACATGCCACCTTCTAGAAAAAATAAGAAAAAAAACGTTTTTCTAATTTTAAATATTTTAAACTTCCAAAATCAATTATTTCAGAGTTTGAACTTCAATAATTCATAATAAATAGCCCTTTCATCGTAAAATTGAATCTCATGAGTTTTTATAGGAAATTCAATTCTCTACAACTTTGCGGAAGAAGTTTTTCCAAATTCCAATCGAAATTGACCAAATCCACAAACGGGCAATTTTACGGTATAATCAAATTTCACCAATATATGGGGTCCACCGACATGTTTAACATGTTTTAAACATTTATTGCAACAAAAATACTCTTCCTCCTCGTAGATACTCATATATCCCACATTCGTTGTAAAATATCACCGTTAATATATTATTAAAATAATATATTTAAATGAATTATTTTATCGTAAAAAGATAAAATATTAATTTTCAACAATTGTCATTTTAAAATTTTCTCCATCTATATCCACATAAAATCAATATTTTTCTCATCATATGAATCAATAATTAATTATTCACAAATAATATTACGTAATCACAATATTGACAACCAGTGCGTTCCTGGAAAGAGGGGGCTTTCCAATAAGAATTTCTTCTTCTTCGGCGCCGCAATTAGGTGACCAAACCTCTCCTTAGATGTAACTTTTTAGACATTGCCAATAATGTTATCTAATAATATTATTCAGATAATATGAATTATTGCTTCGATAATAAAAATCGTAGTAATGACAATTATTGAAACAACAAAGAATATAAAATATCAACGCAAAGAATTATTAATTCAATAAAATATTTGAATAAAGAATTACAGTAACCATTATTGAGTAGTGCCTTCTTACGTAAGAATCAATAATTCAACAATACTGCTGCAATACCGGTAAAGCTATTTGTGCAACAACGCTGTCTCACCGTATTTTAACCACCGGGTATTCCAACAGTCTTAATTCAGAATAACTACGCCGTTATTTATAACCACCCAAACTTTGGTGCTTTTCCTCATCCAATCGCTTTCACATGGGGCTCACACATGGTCGCTACCGTCAGCATTTAATATTCCCCGACAAAGATTTAATATTCCACGACCAAACGAATATTCCCAAGCGTAAATGAATATTTTATAACCACTTGCTTATTTTGAAATATTTGCGTATTTAACCCTTAACTATCCACATTAATCAAATCAACCCTTACTATTTCAAAATAATAAATAAAGGAAATTCCTTTTTATTTAAAAAAAATTTCGGGGTCTTACAACTACGGCTAAAGATATTCATTAACAATTTATAATTGCACTATAGGCCAAAGACATACAACTGTATTTTAGAAGAGTCAAGTAGAGCATGATATCTACTATCTTTTACGAATTAAAAGTTTATTATCAATATTTTATCGTTTGAGACTCGACTTTTATAAATAATCCACATCATCGAATCACCCTCGCACTACTGATCCAAGGATATTCGTTAATATAACATCCATGAATTAATATTTCATTGCTAAGACTCAGCTCAATAATTAATCCACATCATCGAATCATCCCTGCACTACAGGCCAAGGATATTCGTTAATATCACGACCACGAATTATCTATGCACTACGGGCCAAAGATAATCGTGTTTTCATCAACTACGTGATCATGCCATAAAACAATTCATCTTTGTACCCTTGACGAAGAGAATTCATAGCCATAATCATACCAAAACTCGTCCCATCAATGCAATCATGCGGCCAATGAGGACTTTTACCATATCATTTGTAACATTACTACTATGATTATACTTGAATAATCTCGGTCATAATAATACTAAGTCCATCTATGCACTACAGCCATAGATGACTTTCACCATAATATAAAGCATGAGAATAATAATGAAAAAAATAAAGAATCAATCAAATGAGATAAATGATAAATATTAAACATTTATAATACAATTTATCCAAATTGCTCAATAATAACCAAATGTTATTAATCACTTAATAATCTCATAATCTAATATCATTAATATTATAACAATATTTTAATCATTTCTTAAACTTATAAACAATTTATTTTAATTGTTTACACTTTATCAAATAATGAATTTAATCATTTATAAATGCCATACTCATAAGATTTCATCATCAATGATCATATCCCTCATCAAAAATCTGCATATACCCTATATAGGATTTCCAAGCCATAAAATCCTATTTTCCAATTTTATTATTTCACATAACATATTTAATTCATTTACTCATATCTAGTTCATTTTCATGAAAAATACCAAATCAGTCTCAAAAATATTTTTTTTCTGGGATTTAGCAGAATATAATCCCATATTGAACATATATTTTTCTCAAAATTTTTAAAATTCATTTACTATTTTTCATATGGCTAAAACTGCCGAATATTTAGACATTTATCATAAATTGTACTTTTGTCCAAAAATTCTAAAATTTACAGGATATACTCTTGTTATATACATGTACTCCTAATAAAAAAATTCACCAATTTTGGAGTTAACCACAAGGAGTTATAAGGGTTTACTTTTAAAATAGTCTTTTCCTATAAAATTCATAACTCCTAATCTATACATCCAAAAATCGCCATTTTTGGACACAATCTAGAAAACTCATCAAATTATCATTTCAATTTTTTTCAGAATTTTTGAGGGTTAGAAAAATTATGAAACTGCCCCTGGAAGAAACCCCTTTTGAATGAAAATACTATTCATATGAATACTGAAAGGATCATTCACCATGCATCGCGTAATCCACATGTAGACAAAGTTATTCCAATGTAATAATAAAGAATGGAATAACAAAAGAATTCACCATGCTTACGGTAATCCACATTGACAAAAAGTTATTCCAAAGAATAATAAAGAATGGAATAACGTAAGAATTCACCACGCATGCGATAGATCATGCATGACGAGTTATTCCCAAATGAATAATAAATAATGGAATAACAACTAATTCACCATGCATGCGATAGACCACACACGCATGCTTTATTTCAAATGTAATAATAAAGAATGGAACTGGTCACGCGAACGCATATACATAGGATATTCCTGGCGTAATAATAAAGAATGGAACTGTCGTCATGCCAGAACGCACGCATGTGATATTCCAACGGTAATAATAAAGAATAGAATAACGTAAGAATTTTACCATGTATACTGTAGTCCGCCATACAAAAGTTATTCTCTCTATAATTTCTCTCTAGAGTTTCAAAGTGAATTAAGTAAGAAATAATGAAGGAATGAGCTTCTATTTATAGGAGAATGGACCTAATAGTAACTAATTCATGAAAAGTCCAGATTGATTTACTTTTAAACTAGACTTCGCCTATATTAATTTACTATGCAAGATTAATAAAATATTCTAATAAAAAAATCTTTTAAATAAAATATAATATATTCTATTTATAATCTAATAAAACGAATAACTTTATAAAAGTATTCGATTTTATATAAAAAGATTTTACTATGCAAACACTACGCAGCACTTATGCAAATACTATGCATAATAGAATATAATATATTTTATTTATAATATAATAAAACAAATAATTTTATAAAAGTATTCGCTTTTTATATAAAAAGATTTTACTATCGAAACACTATGTATAATAAAATATAATATATTTTATTTATAATCAAATAAAACAAAACTTTATAAAAAGTATTCTGTTTTATATAAAAAGTTTTCTGTTTTATTACATTTATAATAATAATAAAACAAACTTTATCACCATTATTATAATTCACAATATTAATCGACCAGGTCGTTTCCAGGAAAGAAAGGGCTTTCCAATAAGGATTTCTCCCTATTGGCGCGTAATTAGGTAACCAAACCTCTCCTTAGCAGAACTTCTAGACATCGTTAATATTGCAAATAATAATATTAATAACTTCGTCGTCTCAATTATTGATTTAATAATATATAAAATATCGACAATAATTGAATCAAATAACGTGAGATACTATGCAAAGAATTATCAGAGTAAATAATTAAACAAAACCGGTGACTTCTCACGTAAGCATCAATAATCAATACCGGTGGTGCTATTATGCAACCACGCCATTCATCGTACTTTTACTACTGAAGTAGTTCAACAGCTTTTTTTAATTCAGAAAACTTCCGCCGTTATTTTCATAAATTTCTTTTGTTGTTTTCTCAATCCGACAATAATTCCGTTGTGGGGTCCACCAACGATTGTACC
Source organism: Panax quinquefolius (assembly GCA_020205615.1). Taxonomy (NCBI): domain Eukaryota; kingdom Viridiplantae; phylum Streptophyta; class Magnoliopsida; order Apiales; family Araliaceae; genus Panax; species Panax quinquefolius. Next base: position 119,859,552 of record CM035161.1, on the reverse strand, counting down.
GTCGTACGGATATTCCCTGACAAAAAGAATATTTTATATCAACTTACTTACTTTGCAAAATTTTCACATATTACCCTTAACTTTAAACTTTTATCAATTTAACTATTTACCAAAATAGAAAAATTGAATGATTTTATTTCATAAAATTTGGGGTCTCACAATACAACTTAATAATATAACTATCGTGTGACATACGACAAAACATAAACTGAGAGTTTTAAAATGAATATTATCTTCTAGACAGTATTCAACTCAAAAGGAGTCCTCAATACATTTATTAACACATTATTTCATAGAATAGTGAGGACTACTAATGCTATCATCTGGACCGTCACTCCATTCCCCGACTAGTCCCGGCTACGTTCTCATTTCCTGAAGAGAACAATGAAAGCAAAAGGGTGAGCTCAACTAGCCCAGTGAGAAATATTATGACAAAGATAATGCAGAATAAATTATCCTTAGCCTTCAACAGTATAACAACTGATAGAATATAATAAACAACAAGTTTTAGATCAACAACTGCAGCAGAATAAGCAATCCATTAGAAGAGTCAAGTAGAGCGTAAAATCTACTATCTTCTATGATTTAAAAGATTTATCATCAATTTTATCGCTGAGACTCAACTTAATAAATAATCCACATCATCGAATCATCCCTGCACTACGGGCCAAGGATATTTTTTAGTATCACGACCACGAATTATCCTTGCACTACGGGCAAAAGATAATCGTGTTTTCATCAACGATTATAATCATGCTATAAAACAATTCATCTTTGCACCCTTGGTCAAGAGAATCCATGACCATAATCATACCAAAAAGCATCCCATCAATGCACTACGGGCAATGAGGACTTTTATCACATCATTTGTAACATTACTACCACGATTATTATCTTTGAATAATCCTCGATCATAATCATACCAAGTCCATCTATGCACTACGGGCTAAAGATGACTTTCATAACAATATAAGCATGAGGATGATGACAATGACATAATAATTCAATAAAATAAGTTCAAGGATAAATTTTAAAGATTTATAATTTAATTTATCCAGAATTCAATAACGTTCAAATTGTCAACATGATACTTCTTTATGGAGTAAAATTCAAAAATAATATTGTACCAAAAATGATTTGGACTGAAAATGAATCAATTTTTATCATGAATAGTACCCCGGGTGAATAGTACTCGAGTGAATAGTACCCCGTGAATAGTAATTCATGAATAGTAACCCGTGAATAGTACTCCAGCATGAATAAGTTAAACTTTATCAAGAATGCTCAGAATAATATTGTGACGCCCCCAAAATAGGTATACATCACCCGTTTTGAGTCGTCAATAACATGGTACAGAAACAACTTTAACTTTATTAATACAATACATAAACTGTGAGTTTAAATACAAATATTATTGTCTAGACAATAGCACCAGAGTGGTTATCGCCTTTGTCCGTATTCTTCTTTCTCCGCTGGTTATCGTTGTTCTGATGACTGCTGTCACCAGTATGATCCTGGTTATGGTCCTTCGGTTGAACGTACTCGTTATCTCGCTCTAACAATTGAGCCCCGCTGACAACATCCTGAATAGAGAAAATTTATGAGAAATGAGATCTTGACGTATCTTTGGGTTTCAAACCTCTCGAAACATCCGCGTCATCGTTCCTCATTCTCCACCAAATGAGGTGCAAACACGGATAACTCGCAAACTTTGACTCGTCTTGGGACACCGTCATGTTATTTTGTTCGGTCTAATGAACTCCACTTCCTTCATATAATGACGAATACTTTCGTGAAAGTACTTGTCATTGAAAAGTTTCTGAAATGTCTCCCAAGACATCTTGCCGAAAAGTGCCGATTACGGAGTGCACGCTTCACGATTTCCACCGCAATTTGCCTCATTACGGACATAAAGGTGGCGAATGGAACCTTCTGTTCCTCCGTGCATCCCAGGACATCGAATATCTTGGTAATTTGTTTGACCCACGTCTCCGCCTTAATCGAATTCGGCTTTCCCCAGAATTCTGGTGGTCCCAACTCTTTAAACTGTTTGGCTGTAATAAATCGTGTGTTGTTATCATTTCCACCTGTATTTTGTACACGAGTCTCCCTCGTCTGATTTTGCATGAACTGCAAAAAGCTTCTAAACATCCGGTCGTTCATCATCTGCTCAATGGTGTTGTTCACAAGAGGAACATTGCCAGCCTGTTACACGTTCTCCTCGTTGGTGAGTAAAGGTGTATCCACGGTCTCATTTACTCCACTGTTAACATTCTCAGTCGACATTCTCATATACTGCCATAAAACAAGGGTTAATTAAAGAAATCAACATATCACATAATATCCCTATATACTGACCAACTAACAAATAAGCTTAGGTAGGACACACTAGCGAATGACTTACTCGTCTCTCCCCTCCTAGTTCTATTCCCCGATCTCCACCAGAGATCATATCCTAAGATCGATACCAAATCGTGGCGCCCCCCAAATAGGTATACATCACCCATTTTGAGTCGTCATCATAACGTAATCTGAAAACAACTACAACTTTATTAATATAATACATAAACTGTGAGTTTAAATACAAATATTATCGTCTAGACAATATTCACACCCAAATAAGTCCTCATTATAATTATTGGTACATTATTTTACAAAAATAGTGAGGACTACTAAAACAACTTTCTAGAATCATCATTCCACACCCCGACTAGAACTCGCTACATTCTCGCCTCCTGAGAAGAAAAATGGAACAAAAAGGAATAGAGTGAGCTCAACTAACCCAGTAAAGAATATTATGACTAAGATAATATAGAACAAATTATCGTTAGTCTTCAACATGGAAAAGTCTGATAAAATACAATAGACAACAAGTTTCAGATCAATATTCGCAGCGAAAATAATAATTCATAGATGATTTACGTAGAGAATGAAATCTACTATTATCTATGAATTTAAAAGTCCATCATCAATATTTTATCCCTGTAACATTAATCAATATACAACTGGAATCAAATAGTCATCTTTGCACTACAGGCCAAAGATATCCATCAGTTGGTCATGTTCATCTCAACACCTGTACATCTTTGCATTACAACCAAAGATATTCATTATAAAATCATTAATCTTTGCACTACAGGCCAAAGATATTTAATAATATCATCATTTAGGACTGAGGATGATGAAAAATATTTTAAAGAAAACGAATCCAGTGAAACAAAAGAATAAATATTAAGGATTCGTATTTCGGTTTATCCATGTCCAAAAATACCTTATAAACAATCATAGTAGAGTAAAATTCAAGAATGATCAAAACATGGATACAATCAAAGCTAGTATCTATAATAGATATTTTGGACGAAAAGAAAATTTTTTATTTTTCGATGAATAGTGTTGTATTCGTGAATAGTGCCGTATATGTGAATAGTGTCGTATACGTGAATAGTAACCCCGACACAAAAAGTTTAAAATTTGATTAAAAGTTCAAACAAATATTTCGGCATAATGATATTGAAGAAAATAATATCATTTAAGAAGAAAATAACATCCTTTACTTGAAAAGATCAGTATTTTAAATTAAAAATCTGGGATATAATCTTGAAGGAACTTGCCGTATAGCAACACTCAAAGTATCAAAATACTCACAAGAATACGCTTGATAATATAGAGAGAGAAAGAGAGAGAAAACTTCAGTTTTGGTGTGATTTTCAATTCTAACCTAAGCACCCTATTTATAGAAAAAATGCTTAGAACACCAAAGTACAAAATTTAATAAATATTAATATTATTTTTCCCATAACTTCCTACACACACTAATTGAGCCAAACATCAGTCACCCACTCAATTAAAGTAAGAAAAACGTTTTTCTTAAATAAAATATTTTAAACTTCAAAAATTAATTATTCCGAAACTTCGGAACTTCAATAATTCATAATAAATACCCCTTTTATCAGAAAAATTTGAACCACATGTCCTTTTCATAGGAAATTCCATTCTCTACAACTTTGTAAGTTTAAATTTTTCCAAATTCCAAACAAAAATTGACCGGCATCCACATACGGGCGATTTTACAAGCTATAATCAAATTTCAGTCAAGAAATGGGCCCACAAACATGTTTAACATGTTTTAAACAATTTTTATAACAAAAATATTCTTTCTCGTCATATACTCATATATGCCACATTCATTGTAAAAATATCACCATTATTATATTATTAAAATATAATAACATATTTAAATGAATTATTTATCAGAAAAGATAAAATAATAATTTTTCAACAATTGTCACATTAAAAATTTTCTCCATCTATATCCACATTGTAAGACCCCAAAATTTTTAAATAAAAAGAATTTCCTTTATTTATTATTTTGAAATAGTAAGGGTTGATTTGATTAATGTGGATAGTTAAGGGTTAAATACGCAAATATTTCAAAATAAGCAAGTGGTTATAAAATATTCATTGTTGTCGGAGAATATTCGTTTGGTCGTGGAATATTCGATCTTGTCGGGGAATATTCGTACGACGGTAGCGACCATGTATGGGACCCATAACTGAAAGCGATTGGATGAAGAAAACGACAAATATAAGTTGTTTTAAATAACGATGTAGTTATTACTGCTATTATCTTTGTTGGAATACCGGTGGTTAAAACACACTAATACGCGTTGTTGAACAAAGAGCACACGGTATTGCACCAATTATTGATTCTTACGTGAAGGGCACTACTCAATAATGGTTACGTAATTATTTCAAAGATTTTTTATTGAGTTAATAATTGCTTGCGTTGATATTTTATATTCTTTGTTGTTTCAATAATTGTCATTACATAGTATTTTTCATTACCGAAGCAATAATTCATATTATCCTGAATAATATTATTAGATAACATTATTGGCAATGTCTAGAAAGTTCATCTCAAGGAGAGGTTTGGTCACCTAATTGCGCGCCAGTAAGAAGAAATTCTTATTGGAAAGCCCCCTCTTTCCTGGGAACTGCCTGGTTGTCAATATTGTGATTTTGTAATATTATTTGTGAATAATTAATTATTGATTTATATGATGAGGAAAATATTGATTTTATGTGGATATAGATGGAGAAAATTTTTTAAAATGACAATTGTTGAAAATTAATATTTTATCTTTTTCGATAAAATAATTCAATTAAATATATTATTTTAATAATATATTAACTATGATATTTTTACAACGAATGTGGGATATATGAGTATACGAGGAGGAAGAGTATTTTTGTTGCAATAAATGTTTAAAACATGTTAAACATGTCGGTGGACCCCATTTATTGATCGAAAATTTGATTATAACACTGTAAAATCGCCCGCTTTGTGGATTTTGGTCAATTTCTGTTTGGAATTTGGAAATATTTTCTTCTGCAAAGTTGTAGAGAATTGAATTTCCTATAAAAACTCATGAGATTCGAATTTTCTGATGAAAGGGCTATTTATTATGAATTATTGAAGTTCAAGTTCAAAATAATTGATTTTTGTAAGTTTTAATTATTTATTTTATGAAAAACGTTTTTATCATTTCTTTCTAGAAGGTTGGCATGTGGGAAATGTTGGGATCTGATTTCCAAAGAGGCGTAGGAAATTTATTAATAATAATATATTTTATTAAATTTTACGCTTTGGTGTTTCTAAGCATTTTCCTATAAATAGGTCTTAGGTTAGAATTGAAAATCACACCGTTAAATCAAGTTTTCTCTCTCTATATTATCGGCGTATTTTTGTGAGTATTTTGAGTATACTTTGAGTATTGCTATACTTGCAAGTCCAAGTCATAGCCTATATCCTGTTTTAAATTTAAGATCTTGATCTTTCGAGGTAAGGATGTTATTTTCTTCACAAATGATATTATTTCTTCAATATCATTATCTTTGAAATGTTGATCCAAGTTTTATCAAATTTAAAACTTTTTCATGTCGGGGTTACTATTCATGAGTTACTATTCATGAGTTACTATTCATTCACGAGTTACTATTCATGAAGTTACTATTCACGAAGTTACTATTCACGAAGCGTGAAGATGTTTTTGTGGAATTTCTATCTTTTGGTGTCGAGTTACTATTCACGTGATACGGCACTATTCACGATATCTGATACTATTCAATAGAAAAATAAAATTTCTTCTTTTAATCTAAAAACATCTATTCGGATACTAACTCGATTGTATCCATGTTTTGATCATTCTTGAATTTTACACCACTATGATTATTTTTTGAGGTATTTTTGGGCGTGGATAAAACCAAGTACGAATCCTTAATCCTTAATCCTTGTCATTTTGTTTCACTTTGGATTCGCTTTCTTTAAAAAAAAAAAATTTTTCATCATCCTCGCCTTAAATGATGATATTATGGAATATCTTTGGCACGTAGTGGTGCAGATGAATGATTTATTAAGAATATCTTTGGCTGTAAGTGCAAAGATGAATGATTCTGAAGAATATCTTTGGCCCGTAGTGCAAAGATGAGCAGTGTTTAAATGAACATGACCAACCTGATGAATATTTTTGGCCCAGTAGTGCAGATGAATATTTGATTCCGTGATGTATATTGATTGATGTTACGGGGATAAAAGATAGACGATGAACTTTTAAATTCATACATAGAAGATAGTAGTTTGCATTCTCTACTTAACTCTTCTAATGAATTATTATTTCCGGCGAATATTGATTTAAAATTTGTTGTCTATCAGTATTCTATTAGATTTTTCCTGTTGTAGACTAACGATAATTTGTTGTATATTATCTTAGTCATAATATTCTTTATTGAGCTAGTTGAGCTCACCCTTTTCCTTTTTGTTCCATTTTTCTCGGGAGGCGAGAATATAAGCGAGTACGAGTCTGGGTATGGAATGAAGGTTTTAGAAAGGATTGTTTAGTAGTCCTCACCATTTTGTAAAATAATGTATCAATAAATGTGATGAGGATTTATTTGAGTATAGATATTGTCTGAAGATAATATTTGTATTCAAACTCACGCTTTACTGTTGTAATAATAAAGTTGTAGTTGTTTACATACCATGTATTGACAACTCGAATTGGTGATGTATACCTATTTTGGGGGCGCATAGTAGTTAGTATCGAGCTTAGGATATGATCTCCGGCGAGATCGGGGAATAGAACTAGGAGGGAGAGACGAGTAAATCCTTCGCTAGTGTGTCCTACCTAAGCTTATTTGTTAGTTGGTCAAGATATAGGGATATTATGTGATATATTGATTTCCTTAATTAACCCTTGTTTTATGACGATGATTTGAGAATGTCGATGAGAATATTAACAATGGAAATGAGACCGTGGAGATGCTCAGACTCACCAACGAGGAGAACGTGCAACAGTCGGCAATGTTCCTCCCGTGAACAACACCATTGAAAGCGATGATGAACGTGGGGATGTTTAGAAGTTTTTTGCTTCATGCAAAATCGCATTTAGGAGACTCGTGTTCAAAATACTGAGGAGGAAATGATAGCAATTCACGGGTTGTCACAAACCAAGCGATTCAAAGAGTTGGGACCACCAGAATTTAAGGGAAAGCCGATCCGATCATGGCGGAAATATGGGTCAAGCAAATTACCAAGATATTCGATGTCTTGGGGTGCACGGAGGAATGAAGGTTCCATTCGCCACCTTTATGTTTCGTGGCAAAAGCGCAGACTCACCGGTGGGAGTCGTGTGAAGCGTACCCATCCAACAAGCTTCAAAGATGTCTTGGGAGACATTTCAGAGCTATTTAATGACAAATACTTTCACGAAAGTGTTCGTCGTATGAAGGAAGTGGAGTTCATCGATTGGAACAAAACAACATACGACGGTGTCTCAAGACGAGGCAAAGTTTGCGAGTTATCCGTGTTTGCACCTCATTTGGTGGAGAATGAGGAACGATGACGCGGATGTTTCTTAGAGGTTTGAAACCCTAGATACGTCAAGATCTCATTTCTCATAAATTTTCTCTTTATTCGGATGTTGTAAACAAGGCTCAATTATTAGAGCGAGATAACGAGTACGGTCAACTGAGGGACCACAATCGAGATCGTGTCGTAGATAGCGATCAATGAATAATGATAACTGCGAGAAAAAAAACAGACAGACGAAATGGTAACCACTCTGTGGTAATCATAGCCATGAAAATAGAAGAAGCGAGTCGGGAGAGATTTTAAAAGAGGAGATTTAATAACGACCGTATGAAAGACGACATGTCTTGCAAGAAGAATCGGTTCTAAAGCGGAGAACGACCACCCATCATATCTTCTACAAATGCGGAAAAGAGGGACATATCGGTCAAACCGCCTACAACAGATTCAAGGTATGCTATAATTGTGGAAAGGAAGGACATATCGCTCGAGATTGTCAAGATGTGAAACCTAGTTCAATGAGGACGGTGACTCAAAAGATCGTCCCCGAAAAAGTCAAAGTCAACGATTCCGGAAGAGCGTTTGTTGTATTTCGGTCATAATGCGAGGAACCCAAACGAGGTGATCACGGGTAAGCTATTTATATAATTCTTGCGAAGTTTATACCTTACTTGATACCGGGTGCTACCCATTCATTTATCTCTCCCGCATGTGCTCAACGCTTAAACTTGACTCAGGAGAAATTAGACTTTGACCTATCTGTGGAAACTCCGTTAGGAGAAACTTTCATCACATCCACTTGCTTATAAATCTTGTTTGATTCAAGTTGGCACCATTACCTTACTGTTGACCTTATCTCTTTAAAGATACTTGCTTTTGATGTGATTTTAGGGATTGATTGGTTAACTACTCATCATGCCAAAATTGATTATTTTCGTAAGGTTGTTAGTTTTCATATTCCTAACCAACCCGTTGTATGCAATTCAAGCAACTAAACCATTAAAATCGATCATCATCATATCTAATCATAAAGCTATTCGTTTATTAAAAAGCGGATGTCAAGCTTTCTTAGCCCATGTTATGGATTTGAATAAAGACACGCCAAATTTGAATAATATTCTGTTGTTATTGACTTTCCGACGATTTCAAAGAACTTCCTGGTCTACCCCGAACGTGAAGTTGAATTCTTTATTGATCTTGAACTGGTACAAAGCCCATTTCTAAAACCCCATATCGAATGGCTCCTATTGAACTTCGGGAGTTAAAGGTCCAACTACAGAATTGTTGGACATCGGTTTCATTCGTCCTAAGACATCTCCTTGGGGTGCTCTGTTTTATTTGTAAAGAAGAAAGACGGGAGTATGCGACTTTGTATTGACTATCGGGAATTGAACCATGTCACCATCAAGAATAGGTATCCTCTACCTCGTATTGATGACTTGTTTGACCCGATTCTGCAAGGGCACAATTCTTTTCAAAAATCGATATTCGCTTACGGATATCATCAAATTTGAAGATTAGAATCGAGGATATTCCAAAGACCGCCTTCGAACTTCGGTATGGGCATTATGAATTCTTAGTCATGTCTTTCGACTAACTAATGCTCCTGCGGCTTTCATGGATATGATGAACCGAGTATTCAAGGAATATTTGGATCAATTCGTTGTTGTCTTTATTGATGACATCCTCATATATTCCAAAAGCCAGTGAAGATCATGAGCACCATTTGAAGTCGGTACTCCAAAGGCTTCGTGAAAACCAACTATATGCCAAATTGAAGAAATGCGAGTTCGGCTTGAGGAAGTAGCATTCCTTGGGCACGTGGTGTCGGAAACATGGAGTATCTGTTGATCCGGCGAAGATTGAAGCAATACAAAGTTAGAGCAACCGAAGTCGGTGGTCAAGTACGTAGCTTTTGGGCTTAATTGGTTATTATCGGAGATTCGTGGAAGGGTTTTCTCGAATCGCTACTCCATTAACTTCGGCTAACTTTCGGAAGGATACAAAATTCGTTTGGAGCGAAGAATCGCGAGAAAAAGTTTCCAAGGGCTTAAGAGGAGACTTATTTCGGACTGTTCTAACAATACCATCCGGTTCGGATGGATTTGTTATCTCAAATGATGCTTGAGCAAAGGGTTAGGATGTGTTCTCATGCAACGGGAAAGTCATAGCCTTTGCCTCCTCATGACAACTTAAAGAGTATGAGAGGAATTATCTTACTCATGATCTAGAGTTGGCGCATGATCGTTTCAGCGCTAAAAATATGGAGGCACTATCTATATGGGAGAAAGTGGAGATATATTCGGACCATAAAAGCCTTAAATATTTCTTCACTCAAAAGAACTCAACATGCTGGCAATGACGTTGGCTCGAGCTATTGAAAGACTACGACCACACTATTCAATACCATCCCGGTAAAGCAAACGTGGTAGCGGACGCATTGAGTAGAAGATCATATCTGCGGAATGAGTGCGATGATGTCAAGTATACGCGTAGAACCAACTTTAATAGAAAAGTTAAGGTTGCTCAAGCCACCGGCCCGTGGTGATGCGTATGAAGAAGAAAGTACAAGAAGGAGCTATTCGAAGCGAGAATTGATGAAGAAGGAATACTTGAGTCCACTCTAGACTTTGTGTTCCTAACGACTCGATTTGAAGTACAAGATTATGATGGAGGCACACAATACACCATTTGCAATCCATCTTGGAAGTACTAAAATGTATCGTGATCTTCGACATACATTTTGGTGGAACAATATGAAGAGAGAGATTGCAAAGTTTATCTCGATGTGTTTAACTTGCCCGGTGTGTAAAAGGCGAGCATCTTGTACCTAAGGGTCCATTGCAACCACTTGAGATTCCTAATGGAAGTGGGAACACATTACTATGGATTTCGTTCACGGGTCTTCCTACGGTTTCTCAAGGCATCAATGCTATTTGGGTTATTGTTGATAGATTAACCAAGTCTCGCTTTCATTTCTTGCCGATCGGAGACTTATTCCTTGAACGCCTTGCTAGTATGTGACGTGAATGAGATTGTGAGGTTGCATGGCATGCCTGTATCCATAGTTTCGGATCGTGACCCAAGATTCACTTCAAGATTTTGGGTTAGCTTGCAAAAAGCTATGGGCACGGATTTGCGATTTAGTTCGCATACCATCCCCAAAACCAGACGGACAATCGAGAGGACTATTCAAACTCTTGAAGATCTATTAAGACTCGTGTCCTAGACTTCAAGGGTAGTTGGGATAAGTATTTACCATTGGTGGAATTCTCCTACAACAACAGTTATCAGGCAAGTATAGGTGTGGCTCCATTTGAAGCATTATATGGACAAAAATGTCGTTCTCCAATATGTTGGGATGAGGTGGGTGAAGCAACATTGTTGGGACCCGAGTTAATACGTATGACTCACCGAAAAGATCCAAATGATTCGACAACGATATACAAAGCGGCACAAGATCGACAAAAGAGTTATGCGGATCTTCATCGAAAGGACGTGGAATTTAATGTGGGGGATCGTGTATTGTTGCGAGTTGCTCCATGGAAGGGAGTTACAAGATTTGGGAAGAGAGGAAAGCTCAATCCACGATTTATTGGTCCATTTCAAATTCTTGACCGAGTAGGAAATGTAGCCTATAGACTTGCGTTACCTCCGAGTATGTCTCTCGTGTTCATAATGTGTTTCACATATCCGTATTTCAGAAATATGTGAAAGACCCGAACCACGTTATTGAGTTAGAACCGGACGAGATAAATGAAGACTTAACGTATGAGGAGGTACTGTCAAGATCTTGGATAGGAAGGAGCATGTCCTACGCTAAGAAAGGTCATACCACAAGTTAAAGTTTTGTGGAGGAATCATGCTATAGAGGAAATGACCGGGAATTGGAAACTAAATGAAAGCGAGGTATCCTCACCTTTTCAAACACACAGTACGTCGTCAATTTCGAGGATGAAATTTCATAAGGAGGAGGTTGTAAGACCCCAAAATTTTTAAATAAAAAAGGAATTTCCTTTATTTATTATTTTGAAAAAGTAAGGGTTGATTTGATTAATGTGGATAGTTAAGGGTTAAATACGCAAATATTTCAAAATAAGCAAGTGGTTATAAAATATTCATTGTTGTTAGGGAATATTCGTTTGGTCGTGGGAATATTAAATGCTTCGTCGGGAATATTAAATGCGGCCAATAGCGACCATGTGTGGGACCCATAACGAAAGCGATTGGATGAAGAAAACGACAAATATAAGTTGTTTTTAAATAACGACGTAGTTATTACTGATTATCTTGTTGGAATACCCGCTGGTTTAAAACACACTAATCTGCGTTGTTGAACAAGAAGACACCAGTATTGCACCAATTATTGATTCTTACGTGAAGAAGGCACTACTCAATAATGGTTACGATAATTAATGCTCAAAGATTTTATTGAGTTAATAATTGTTTGCGTTGATATTTTATATTCTTTGTTGTTTCAATAATTGTCATTACATAGTATTTTTCATTATCGAAGCAATAATTCATATTATCTCAAATAATATTATTAGATAACATTATTGGCAATGTCTAGAAAGTTCATCTAAGGAGAGGTTTGGTCACCTAATTGCGGCGCCAAGAAGAAGAAATTCTTATTGGAAAGCCCCTCTTTCTGAACCGCACAAGTTGTCAATATTGTGATTCTCGTAATATTATTTGTGAATAATTAATTATTGATTTATATGATGAGGAAAATATTGATTTTATGTGGATATAGATGGAGAAAATTTTAAAATGACAATTGTTGAAAATTAATATTTTATCTTTTTCGATAAAATAATTCAATTAAATATATTATTTTAATAATATATTAACTATGATATTTTTACAACGAATGTGGGATATATGAGTATACGAGGAGGAAGAGTATTTTGTTGCAATAAATGTTTAAAACATGTTAAACATGCTCTGGGACCCCATTTATTGATCGAAATTTGATTATACCTTTAAAAATAGCCCGTTTATGGATTTTGGTCAATTTCTGCTTAGAATTTGGAAAAACTTTCTTCTCGCAAAGTTGTAGAGAATTGAATTTCCTATAAAAACTCGCAAGATTCGAATTTTCTGATGAAAGGGCTATTTATTATGAATTATTGAAGTTCAAGCTCAAAATAATTGATTTTTGTAAGTTTTAATTATTTATTTTATGAAAAACGTTTTTTATCATTTCTTTCTAGAAGGTTGGCATGTGGGAAATGTTGGGATCTGATTTCCAAAGAGGCGTAGAAATTTATTAATAATAATATATTTTATTAAATTTTCGCTTTGGTGTTCTAAGCATTTTCCTATAAATAGGTGCTTAGGTTAGAATTGAAAATCACATCGAAATCAAGTTTTCTCTCTCTATATTATCGAGCGTATTCTTGTGAGTATTTTGAGTATACTTTGAGTATTGCTATACGGTGCAAGTCCAAGTCATAGCCTATATCCGGTGTTTCAGCTAGAAGTACTGATCTTTCGAGGTAAGGGATGTTATTTTCTTCACAAATGATATTATTTCTTCAATATCATTATCCTGAAATGTTGATCTGAAGTTTTTATCAAATTTGAAACTTTTTCATGTCGGGGTTACTATTCATGAGTTACTATTCATGAGTTACTATTCACGAGTTACTATTCATGAGTTACTTATTCACGAAGTTACTATTCATTCAACTAGTACTATTCATGAAAGCGTGAAGATGTTTTTGTGGAATTTCTATCTTTTGGTGTCTGAGTTACTATTCACGTATACTCAAGACTATTCACGATATCTGATACTATTCAATAGAAAAATAAAATTTCTTCTTTTAATCTAAAATATCTATTCGGATACTAACTCGATTGTATCCATGTTTTGATCATTCTTGAATTTTACACCACTATGATTATTTTTGAGGTATTTTTGGGCGTGGATAAAACCAAGTACTAATCCTTAATCCTTAATCCTTGTCATTTTGTTTCAATCGGATTCGTTTCTTTAAAAAAAAATATTTTCATCATCCTCGGTCTTAAATGATGATATTATGGAATATCTTTGGCCCAGTAGTGCAAAGATGAATGATTTCTTAAGAATATCTTTGGCACGTAGTGCAAAGATGAATGATTTCAAGAATATCTTTGGCCCGTAGTGCAAAAGATGAACAGTGTTTAAATGAACATGACCAATCGATGAATATCTTTGGCACAGTAGTGCAAAGATGAATATTTGATTCCGATGTATATTGATTGATGTTACGGGGATAAAAGATAGAGCGATGAACTTTTAAATTCATACATAGAAGATAGTAGTTTGCATTCTCTACTTAACTCTTCTAATGAATTATTATTTCATTGCGAATATTGATTTAAAATTTGTTGTCTATCAGATTCTATTAGATTTTTCCTGTTGAAGACTAACGATAATTTGTTGTATATTATCTTAGTCATAATATTCTTTATTGAGCTAGTTGAGCTCACCCTTTTCCTTTTGTTCCATTTTTCTCGGGGAGGCGAGAATATAAGCGAGTGCAGTGAGGGTATAGAATGAAGGTTTTAGAAAGGATTGTTTAGTAGTCCTCACCATTTTTGTAAAATAATGTATCAATAAATGTGATGAGGATTTATTTGAGTATATAGATATTGTCTGTAAGATAATATTTGTATTCAAACTCACGCTTTTACCGTTGTAATAATAAAGTTGTAGTTGTTTCTGTACCATGTATTGACAACTCAGAATAGGTGATGTATACCTATTTTGGGGGCGTCACACACATAAAATGAATATTTTTTTTATCATATAAATCAATAATTAATTATTCACAAATAATATTATAGAATTACAATACTGACAACCAGATAGTTCCCAAGAGAGAGGGGACTTTCCAATAGGATTTCTCCTTACTGGCGTGCAATTAGGTGACCAAACCTCTCCTTAGACAGATTTTTCTAGACCTTGCCAATAATGTTATCTAATAATATTATTCAAATAATATGATTTATTGATCTGATAATGAAAATACTGTGTAGTGATAATTATTGAAACAACAATAATATAAAATATCAATGTAGCAATTATTGAATCAATAAAATAAAATATTGAACAATAACTACTGTAACAATTATTGAGTAATGCCTTCGTACGTAAAAATTAATAATTGGTGCAATACCGGTAATATCTTGTGTTTTAACCACCGGTATTCCAACAAGATAATAACTTGTAACAACTTCTGCCAATTATTTATAAACAACTTATATTTGTCGTTTTCTTCATCCAATCGCTTTTTACATTATGGGGTCGACACAAGGCTTCACCGTGCAAATGCATTTAATATTCTCCGACAGTAAAAATATTCCACGACCAAACGAATATTCTCCGATAAAAATGAATATTTTATAACCACTTGCATATTTGAAATATTTTCGCATTTTACCCATAACTAACCACATTAATCAAATCAACCCATACTATTTCAAAATAATAAATAGAGAAAATTTGATTTTATTTATAATAAGTTGGGGTCTTACAAATATTTCCATGAAAAGATACTGGATGAAGCGCAAATATCAATGATATTCTACTAATTTCATGGAATATAGAAGCCAAAACTTTAACCAAATGAGTATAGAATGAAGATCAAAACATGGATACAATCAATGTTAGTAACCATAATAGACATCTGGGACGAAAAAGAGAAAATTTTATTTTTTGGTGAATAGTGCCGTATTCGTGAATAGTGCCGTATACGTGAATAGTAACCCCGACACAAAAAGGTAGAAATTTCACAATAAAATTCATATCAATATTTCGGCATAATGATATTTAAAAAAATAATATCATTTACGAAGAAACTAACATCCCTTACCTCAAAATAACAGTAGTTCTGATTGGAATATCGGATGTAAAGCCGAAGGAAACTTGCACTGAATAGCAACTCTCAAAGTATCTAAATACTCACAAAAATATGCTCGATAATATAGAGACAAAGAAAACTTATTTCTGGTGTGATTTTTAATTCTAACCTAAGCGCCTATTTATAGGAAAATACTAGAACGCCATAGGAGACTAAATAATAAAATAATATTATTATTATTTCTACGCATGCATGCTTTGAATAAAAATTCAGCCACCACAAGTGGGACCCACCAGAAATCAGCCATCTTTCCCAACAACAAAAAGTGGAGCCTACCCATAATTTAAATAAAAATATTTTAATTTTTGAAACGTCAACAATTCATAATAAATAGCCCTTTTATCAGAAAAATACGAATTTTATGTCCATTCCACACGAAATCGAATTATCTACAACTTTACAGAAGAAAGTTTTTCCAAATTCCAAACAAAAAAATCTGAAATCCACAAACGGACGATTTTCCATACCTCTTAAAATTCATAACAAATCATACGTTAATTTTTAACGGTTCCAAATTTGTGGACATATACTCAACTTATATATGCATAACATATCCAAAAATCACAACGATCCAACGGTCGGATTAAAATTATAACTCACGCAATAGAGCTTTAAGAACACTGATTTGAGTTTTTAACACCTCCAATCCGATAAAATACTGATAAAATACCTCAATATTAATTCCTTCAATTATAACCACATAAAATAAATATTTTCCTATCTATCATTTATGTCCACATAAAATAAATATTTCCTTATCATATAAATCAATAATTAATTATTCACAAATAATATTACAGAATCACAATAATGACAACTAGGCCGTTCCCAGGAAATAGGGGGCTTTCCGATAAGGATTTCTCCTTACTGACGCGCAATTAGGTGACCAAACCTCTCCTTGACAGAACTTTCTAGACATTGCCACTAATGTTATCTAATAATATAATTTAAATAATATGAATTATTGATTTGATAATGGGAAATCTTGTCGATGACAATTATTGAAACAACAATAATATAAAATATCAACGCATAATTATTGAATCAATAAAATAAAATATTGAGCAATAATTACAATAACAATTATTGAGTAAAAGCGAGTGACTTCTCACGTAAGCACCAATAATCAATACTGTGGTACTACTGCAACTCATGCCAGACATCGTGTATTTTTACTTTTACTACCGGGTAGTTCAACAGTTAACGGTAAAACTTCCGCCGTTATTTTCATAAAAAGATATTTCTGTCGTTTTCTCATTCCGACAATAATTCTATTGTGGGGTCCACCAATGATTGTGCCGTCGTACGGATATTCCCCGACAAAAAAAATATTTCCCGACCATTCGAATATTTTATAACCACTTGCTTACTTTTCAAAATTTATAAATATTACCCATATCTATAACATTATCTCAAATCCACACCATAACATAAACAAAAATATTTTGAGAAAATTAAATATTTATTCATAAAATTTAGGGTCTCACAACCACAAAAAGCACAATCACAACACCAACCCACCTAAGAACAGATTATATAATCATGAGAAAATATCAGTTCTCTATTTAATATTCCATCAGTTCTTTAATATTGGTCGTTTTAGAGTTGTGCACAAGTATTGAGGAAATGATTGTATAACATTAACTATAATATCAATTGTCTATAATTCCCTTGTATTGGAAGAAGATATTGTTATTTATTAGACAGAAAATAGTGAGAGAATCAAAATTGCATTTAATATTTAGGATAATATTGAAAACTAAGCAATTAGTGCTTACTTGAAATTCTCAAACGACTTATATTAAGGAACAAAAATATTTCTCTAAAACGACTTATATTAAGAAACGGAGGGAGTAATAATTTTCCACTAATTACAGTCTATTTAAGGTTAAGAGTGTAAATAAATCGAGTCGAGTATTGAGTTACTCATATTTGGTTCACAAAATTTATCAAGTATAAAATAAAGTTTGATTAAAGCTCGTTTAGCTACTGAGTCGAGCACGATCTCAAATTAAGTTCGAGCAGTTTGAATTTTTCAAACGAATATGATCTGAGTATCAATAGAAAATTGTAATTTGAGAAGGTTTGAGTAAATTTTCGAACTTTAAAATTTGTTTTTATTTGACTCATTTATATTTCGAGTCGAGTTTGAATTGAAATTTTTGTCGAGCGGATACGAATCGAATCCGAATTGTTTGTTCATTTTACAGTCTTATTTAGAGTATATTATTTTTAAATAAGAGTGAGCAACTCAATACTTAATTCAGTTAAAGAGATCAAAATCTGTATAAATGAAAACTCAAGTTGGTTGTGATTTTGACCATGTAAGCATTAGGTTGTAGGTTCGATTATAATTATGTTTTTTTTATTGTGAGCTTGCGGGTTCAATTCTTATTATGTGATTTCCTTTTATTAAGATTATTTTCTCTTTTATTATGAAAGAAGTTTTTATTCAAAACTTCTTTCAATTTTGAAAAGATGTTTAAAGTATTAAAATAATTTGTTTTTGAATTTTTTTTGAAGTATAAAAATATTTTGTCTTTTTTTGATAATGTATCTAAAAAAATATAATTAATTTTGAATTTTTCATTTATGTTAATAAATCATTTAAATCATTTAAAATTTGATATAAATCCCCTCGGGTAGTGTCTGAGCCACGGGAGAGCGCTGGTGATATATATTAAAACAAGAAGACAGGTAAGGGGGGTACGCACAGTACAGATGGAGTCATAGCACCACTCCGTGCTGCCACGCAAATGACGCGGTACTGCGTTAAAGAAAAGAAGAAGCTTTTTTTATATCTTAACATGGAAGCATATACAATACGAGACAGTCAACTTACTTGAGATTCATCGTGTCATCGTCGGTGGAAAAATGCTTTCTTATCCTTTTTTTTTTTTTTAAATCATACTAAATCTCATTCCAATTCCGACTGAGCAAAATCCTCTGCAAACCCTAGAAATGGACCTCCGCCAATCGATCAGCAACCAAACCGACGTCTCACTGACCCTGGCAAAGCACGTTCTGTTAAGCAATGACAAAGATTCCAACGTTGTTTTCTCGCCCCTTTCGATCCACGTTGTTCTCAGCTTGATCGCAGCGGGTTCTAATGGCCAAACTCTAGACCAATTGCTGTCTTTTCTTAAATCGAAAACTACGGACGAGCTTAATTCCCTTTCTTCTCAGCTCGTTGACCTTGTTTTTTCCGACGGTAGCGCCGCCGGTGGGCCTCGGTTGTCGTTCGCCAATGGGGTTTGGGTTGACAAATCGCTCTCTTTGAAGCCTTCTTTCAAACAGGTGGTGGATACACTGTATAAGGCTGCTTCTGATCACGTTGATTTCCAGACAAAGGTTAGTTCTTTAACTTTAGAGTTGATCCCAGTAATTGTTTTACTTTGTTTACATTGAGGGTATTACCATATATCTATCGTCTTTACAAATCACTAATGTGTAGTTTTTGGTTCATGCAATGAATGATCTTTGCAATAGTAAATGATTAGTTGGATCGGGGTGGCGACCGACTGAAATCAATCAAATTTATACATGAACTAGTTTATGAGATTTTTAAATTGTTGTTAGCTTATTTGGCATTGGTAACTAATTATTGTATTGAAATTGCTAATATTGTTTATAACCCCAAGTTCTATTTGGTTGAAATATCCTGTGAAAATGGTCTTCCATTTTCCTTGCTTCTCCAGCTTCTGAGTTAGGTAGTTTATTTTAATCTCTGTTTTCAACCTCCTTTACCAAAGGATGAGAATAGGCAAACTTTCTCTTCACTTGTACAGCCATATTTAATATCCATCTTTCCATGGTCATATGGGCATAGTTGCCACAAATAATGACTTGTATTGGGAGGTATATGCAGAGATTTTGTGTGAAATGCAGTTCTATGGAAACATGTTTGAGAACATTCTTATAATGGCCTGTGCCTGCTTATATGTTTTTATAATACTACCACTTTTCTTATTTTTGTTTTTATTTTTTTTTTATTTTTATAAATAATCTTTACACCACCAATTATTGATAGTGCTAGAATTAAATCCATTTCAGTTGTTATCCCAAGTTTTAAAACTTCATAAGAAAATTATGGTCATGGTCACCTAATATCATTTTTTGGACATACTGATTAATCCCACATATACATGCAATCGCCAAGATCCACGTGTACTCGCCTGCAAATGTTGAACACAAATACAATACATTTGAGCTTATCTAATCTTATTTAATATATTTGAGCGTTCACCTTTTCATATCTTGGTTTAATTGGGAATTCAAATCTTGATCTAAATAAAAGATTGAACTATCTCCCTGTCTCTCAGCATGATATTCTAGCAGTTTACCTGATTTATACATATATTTTAAAAACTTATGTCTGGATTATTATTAATTATTTTCAAAAAGTATATTATTTGGGAATGCTTGAATATCTTGCAGATATTTAACTTGGTCAACGAACTTCTATACATATCTGGTTATCAAGCTGGAAATTTAGTAGGAAATATTGCTAGAATATCCAACTTATTTCATATAGATATTTATATAGTGGCTCTTTTTCTAAAGGTTGAATCTATATAATGGTGTTTATGCTTTACGTATGCCTGCTTGTTGACAGTGGTATTACATTTGTGTTCTTGTTTTCATATTTTAATGTAATATGGTTTTTAATTCTGCTATTTGATGCAGGCTGGCGAGGTGACGAATTTAGTGAACTCCTGGGCTGAGAAGGAAACCAGTGGCCTCGTCAAAGAGATTCTTCCTTCTGGTGCAGTTGACAGTTCAACTAGGCTAGTCTTTGCCAATGCCCTCTATTTCAAAGGAGCATGGAATGACAAGTTTGATGCATCAATAACAAAAGACCATGACTTCCACCTCCTTAATGGGAGCTCGATTCAAGTGCCCTTCATGACCAGCAAGAAGAAGCAATTCATTAGTGCCTTCAATGGCTTCAAAGTGTTGGGGCTTCCTTATAAACAAGGTGGGGACAAGCGCCAATTTTCCATGTATTTCTTTCTCCCGGATGCAAAAGATGGGCTGCCAACATTGGCAGAAAAAGTTGGCTCTGAATCTGGATTCCTAGAGCGTCACATACCATATGAGAAAGTAGAAATTGGCGAGTTCAAGGTCCCAAAATTTAAGATTTCATTTGGATTTGAAGCTTCTGAAGCGTTAAAGGGACTCGGGCTTGTCTTACCCTTCTCTGGTGAAGGTCTTACTGAAATGGTGGACTCTCCCACAGGTCAGAACCTCTATGTTTCAAGCATATTCCATAAATCCTTCATCGAAGTTAACGAAGAAGGAACAGAAGCTGCTGCTGCTTCGGCTGGTGTCATAAAGCTGAGAGGTTTGCCTATGTTTGATAAGATGGACTTTGTTGCGGACCACCCATTCCTGTTCCTTGTTAGAGAAGACATGACTGGAGTTGTGCAGTTCATTGGACATGTGCTCAATCCTCTAGCCAATTGACCAACTGCACTTTAATAGTTTGTGTTATTTGACCTAACAAAGTTGGATCCAAAATTACTCTAAATAATTTGCGAAGTTCGTATGTTTAAGTTGAAAAGGCTGCGGGACATGTAGAAACTGCAATATGAGCCTGTTACCTTGTGTTGTGTTGAGATTCTGGTTCTTTTCTTTTTTCTTACCATTTTGTTTATAGATACATATTTCTGCTTTGTGATCTCAAATGCTCCTTATGACTTGTGTTGGGTTGAAAAAATTATTTGTTTGATGGACTTTGGAGTTTTGATGGAGTTTGTGATTAAGTATGATATTAAGTTGGTACTAATAGAATGATACACATAGTCTGCAAAATAAACTTTAGGCTAACTACTTGCATGAGATTGATTATTCAAATATTAATATTTCTGATTTTACGGTATTATTATCCCATTATTTTCAAAACTTAAATTAATCATGTCAATTTTAAATTTAAAAATATATTAAATTAATTTTTAAAAATTCAATATTAATCTTACAATTTGAACAACTAAAATATTATTTTCTATTATTTTTTATTTAAATATTTAAATTTTATAAAATTCTTATTCTACTCTACATACAACTTCTGATCCACCAGGTATTAATATATCTAAAATATATAAGGGCCTCTAAATTTGACAAAATTATTATAAAAGATTATACTAAATATTAAGAACAATGATGATTAGTAGAAAAGAGAGAGCATTCTCATTGTATTTTCATATCATCTCCCATCCTCTAGACAATACAACTATTTATAATTAGGTACATCAACATCAATATTTTGAGGTTTCAAAACTCAAAGGTCATGAGTTTCAAACCTTAAAGGATATGAGAGTTACAAAGGTCAAAAGTCATTACAATAAAAAGGGGTAGGAATGTATCTAGACAGGGTTAGGAATGTATCTAGACATAGGTAGGAATGTTTCTAGACATTCACACAAAATGTATAATTTTATAACACTGCCCCTTGGATGTCTATTGTATAGCCATACGCATTGAAAGCTGCCTCATTAAAAACCTTACCAGGAAAAACTCGGAAAAAAAACCTTGATTTAGGAAAAAACAGTGTAGTGCGTATTAGCTCCCCCTCATGAATGTATCCTTAAGTCTTTCAGTTGTCGCATTCTAATATTGCGACACAATCCTTCAAACATTGTAGTTGGTAATGCTTTGGTAAACAAATCTGCTAGATTATCGTTTAAGCAAATTTGTTGAACATCAATGTCATGCGTGAAAAAAAATTCGGTGATATGTGCTTTCTTCTATCTCCTTTGATGTATCCTCCCTTTAATTGAGCTATACATGCAGCATTATCTTCATACAGAATGGATGGAGTTCTTTTGTAGCAATTTTCTAAGAATATGCCTCGTTAAAAATCTTACCAAATAAAAACTCAGTGGAACAAAAATTTTGGCGAAGGAAAAGAGTACATTATTCTTGTATAACTTCTAGTGCGGACTGCCTCATTAAAACCTTGCAAAGAAAAATTCAGTGGGAAAAAACCTTAGCGAAGGAAAAAGAGTACAATCAACACATATCATTTTTACTCCCCTTCATAAGTACATAGAATTTCCATTGTTCATGGTAAAAATATCATTAAGTCGAAGTATGCTAATATTGTGCTTCAAAATCATAGTTGGTAATGACTTAATGAATATATCAACCAAATTTTCACATGATCATATATGCTTGATATCAATATTGTCATTCTTCTGGGGCTTATGTGTATAAAATAATTTTGGTGTAATATGTTTGGTTCTATCACCCTTTGGATAAAATAATCCCAAATCAATAGTCTCACGTAAAATATGTTTAATTTCATTACAATGTCTTCGAGTTGGTGCATATCTATACATTGCTAGTGTGACGCCCCCAAAATAGGTCCAATCCACCCAACCAATTCTGAGTCGCCAAATACATGGTACAGAAACAACTACAACTTCATTATTATAATTGTCGTGCAAAATACGACAACACATACTGTGAGTTTAAATACAAATATTGTCTTCTAGACAATATCAACACTCAAATGAGTCCTCATTACAATTATTGATACACTATTTTACAAAAATAGCGAGGACTACTAAAACAACTATCTTAAACCATCACTCCACACCTCGACTAGTACTCGCTACATTCTCGCCTCTTGAAAAGAAAAATAGAACAAAAAGGAAAAGGGTGAGCTTAACTAGCCCAGTAAAGAATATTATGGCTAAGATAATGTACACAAAATTATCCTTAGTCTTCAACAGGGAAAAATCTGATAGAATACAATAGACAACAAGTTTTAGATCAATAACTGCAGCGGAAACAATAATTCATTAAAAGAGTTAAGTAGAGAATGAAATCTACTATCATCTATGAATTTAAAAGTCCATCATCGATATTTTATCCCTGTAACATCAATCAATATACATCATGAATCAAATATTCATCTTTGCACTACGGCCAAAGATATTCATCACCGGGTCATGTTCATCTCAACACTGCTCATTTTTGCACTTCTGAGCCAAAGATATACATCAAGAAATCATTCATCTTTACACTACTGGGCCAAAGATATTCAAGAATATCATCATTTAGGACCGAGGATGATGAAAAATATATTTTAAAGAAAACGAATTCAGTGAGACAAAAGAACAAATATTAAGAATTCGTACTTGGGTTTATCCATGTTCAAAAATACTCCATAATAAACTATTGTGGAAGCGAGAATTCAAAATGAAGATCAAAACATAGATCCAATCAAAGATAGGAACCATAATGCATAATCTGGGACACGAAAAGAAAATTTAATTTTTTTGTGAATAGTATCGTATTTGTGAATAGTGTCGTATACGTGAATAGTGCCGTATACGTGAATAGTAACTCCGACACTAAAAGGTAGAAATTCCACAAGAAAAACCATCATGCTTCGTGAATAGTACTAATGAATAGTAACTCGTGAATAGTAACTCGTGAATAGTAACTCATGAATAGTAACCCCAACATGAAAAGATAAGAATTTCACAAGAAAAATCTTACCAATATTCCGGTATAATGATATTGAAAGAAATAATATCATTTATAAAAAAAATAACATCCCTTACCTCAAAAGAATAGTACTTCTGGCTGGAATATCGGATATAACGTCAAGGAAAAACTTGCAATCCGATATAGCAACACTCAAGATATCTAAATACTCACAAAAATACGCCGATAATATAGAGAGAAAACTTCATTTAAATTGTGATTTTCAATTCTAACCTAAGCACCCTATTTATAGGAAAATGCTTAGAACACCAAAGTAGAAAATTTAATAAAATAATAATATTTATATAAAAAATCATACGCACCATTAGAAATCTGATTTCAACACATTTACCACACAAGTGGGGCCCACCAAAAATGAAAAACATTTTTTAAATAATTTTTGTAACAAAATCAATTCAGACCCAATATTCTGGAACTTCAATAATTCATAATAAATAGCCCTTTTATCAGAAAAATTCAAATTATATATCCTTTCCATAGGAAATTTAATTTTCTACAACTCTGCAGAAGAAATTTTTTCTAAATTCCAAACAGAAATTAACGAAATCCACATACGAACGATTTTGCAGGCTATAATCAAATTTCAGTCAAAAATAGGGTCCACCAACACACAAAACATGTGTTAAACATTTTTTTGTAATAAAAATACTCTTCCTCCTCATTTATTCATATATCACACATTCATTGTAAAAATATCACCATTATTATATTATTATAATATAATAATATATTTAAATGAATTATTTTATCAGAAAAGATAAAATATCAATTTTCAACAATTGTCACTTTAAAAATTTTCTCCATCTATATCCACATAAAATGAATATTTTCCTTATCATATAAATCAATAATTAAATATTCACAAATAATATTATAGAATCACAATCACGACAACCCAGCCGCTCTCGTGAAAGAGGGGCTTTCTAATAAGGATTTCTCCTCATCTTGGCGCAATTAGGTGACCAAACCTCTCTTAGATGAGAACTTTCTAGACATTGCCAATAATGCTATCTAATAATATTATTCAAATAATATGAATTATTGATCCGATAATGAAAAATCATCGTGTAGTGGCAATTATTGAAACAACAATAATATAAAATATCAACGTAGCAATTATTGAATCAATAAAATAAAATATTGAATAGTAATTCATCAGAACAATTATTGAGTAGTGTCTTCTTCGTAAGAATCAATAATTGGTGCAATACTGGTGTCTTCATCGTGTTTTAACCACCAAGTATTCCAACAATATTAATCTGGAATAACTACTACTTATTTATTATTTATAAACAACTTATATTTGTCATTTTCTTCATCCAATCGCTTTACATTATGGGACCCACACAAAAAATTCAAGCGTCGTCGTATTTAATATTCCCAAACAATGAGAATAATATTTCACGACCAAACGAATATTCTCCGACAACAATGAATATTTTATAACCACTTGCTTATTTAAAATATTTGCGTATTTTACCCATAACTAACCACATTAATCAAATCAACCCTTACTATTTCAAAATAATAAATAGAGGAAATTCATTTTATTTATTTTAAGTTGGGGTCTTACAACCTCCCCTCCGTATGAAATTTCGTCCTCGAAATTGACGTACGTACCTGGTATTTCAAAAAGGTGAGGATACCTCGCTTTCATTTCTGATTCCAACTCCCAGGTCATTTCTTCAATAGCATGGTTCCTCCATAAAACTTTGACTTGTGGTATGACCTTTGTGCATAGGACATATTCCTTCCTATCCAAGATCTTGACAGATACCTCCTCGTACGTTAAATCTTCGGCTATTTCGTCTGGTTCTAACTCAATAACGTGGTTTGGGTCGTTCACATATTTTCGTAACATCGATACGTGAAAAATGTTATAAACACGCGATATACTTGGTGGTAAAGCGAGTCTATAGGCCACAGTTCCTACTTGATCGAGGATTTCAAATGGACTAATAAATCGAAGGTTTGAGCTTTCCTCATATCGCCGATTCTCACTTTTGGAATAACAACTTCTTGCACCTCCTTTCTTCATATTCATCAGCTCCGGTGTGTAACTTAAGCGGTTTTAACTTTATCGATTAAAGTCGATTCTACTCGTATATCATCACGTGGGTCCCTAGTGTCTTTAACTCTATCTCTATCATTTATAAGTTATACGAAATGGTTTTTTTTTTACAATATCTCATTCGTACTGTAACGCCCCGAAAATTTGGATTTTCCAGAATTTAAGTTTAAAGAATTAGTTATTAATAAAATGATTTTTTATTAATAATATTATGTGTTATGTGTTTATTAATCGTTCTAGAACCTAGGATGATTATAAGTCGGGAGGATTCTGGCTACGAGCTAGACTATGCAATTAAGAATTTTTAAGACGAAAATGAAAATTTTCCGGGAACAAAAATATTTCCGGGGAAAAAGACAAAATAGGCACTATTCACCCGACGAAACCTAAGGGTTAGGGTTTGAATAACCTAAGCCGTTCTGAGAGTTCGGTATGTTGAAATGACATTCCGTCAAAAGATTTGATGATAATATATCTTGAAAAGTTAAGTAAGCCGATAAAAGTTTTTCTCAAAAAACGTGCATAAATCGGATAAAATAAAAACGATAAAAAGTACTGCTATATACTTTTCATTCGTTTAGCTATGTTAGGGTAAAACGTGAAGGAAAACGCTCAACGCCAAAAAGTGTTTTTCAATTTTTCGGAAATCCGAAGAATACATAAAAGTTAATCGGTAAAGGAAAGACGAAATATCCAAAAATATTTGGATTCCGGGAATCGCAATTTTTAAAACTGTTGGACGAAACCCGAAAAACGGAACCACGAAACTTACAGGCTAAGTTTCGTGAATAGTAAGGAGGTTAACTAAGGAGGTGGAAGTAGTAGACTTAAGTGTTAAGTAAACTTAAGTGTTAAGTAAACTTAAGTGTTAAGCAAACTTAAAGGCTAAGTAGACTTAAGTGTTAAGTAAAGTTAAGGAGTAAGTTAACTTAGTTCCTAAGTCATGAATAGTAATGAGGTTAAGTGGGTGAAATGACTAAAATACCCTTAGCTTGGATTTTCTATAAATAGGAAGCTAGCTTTCATTTGAATGAGATTTTGAAAATTGTTCAAACATTTGAGAGAAAGAGAGAGAGAGAGAGAGATTTCGGATGAGGGAGAAGAGGAAAAGGAGGAGGAAAAGTTTCTCATGAACAAACTTTGTCCGACGGAAGGAGATTAAATGAGAATGGTAATCCGAAACCTAGTCTTTTATAATTTTTCTTTAAGTTTTTATGTTTAGAAACATAACTTAATAAGAATAAGAAGTAGATAATGTTAGGGATGATTTCATATGGTTGAAATCATGAGAAATAAGAAAAATAAGAATTTGAAGTTTAGTAAATAAATTTTTTAAGGAAGTATATAATTCGTAATGAATTAGAATGATTTGAGTTGATTATATCAATAAGTAGATGAAATAAGTAAGGAATAATGTTCTATAACATCAAATTCCAATAAAAAGTGAAATCGTATTCCAAAATATCGATTAAAATTAAGAACGAACGAAGAACATGAAGAACATGCGAAGAACACAAAGAACGTTGTTGATGGACAAATTTAAAACCATCGTAGGATAATCGTTGTTGATGGACAAATTTAAAACCATCGTAGGATAATTATTGTTGATGGACAAATTTAAAACCATCGCGTATAAGTTAGATGCATATTTCTTGGTTAGGAATGGTAGAAACGTTCATGAAGTACGGATTAAAACTTAGCTATAACAAAGTTATGACGAAAATTTCGTAAAAGACAAACGAGAATTAGAAAGTTAGTAAATAAACCCGAACGTGTAGGGTTTCATAATAATGTAAGAAAACATAGAAAACGTGAGTTGTGGACACAAGAACAAACGAATTCCGAGTTTGGATGACCGAATTACGGACGAACAAACAAAGGGCGTTAAAAACGTAAATTGAACGAAGGGTGAAGATCAAGCAAAACGAATGGCACGTTAATGGATTCATAACGAAGTTCTGTCCAGAGGTATTGAAGTACGTAAGATAAGGAAGAGAATGGCTTTGGAATGACCTCATTCTGAGTTATAACGAATAAATTATGGAAGCGGGAAGTAAGCGTCTCAAATTGGATTTAACACTTATAAAAATTTTCTAGGGTTAGGACTTGGCGCACCGCTACCAACCATGCCTTATATAAGGTGGCGCCGCAGCGCTGCACACGAGGGCCGAAATCATCGCAAACTTCATGGCTGCGGTGCGAGAGGTAGAAGGTGGAGTGGCGCCGCAGCGCTAGTGTACGAAAATGCCAGAGAAGAGCTTTTAACTGCTCAACTCTTGGGGAAAACGTACGGGAAGATAAAGAACATAATGTTCAACTAAGATAACACTTTATCAAGTGAATTACACCTTTAGTACAGGTTGAATGAAATGGTCAAAAGAGATTAAAAGACAAAGAATTTTTTTTTAAACGCGAGATACATAACCGATGTTCGGGGACCGTAGTCGCGATGAACGAACGTGAGGGGTTGCTAGGGTTGTGATTCCTTAGACGTTGAGCGACGAGGGTAATGAATAACATTTTGATGTTATGTCATGATAGTAAGAGATAAGTTTGAAGCGTTTAGGTTTTAATGCAACGTAATGTTGTAGGTAAACGAGTGGTCTTAGCATACAAATGAATCGTATGGCTTTGACATTAAAGAAGAATAACGAATGGTATTAAGAAAGCCGTAATGAACGGTAATAAGATTAATGGAAGCCGAATGTGAGTCGGATAAGAACGTTAGAATAAAATGAAGTGACGTGAAGGTTTAGGGTACGCAAATATTAAACGGATAGAACCTACACCCCGTGTATGGTTTGATCGTAAGATAATGACGATCAATGTTTAAACTGTGAACGGTAAAGAAGTTGAATTAAAGATAATAATGTTTAACGTAACGAAACCGAGTTAAGGAATAAAGGGAATGATCGTTCTGAGTATACAAAAGACTGTATGACTTAGACAATAAAGAGTGAATACTGAGGCGTGGCATTTAGTTGCCAGGAAGCCATAAAGAATGAGAAATTAACTTAACGAAGATTATAGTTTAATAGTTCGGATAAGTCAAGATAAGTAAGTTGTAGTACAATCGTAACCTTTGATGGTTGACATATGGGTGCTGGGCTAAACAATTCCTTGAGAGAGCGAAGGTATATCTGAATCTGGCAACCGATCTAACTCATTATTATATGGGCGATTAGAGGAGAGAGGCGGAACTTGTTTGTTAGTTGTTTGTGGAAACCACTCGAGTACCATATGGACTACTAGCAGCGAGAAGCGATGTGTGTTAAGTCTTAGAAAGTAATAAGAAGAAGATAAGATGTAAAACATCAAAGATGATGAACGATAAGTAAGACATCTCCGTATGTCATGAAGCCGTAGAATCGGTAGTGAAAATTCGCGTAAACTTAGGTTGCAAGAACGCGAACTCTAAGAAGTAAAGTTAAGCAAACTAGTACATAAAGTCAAATATACATGACTAATGGGTGTATGTGTTGTTTTTCTTATGTGCTATATAGAACTAGAATGAGCGCTCGGCGTACAAATAAGTCGTATCATAATGTAGGCAAGTTTCCTAGCTTCATTCATATTTCAAATGAATGCTAGTTTCTTAAAATTCTCAGATATTGAACTTGAGAAGTTTCGTCTATGTGTTAATGTGCGATATTTGTGTAAAGTGGTAGAACGTATGAGGCCTTGAGCCACAATGTGAACACTTCAGTGTTTCTATGAGATGAACTATTCTGTGATTTATCTGTTCAATAAGAGAATTCTCTGTTCATACATGATCCGTTATTGTTAAGTCTGTGCTAATGATTCTAGCCAGACATGATGAGTATGAAAAAGGTAGAAGAATGAAAGTATTTCAAAGTGCATGTGAATAATGTTTTAAAATGATAGGAGTCGAGATTATTCTTATTATTCAAGCTGCTTCATAACCTTTGTTCGGTTATTGAAGTTCTAAAGAAACGTTTGAATTCTTGAAGATGTTTGTTCAATTGCTATGACTTGCTGGGCAATTGAATGCTCACACTTGCTTTTAAATGAAAAACATTTTCAGCGAACGATGTTAGAAGAACTTAAGGATCCCGTAAAGATCAAGATGACGGTATTCAGATGAGGTGCTATTCAGGATGTGATTAAGCGAGAAGATCAAGTGAAGATTTATAATATAGGAAGATGAATAACTGCTTAGCTTATTACAGTGATAATCATTGGAATTGGTCGCGCTGTCAAGATGTATATGACTAGAAGGTGAATCTTTTCTCATGTATATACTTGGTAGGTAGAGAAAGATAAGGTAGGTGCGAGTTCTTGAAACTCATACTTATGGTACGTTCGTGACTCATAATGATATGGTACGTTTTTGAACTTCTTAGCGAATGAACGCTTATGGTCTGTATAGGATGGTTCTTAAACTCATATTATTGTGGAAAGTTTCTGAACTCATAATGTGTGGTAAGTTGATGGACTGTACTAAGATATAGGAATGTTTAGACTGAAAATGAGTTATTTTCAGTAGACTTAGTATTGAAGGTGCTAGAGAAGATTAAGTATTGTCGCAGTAAGACAATGAAGAAATATGGAGAATAGGATATTCCAAGTCATCTAGCTATGCTAGATTTTGAAGTTTATTGAAATCGTGCTTATGTGTTCATATTTTGAAAATGAAAGAATTGGTTCAACTTTTAGAACCAATAGATTTTTAAAAGAACTTTTCTTGGTATGTCTATGCCAATTGTTTCGGCTAGACAGAAATTGATTTGAAATATCAAAATGAATTTTTTATCAATAGTGCATTTGATGCAAGGATGGTAAAAAGATGGAGTTATTAATGTAATTGAACCTGGTGTTGGATGTGATCTTAGGATCAACAACCCGCTATGGTATGATGTATAATGACAAAGTCACAAACTGATGAAGTCCTCAACGTACTGTGAAAAGTACGGTATCATGACGTCATAAAATGTTTTGATGTATTGTGAAAAGAATTTAAAGAAGTAGTCGATGTCAATTGAGTTGACTAGACGAATGTTTCACGTTGATATCCAATTTATTGGTATGGTCTAAGCTACTTGATTCGGCTAGACAAATGGTATGTCATGTTTAAAAGAAAATCAAGCTTTTCTTGAGAAGTTGTGCCAATCCAAATTGTTTTGGTGTGGAATCTAATGATTAAGTCTGAGGTGAACACACCCCGAAATGGGGTTATACAATGGGTTGATCGCCTACGTATGGAAGATGTAGTTTACCTTCTTGGTGATTGTAAACTGCTAGTAAGAGTTCATGGTCAATTTGACCCCTCAGGAAAAGTATGAAATATTTTAAAGGAATTCTTATATTCCTCGTTGTTCATTCTACTTCATAATTCTTGATAAGTTGTGAAGTCGAGAAAATGTTTGAAAGATAGGAACTTCTTTGAAGAAAAGTTGAGAAGATAGGTAGGATAAAATTTCGAGGATGAAATTTTGTGAAGAAGGGGTGAAGGTGATGACCCGGGTAAGGGTGCGGTTTTAAGAAATTCCGAGGACGGAATTTTTATAAGAGGGGAAGAGTGTAAGGCCCCGATAATTTGGATTTTCCAGAATTTAAGTTTAAAGAATTAGTTATTAATAAAATAAATTTTTATTAATAATATTATGTGTTATGTATTTATTAATCGTTCTAGAACCTAGGATGATTATAAGTCGGGAGGATTCTGGCTACGAGCTAGACTAAGCGATTAAGAATTTTCAAGACGAAAATGAAAATTTTATGGGAACAAAAATATTTTCGAGAAAAAAGACAAAATAGGCACTATTCACCCGACGAAACCTAAGGGTTAGGGTTTGAATAACCTAAGCCGTTCTGAGAGTTCGGTATGTCGAAATGACATTCCGTCAAAAGATTTGATGATAATATATCTTGAAAAGTTAAGTAAGTCGATAAAAGTTTTTCTCAAAAAACGTGCATAAATCGGATAAAATAAAAACGACGAAAAGTACTGCTATATACTTTTCATTCGTTTAGCTACGTTAGGGTAAAACGTGAAGGAAAATGCTCAACGCCAAAAAGTGTTTTTCAGTTTTTTGGAAATCCAAAGAATACGTAAAAGTTAATCGGTAAAGGAAAGACGAAATATCCAAAAATATTTGGATTCCGAGAATCGCAGATTTTAAAACCGCTTGACGAAAAACTCAAAATCTAACCACGAAAACTTACAGGCTAAGTTTCATGAATAGTGAGGAGGTTAACTAAGGAGGTGGAAGTAGTAGACTTAAGTGTTAAGTAAACTTAAGTGTTAAGTAAACTTAAGTGTTAAGCAAACTTAAAGGCTAAGTAGACTTAAGTGTTAAGTAAACTTAAGGAGTAAGTTAACTTAGTCCCTAAGTCATGAATAGTAAGGAGGTTAAGTGGGTGAAATGACTAAAATACCCTTAGCTTGGATTTTCTATAAATAGGAAGCTAGCTTTCATTTGTATGAGATTTTGAAAATTGTTCAAACATTTGAGAGAAAGGGAGAGAGATTTCGAATGAGGGAGAAGAGGAAAAAGAGGTGGAAAAGTTTCTAATGAACAAACTTTGTCCGACAGAAGGAGATTAAATGAGAACGGTAATCCGGTGGGTGAAATGACTAAAATACCCTTAGCTTGGATTTTCTATAAATAGGAAGCTAGCTTTCATTTGTATGAGATTTTGAAAATTGTTCAAACATTTGAGAGAGAGGGAGAGAGATTTCGGATGAGGGACAAGAGGAAAAGGAGGAGGAAAAGTTCCTCATGAACAAACTTTGTCCGACGGAAGGAGATTAAATGAGAAACCAGTAATCCAAACCCTAGTCTTTTATAATTTTTTTTTTAAGTTTTTATGTTTAGAAACATAACTTAATAAGAATAAGAAGTAGATAATGTTAGGGATGATTTCATATGGTTGAAATCATGAGAAATAAGAAAAATAAGAATTTGAAGTTTAGTAAATAAATTTCTTAAGGAAGTATAGGATTCGTAATGAATTAGAATGATTTGAGTTGATTATATCAATAAATAGATGAAATAAGTAAGTAATAATGTTCTATAACATCAAATTCCAATAAAAAGTGAAATCGTAATCGAAAATATCGATTAAAATGAAGAACGAACGAAGAACACGAAGAACGTTGTTGATGGACAAATTTAAAACCATCGTAGGATAATCGTTGTTGATAGACAAATTTAAAACCATCGTAGGATAATTGTTGTTGATGGACAAATTTAAAACCATCGCGTATAAGTTAGATGCATATTGCTTGGTTAGGAATGGTAGAAATGTTCATGAAGAACAGATTAAAATTTAGCTATAACGAAGTTATGGCGAAAATTTTGTAAAAGACAAACGAGAATTAGAAAGTTAGTAAATAAACCCGAACGTGTAGGGTTTCATAAGAATGTAAGAAAACATAGAAAATGTGAGTTGTGGACTCAAGAATGAACAAATTCCGAGTTCGGATGACCGAATTACGGACGAACAAACAAAGGGCGTTAAAAATATAAATTGAACGAAGGGTGAAGATCAAGCAAAATGAATGGCACGTTAACGGATTCATAACGAAGTTTTGTCTGGAGGTATTGAAGTATATAAGATAAGGAAGAGAATGGCTTTGGAATGACCTCATTCCGAGTTATAACGAATAAATTATGGAAGCGGGAAGTAAGCGTCTCAAATTGGATTTAACACTTAGAAAAATTTTCTAGGGTTAGGGCTTGGCGCCACGGCGCCAACCATGCCTTATAAAGTGGCTATTGCAGATGCACGGACAAAAAAAGCTGAAATCAAGCAAACTCGCATCGCGATCACGAGAGATAGAAGGAAGAGTGGCACCGCAGCGCTAGTTTACGAAAAAGTCAGAGAAGAGCTTTTAACTGCTCAACTCTTGGGGGAAACGTACAGGAAAATAAAGAACATAATGTTCAACTAAGATAACACTTTATCAAGTGAATTAAACCTTTAGTACAGGTTGAATGAAATGGTCAAAAGAGATTAAAAGACAAAGAATTTTTTTTTTTAAACGCGAGATACATAACCGATGTCCGGGGACCGTAGTCGCGATGAACGAACGTGAGGGGTTGCTAGGGTTATGATTCCTTAGACGTTGAGCGACGAGGGTAATGAATAAAATTTCAATGTTATGTCATGATAGTAAGAGATAAGTTTGAAGCGTTTAAACGCTGTGTACGCAACGCTGTTGTGGTAAATGAGTGGTCTTAGCATACAACGAATTGTATGGCTTCGACATTAAAGAAGAATAACGAATGGTATTAAGAAAGCCGTAATGAACGGTAATAAGATTAATGGAAGCCGAATGTAAGTCGGATAAGAACGTTAGACTAAAATGTATGCGTTGAACACTTTAACCGACGTGAAGGTTGAGGGTACGCAAATATTAAACGGATAGAACCTACACCCCGTGTATGGTTTGACCGTAAGATAATGACGATCAATGTTTAAACTGTGAACGGTAAAGAAGTTCAATTTAAGATAATAACGTTTAACGTAACGAAGACGAGTTAAGGATTAAAGGGAATCATCGTTCTGAGTATACAAAAGACTGTATGACTTAGACGATAAAGAGTGAATACTGAGGCGTGGCATTTAGTTGCCAGGAAGCTATAAAGAATGAGAAATTAACTTAACGAAGATTATAGTTTAATAGTTCGGATAAGTCAAGATAAGTAAGTTGTAGTACAATCGTAACCTTTGATGGTTGACATATAGGAGCTGGGCTAAACAATTCCTTCAAAGAGCGAAGGTATATACGAAACTGGCAACCGATCTAACTCATTTATTATGGGCGATTAGAGCGAGATGGAAACTTGTTTGTTGGTTGTTTGTGGGAAACCACTCAAAGTACTATATGGACTACTAGCAGAGAAGCGATGTGTGTTAAGTCTTAGAGAAATGTAATAAGAAGAAGATAAGATGTAAAACATCAAAGATGATGAACGATAAAGTAAGACATCTCAAGTATGTCATGAAGCCGTAGAAACGGTAGTGAAAGGGTCAGCGTAAACTTAGGTTGCAAAACGCGAACCCTAAGAAGTAAAGTTAAGCAAACTAGTACATAAGTCAAATATACATGACTAATGGGTGTATGTGTTGTTTTTCTTATGTGCTATATAGGAACTGAATGAGCGATTCGGCGTAGTAAGTAGTAATGCGTAAAGGCAAGTTTCTAACTTCATTCATATTTCAAATGAATGCTAGTTTCTTAAACTTCTCGGATGTTGAACTTGAGAAGTTTCAATACATATCTTCTTGTGCGATATTTGTGTAAAGTGGTAGAACGCATATGAGGCCTTGAGCCACAATGTGAACACTTCATGTTTCTATGCGATGAACCTTTCTGTGATTTAAGCTGCTCAATAAGAGAATGCTCTGTTAAATACATGATCCGTTATTGTTAAGTCTGTCTTTAATGATTTTAGCGGACATGATGAGTATGAAAAAGGTATAAGAATGAAAGTATTTCAAAGTGCATGTGAATAATGTTTTAAAATGATAGGAGTCGAGATTATTCCTATTATTCAAGCTGCTTCATAACCTTTGTTCGGTTATTGAAGTTCTAAAGAAACGTTTGAATTCTTGAAGATGTTTGTTCAACTGCTATGACTTATTGGGAAATTGAATGCTCACACTTGCTTTTAAATGAAAAACATTTTTAGCGAACGATGTTAGAAGAACTTAAGGATCCCGTAAAGATCAAGATGACGGTATCCAGATGAGGTGCTATTCAGGATGTGAATAAGCGAGAAGATCAAGTGAAGATTTATAATATAGGAAGATGAAATTGAACTATAGACTAGTTTAAAGAACTGTTATGTATCCTTGGTGGAGGATAAAATTCACTCTTATAAGATGAAATAAATAATGTATTTATCATTATTTGAAATGAAAAAGGTTATAAGGTTTTCAGAACCTGGGATTTGAGAGTATATGTTGTTATATTTAGCTATATAATGATGTATGTTTAGAAGAAGATGGGATCGTGATGTACGGAATCCGAGTGTGAAAATAGACCGGATTTCGGGGCGTCACAGATTGGTATCAGAGCTGATAGGTTATAAATCTTAGGTAAGAGTATCTAAGGCTATAATCGTAGAGAGAGATATAAGAAGATCACCTCGTGATCATAGTGAATCGTAAAAATGTATGAGGCATTAAACGATGAATGATTTATAGTACTACGAAGTAGTATGGGAAGAAGAACTCAGATTGAGTTGTAAAGGATAGCATACGAATTAAAGATAATTCGTATTAAGTAGAGAGAGATTTGGAAGTTGTAAAATTTTAATTGAGGACTCATTCGATAGCTGAGTTGTATGAACCTTTGTATGGGTAGAGGTTTGTGCTTGGTGTAACAACTGCTTAGCTTATTACAGTGATAATCATTGGAATTGGTCGCGCTGTCAAGATGTATATGACGAGAAGGTGAATCTTTTCTCATGTATATACTTGGTAGGTAGAGAACAATAAGGTAGGTGCGAGTTCTTGAAACTCATACTTATGGTACGTTCGTGAATCATAATGATATGGTACGTTTTTGAACTTCTCAGCGAATGGACGCTTATGGTCTGTCTAGGATGGTTCTTAAACTCGTATTATTGTGGAAATTTTTTGAACTCATAACGTGTGGTAAGTTGATGGACTGTAATAAGATATAGGAATGTTTAGACTGAAAATGAGTTATTTTCAGTAGGCTTAGTATTGAAGGTGCTAGAGAAGATTAAGTATTGTCGTAGTAAGACAATGAAGAAATATGTAGAATAGGATATTCCAAGTCATCTAGCTATGCTAGATTTCGAAGTTTATTGAAATCGTGCTTATGTGTTCGTATTTTGAAAATGAAAGAATTGGTTCAACTTTTAGAACCAATAGATTTTTAAAAGAACTTTTCT
Source organism: Panax quinquefolius (assembly GCA_020205615.1). Taxonomy (NCBI): domain Eukaryota; kingdom Viridiplantae; phylum Streptophyta; class Magnoliopsida; order Apiales; family Araliaceae; genus Panax; species Panax quinquefolius. The sequence goes on along the minus strand of CM035161.1, from coordinate 119,822,292 downwards.
TGGTATGTCTATGCCAAATTGTTTAATTTGAGATGAAATTGATTTAAAATATCAAAATGAATTTTATATCATTAGTGCATTTGATGCAAGGACGGTAAAAAGATGGAGTTATTAATGCAATTGAACCTGGTGTTGGATGTGATCTTAGGATCAACAACCCGCTATGGTATGATGTATAATGACGAAGTCACAAACTGACGAAGTCCTCAACGTACTGTGAAAAGTACGGTATCATGACGTGAGAAAATGTTTTGATGTATTGTGAAAAGAATTTAAAGAAGTAGTCGATGTCAATTGAGTTGACTAGACGAATGTTTCACGTTGATATCCAATTTATTGGTATGGTCTAAACTACTTGATTTGGCTAGACAAATAGTATGTCATGTTTAAAAGAAAATCAAGCTTTTCTTGAGAAGTTGTGCCAATCCAAATTATTTTGGTGTGGAATCTAATGATTAAGTCTGAGGTGAACACACCCAGAAATGGGGTCATACAATGGGTTGATCGCCTACGTATGGAAGATGTAGTTTACCTTCTTGGTAATTGTAAACTGCTAGTAAGAGTTCATGGTCAATTTGACCCCTCAGCAAAAGTATGAAATATTTTCAAGGAATTCTTATATTCCTCGTTGTTCATTCTACTTTATAATTCTTGATAAGTTGTGAAGTCGAGAAAATGTTTGAAAGATAGGAACTTCTTTGAAGAGAAGTTGAGAAGATAAGTATGCTAAAATTTCGAGGACAAAATTCTTTGAAGAAGGGGTGAAGGTGATGACCCAGGTAAGGGTGCGGTTTTAAAAAATTCCGAGGACGGAATTTTTATAAGTGGGGAAGAGTGTAACGCCCCGAAAATTTGGATTTTCCAGAATTTAAGTTTAAAGAATTAGTTATTAATAAAATGAATTTTTATTAATAATATTATGTGTTATGTGTTTATTAATCGTTCTAGAACCTAGGACGATTATAAGTCGGGAGGATTCTGGCTACGAGCTAGACTAAGCAATTAAGAATTTTCAAGACGAAAATGAAAATTTTCCGGGAACAAAAATATTTCTGGGGAAAAAGATAAAATAGGCACTATTCACCCGACGAAACCTAAGGGTTAGGGTTTGAATTACCTAAGCCGTTCTGAGAGTTCGGTATGTCGAAATGACATTCCGTTGAAAGATTTGATGATAATATATCTTGAAAAGTTAAGTAAGCCAATAAAAGTTTTCCTCAAAAAACGTGCATAAATCGGATAAAATAAAAACGATAAAAAGTATTGCTATATACTTTTCATTCGTTTATCTACGTTAGGGTAAAACGTGAAGGAAAACGCTCAACGCCAAAAAGTGTTTTTCAGTTTTTTAGAAATCCAAAGAATACGTAAAAGTTAATCGGTAAAAGAAAGATGAAATATCCAAAAATATTTTGATTCCGAGAATCGCAGTTTTTAAAACTGTCGGACGAAACTCGAAAAACGGAACCACGAAACTTACAGACTAAGTTTTGTGAATAGTATGGAGGTTAACTAAGGAGGTGGAAGTAGTAGACTTAAGTGTTAAGTAAACTTAAGTGTTAAGTAAACTCAAGTGTTAAGCAAACTTAAGGGCTAAGTAGACTTAAGTGTTAAGTAAACTTAAGGAGTAAGTTAACTTAGTCCCTATGTGACGCCCCCAAAATAGGTATACATCACCTATTCTGAGTTTTCAATACATGAGTGCGAAAACAACTACAACTTTATTATTACAACAAGAAAAAAGCTGAGTTTGAATACAAATATTATCTTCTAGCATAATATCTATACTCAAATAAATCCTCATCACATTTATTGATATATTATTTTACAAAATGGTGAGGACTACTAAACAATCCTTTCTAAAACCTTCATTCCATACCCCACTGCTAAATACTATATATTCTCGCCCTCTGAGAAGAAAAATGGAACAAAAAGGAAAAGGGTGAGCTCAACTAGCCCAATAAAAGAATATTATGACTAAGATAATATACAACAAATTACCAATTAGTCTTCAACAGGAAAAATCTAATAGAATACAATAGACAACAAATTTTAAATCAATATTCGCAAATGAAATAATAATTCATTAGAAGAGTTAAGTAGAGAATGCAAACTACTATCTTCATGTATGAATTTAAAAGTTCATCGCCTATCTTTTATCCTCGTAACATCAATCAATATACATCCGGAATCAAATATTCATCTTTGCACTCTGCCAAAGATATTCATCGATTAGGTCGTGTTCATCTAAACACTGCTTCATCTTTGCACTGACCCAAAGATATTCTTCAGAAATCATTCATCTTTGCACTACAGCCAAAGATATTCAATAATATCATCATTTAAGACGAGGATGATGAAAGTATTTTTTAAAGAAACGAATCCAAAGGAAACAAAATGACAAGGATTAAGGATTAAGGATTAGTACTTTGTTTTATCCATGTTCAAAAATACCTCAAAAATAATCATAGTGGTGTAAAATTCAAGAATGATCAAAACATGGATACAATGATGAAGCTAGTATCCGTAATAGATATTTTGGACAAAAAGAAGAAATTTTATTTTTCTATGAATATTGCAAGATATCGTGAATAGTATCGTATACGTGAATAGTAACTCAACACCAAAAGATAGAAATTCCACAAAAAAAACATCTTCACGCTTACTGAATAGTACTCGTGAATAAGAACTCGTGAATAAGAACTCATGAATAGTAACTTCGTGAATAGTAAACTCATGAATAAGTAACCCCACATGAAAAAGTTCCAAATTTGATAAAAAGTTCCAACCAATATTTCAAAGATAATGATATTGAAGAAATAATATCATTTGAGAAGAAAATAACATCCCTTACCTCGAAAGATTAATACTTCTAAATTTGGAATCTAAGTTATAGTCTTTGAAGGAACTTACCGCCTAACAATACTCAAAGTATACTCAAAATACTCACAAGAATACTTCGATAATATAGAGAGAAAACTTGATTTACGGTGTGATTTTCAATTCTAACCTAAGCACCCTATTTATAGGAAATTGCTTAGAACACCAAAGCAGAAAATTTAATATAATATTAATATATATAAAATTTTTCCTACGCACGTTCTTATAAACTGAAATCAGCTCATTTCAACAACCAACCAAGCCCACCAAACATATCAAAAACGTTTTTCTTTAAAATAATAATTAAAACTTCCAAAAATCAATTATTTCGGAGCTTCGGAACTTCAATAATTCACAATAAATAGCCCTTTTATCAGAAAATTTGAATCTCGCGCATTTTTATAGGAAATTTAATTCTCTACAACTTTGCGAAAAAAGTTTTTCCGAATTCCAAAAAGTAATTGAATCAAATCCACAACGAGCAATTTTACAAATTTATAATCAAATTTCGATCAATAAATGGGGTCCAATTGACATGTTTAACATGTTTTAAACATTTATTGCAACAAAAATACTCTTCCTCCTCGTATACTCATATATCCCACATTCGTTGTAAAAATATCACCATTATTATATTATTAAAATATAATAATATATTTAAATGAATTATTTTATCGGGAAAAGATAAAATTTCAATTTTCAACAATTGTCACATTAAAATTTTCTCCATCTATATCCACATAAAATTAATATTTTTCTCATCATATGAATCAATAATTAATTATTCACAAATAATATTACGAATCACAATATTGACAACTGTGCAGCCTCCTGAAAGAAGAGGGGCTTTCCAATAAGAATTTCTCTCTTCTTGGCGCGCAATTAGGTGACCAAACCTCTCCTTGAATGTAACTTTCTAGACATTGCCGATAATGTTATCTAATAATATTATTCGGATAATATGAATTATTGCTTCGATAATGAAAAATATTGTGTAATGACAATTATCAAACAACAATAATATAAAATATCAACGCAAACAATTATTAACTCAATAAAATCTTTGAATAAAGAATTACTATAACCATTATTGAGTAGTGCCTTCTTACGTAAGAATCAAAAATTGGTGCAATCTGGTGTGCTTTCGTGTGTTTTAACCAACCGAGTATTTTAACAAATGATAATAACTGTAACAACTACGCCAAGCTATTTTTAACCAACTTATATTTGTCGTTTTCTTCATCCAATCGCTTTTCAGTTATGGGGCCCACATGGTCATGCTTGTTGGTTAATATTATTCTCCACAAGATTTAATATTCCACAACCAAACGAATATTCCCAAATGACAATGAATATTTTATAACCACTTGCTTATTTTGAAATATTTATGATTTTACCCCTAAACTATCCACATTAATCACATCAACCCTTACTATTTCAAAATAATAAATAGAGAAAATTAAATTTCATTAATAATAAGTTGGGGTCTTACACCCTAAGTCATGAATAGTAAGGAGGTTAAGTGGGTGAAATGACTAAAATATCCTTAGCTTGGATTTTCTATAAATAAGAAGCTAGCTTTCATTTGTATGAGATTTTGAAAATTGTTCAAACATTTGAGAGAGAGAGAGAAAGAGATTTCGAATGAGGGAGAAGATGAAAAGGAGGAGGAAAAGTTTCTCATGAACAAACTTTGTCCGACGGAAGGAGATTAAATGAGAACGGTAATCCGAAACCTAGTCTTTTATAAATTTTCTTTTAAGTTTTTATGTTTAGAAACATAACTTAATAAGAATAAGAAGTAGATAATATTAGGGATGATTTCATATGGTTGAAATCATGAGAAATAAGAAAAATAAGAATTTAAAGTTTAGTAAATAAATTTCATAAGGAAGTATATGATTCGTAATGAATTAGAATGATTTGAGTTGATTATATCAATAAGTAGATGAAATAAGTAAGGAATAATGTTCTATAACATCAAATTCCAATAAAAAGTGAAATCGTAATCCAAAATATCGATTAAAATAAAGAACGAACGAAGAACACGAAGAACACGCGAAGAACACGAAGAACGTTGTTGATGGACAAATTTAAAACCATCGTAGGATAATCGTTGTTGATGGACAAATTTAAAACCATCGTAGGATAATTGTTGTTGATGGACAAATTTAAAACCATCGCGTATAAGTTAGATGCATATTGCTTGGTTAGGAATGGTAGAAAGGTTCATGAAGAACGGATTAAAACTTAGCTATAACGAAGTTATGGCAAAAATTTCGTAAAAGACAAACGAGAATTAGAAAGTTAGTAAAAAAACCTGAACGTGTAGGGTTTACTAATAATGTAAGAAAACATAGAAAACGTGAGTCGTGGACTCAAGAACGAACGAATTCCGAGTTTGGATGACCTAATTACGGACGAACAAACAAAGGGCGTTAAAAACGTAAATTGAACAAAGGGTGAAGTTCAAGCAAAAAAAATGGCACGTTAACGGATTCATAATGAAGTTCTGTCTGGAGGTATTAAAGTACGTAAGATAAGGAAGAGAATGGCTTTGGAATGACCTCATTTCGAGTTATAACGAATAAATTATGGAAGCGGGAAGTAAGCGTCTCAAATTTGATTTAACACTTAGAAAAATTTTCTAGGGTTAGGGCTTGGCGCCGCGGCGCCAACCATGCCTTGTAAGGTGTGGCTGCGATGCTGCACGGAGGGGCGAATCTTCGCAAACTTGCGGTAGCATGCACGAGAGATAGAAGGAAGAGTGGCACCGCAGCGCCAGTGTACGAAAAAGCCAGAGAAGAGCTTTTAACTGCTCAACTCTTGGGGGAAACGTATAGGAAGATAAAGAACATAATGTTCAACTAAGATAACACTTTATCAAGTGAATTAAACCTTTAGTACAGGTTGAATGAAATGGTCAAAAGAGATTAAAAGACAAAGAATTTTTTTTTTAAACGCGAGATACATAACCGATGTCCGGGGACCGTAGTCGTGATGAACGAACGTGAGGGGTTACTAGGGTTGTGATTCCTTAGACGTTGAGCGACGAGGGTAATAAATAACATTTTGATGTTATGTCATGATAGTAAGAGATAAGTTTGAAGCGTTTAGACGTCATTTGTATGCTGCAACGTTTGTTGTGGTAAACGAGTGGTCTTAGCATACAACGAACTGTATGGCTTCGACATTAAAGAAGAATAACGAATGGTAATAAGAAAGCCGTAATAAACGGTAATAAGATTAATCGAAGCCGAATGTGAGTCGGATAAGAATGTTAGAATAAAATGTATGCGTTGAACACTTTAACAGAAGTGAAGGTTGAGGGTACACAAATATTAAACGGGTAGAACCTACACCCCGTGTATGGTTTGACCGTAAGATAATGACTATCAATGTTTAAACTGTGAACGGTAAAGAAGTTGAATTAAAGATAATAACATTTAACGTACTTGAGAAGTGAGTTAAGGATTAAAGGAATGATCGTTACGAGTATACAAAAGGCGTATGACTTAGGCGATAAAGAGTGAATCTTGAGGCGTGGCATTTAGTTGCCGAGGAAGCCGTAAAGAATGAGAAATTAACTTAACGAAGATTATAGTTTAATAGTTCGGATAAGTCAAGATAAGTAAGTTGTAGTACAATCGTAACCTTTGATGGTTGATATATGGGAGTTGGGCTAAACAATTCCTTCGGAGAGCGAAGGTATATACTGGCTCGGCAACCGATCTAACTCATTTGTTATGGGCGGTGTAGACAAAGGCGAGAACTTGTTTGTTGGTTATTTGTGGGAAACCACTTTCAGTACCATATGGACTACTAGCGAAGAAGTGATGTGTGTTAAGTCTTAAAGTAATAAGAAGAAGATAAGATGTAAAACATCAAAGATGATGAGCGTATAAGTAAAGACGTCTCAAGTATGTCATGAAAGCCGTAGAAACGGTAGTGAAAGGGTTAGCGTAAACTTAGGTTGCAAGAACGCGAACCCTAAGAAGTAAAGTTAAGCAAACTAGTACATAAGTCAAATACACATGACTAATGGGTGTATGTGTTGTTTTCTTATGTGCTATATAGGAACTGGAATGAAGCGATTCGGCGTAAATATGTAGGCGTGCGTGTAAAGCGCAATTTTCTAACTTCATTCATATTTCAAATGAATGCTAGTTTCTTAAACTTCTCAGATGTTGAACTTGAGAAGTTTCATCTATGTGCTAATGTGCAATATTTGTGTAAAGTGGTATAACGTATGAGGCCTTGAGCCACAATGTGAACACTTCGGTGTTTCTGAGATGATGGTGCTTACGTGATTTAAGCTGCTCAATAAGAGAATGCTCTGTTCATACATGATCCGTTATTGTTAAGTTTATGCTAATGATTCTAGCCAGACATGATGAGTATGAAAAAGGTAGAAGAATGAAAGTATTTCAAAGTGCATGTGAATAATGTTTTAAAATGATAGGAGTCAAGATTATTCCTATTATTCAAGCTGCTTCATAACCTTTGTTCGGTTATTGAAGTTCTAAAGAAACGTTTGAATTCTTGAAGATGTTTGTTCAACTGTTGTGACTTGCTGGGCAATTGAATGCTAACACTTGCTTTTAAATGAAAAATATTTTTTATTGACGATGTTAGAAGAACTTAAGGATCCCGTAAAGATCAAGATGACGGTATCCGGATGAGGTCTTATTCGGGATGTGAATAAGCGAGAAGATCAGTAAAAGATTTATAATATAGGAAGATGAAATTGAACTATAGACTAGTTTAAGGAATTGTTATGTATCCTTGGTGGCGGATAAAAATCACTCTTATAAGATGAAATGAATAATGTATTTATCATTATTTGAAATGAAAAAAGGTTATAAGGTTTCGAACACAGGATTTGAGAGTATATGTTTGTTATATTTAGCTATATAATGATGTATGTTTGGAAGAAGATGGGATCGTGATGTACTGCGGTATCTGGGTGTGAAGATAGATAGGATTTGAGGCGTCATGATTAGTATCGAGAGGCGATAGGTTATAAATCTTAGGTAAGAGTATCTAAGACTATAATCGTAGAGAGATATAAGAAGATCACCTCGTGATCATAGTGAATCATAATAATGAGATGAGTTTGTTAAACGATGAATGATTTATAGTACTACTGAAGTAAAAATGCGGGAGGAAGAACTGTATTGAGTTGTAAAGGATAGCATCTGAATTAAAGATAATTAAGTATTAAGTAGAGAGATTTAGAAGTTGTAAAATTTTAATTGAGGACTCATGTGATAGCTGAGTTGTATGAACCTTTGTATGGGCAGAAGTTTGTGCTTGATGTAACAACTGCTTAGCTTATTACAGTGATAATCATTGGAATTGGTCGTATTTGTCAAGATGTATATGACAAGAAGGTGAATCTTTTCTCATGTATATATACTTGGTAGGTAGAGAAAGATAAGGTAGGTGCGAGTTCTTGAAACTCATACTTATAGTGCGTTAAATGACTCATAATAATGATATAGTGCGTTTTGAACTTCTACGCGAATGGGCCGCTTATAGTCCGCTCAGGATGGTTCTTAAACTTCGTATTATTGTGGAAATTTTACGAACTCATAATGTGTGGTAAGTTGATGGGTATCATCTAAAGATATAGGAATGTTTAGGCCGAAAATGAGTTATTTTCGATGAAGCTTAGTATTGAAGGTGCTAGAGAAGATTAAGTATTGTCGAAGTAAGATAATGAAGAAATATGGAGAATAGGATATTCCAAGTCATCTAGCTATGCTAGATTTTGAAGTTTATTGAAATCGTGTTTATGTGTTCGTATTTTAAAAAGGAAAGAATTGGTTCAACTTTTAGAACCAATAAATTTTTAAAAGAACATTTCTTGGTATGTCTATGCCAACTGTTTCGGCTAGACAGAAATTGATTTAAAATATCAAAATGAATTTTATATCATTAGTGCATTTGATGCAAGGATGGTAAAAAGATGGAGTTATTAATGCAATTGAACATGGTGTTGGATGTGATCTTAGGATCAACAACCCGCTATGGTATGATGTATAATGAAGAAGTCACAAACTGACGAAGTCCTCAACGTACTGTGAAAAGTACGGTATCATGACTTCATAAAACGTTTTGATGTATTGTGAAAAGAATTTAAAGAAGTAGTCGATGTCAATTGAGTTGACTAGACGAATGTTTCACGTTGATATCCAATTTATTGTTATGGTCTAAGCTACTTGATTCGGCTAGACAAATGGTAAGTCATGTTTAAAAGAAAATCAAGCTTTTCTTGAGAAGTTGTGCCAATCCAAATTGTTTTGTTGCGGAATCTAATGATTAAGTCTGAGGTGAACACACCCCGAAATGGGGTTATACAATGGGATGATCGCCTACGTATGGAAGATGTAGTTTACCTTCTTGGTGATTCTAAACTGCTAGTAAGAGTTCATGATCAATTTGACCCCTCAGCAAAAGTATGAAATATTTTAAAGGAATTCTTATATTCCTCGTTGTTCATTCTACTTCATAATTCTTGATAAGTTGTGAAGTCGAGAAAATGTTTGAAAGATAGGAACTTCTTTGAAGAGAAGTTGAGAAGATAGGTATGCTAAAATTTTGAGGACGAAATTCTGTGAAGATGGGGTGAAGGTGATGACTTGGGTAAGGGTGCGGTTTTAAGAAATTCTGAGGACGAAATTTTTATAAGAGGGGAAGAGTGTAACGCCCCAAAAATTTGGATTTTCCAGAATTTAAGTTTAAAGAATTAGTTATTAATAAAATAAATTTTTATTAATAATATTATGTGTTATGTGTTTATTAATCGTTCTAGAACCTAGGATGATTATAAGTCGGGAGGATTCTGGCTACGAGCTAGACTAAGCGATTAAGAATTTTCAAAACGAAAATGAAAATTTTCCAGGAACAAAAATATTTCTGGGGAAAAAGACAAAATAGGCAATATTCACTCGAAGCGAAACCTAAGGGTTAGGGTTTGAATAACCTAAGCCGATTACGAGAGTTTCGGTATGTCGAAATGACATTAAAATCGAAAGATTTGATGATAATATATCTTGAAAAGTTAAGTAAGCCGATAAAAGTTTTTTCTCGAAAAACGTGCATAAATCGGATAAAATAAAAACGACGAAAAGTACTACTATATACTTTTCATTCGTTTAGCTACGTTAGGGTAAAACGTGAAGGAAAACGCTCAACGCCAAAAAAGTGTTTTTCAGGTTTTTCGAAATTCAAGAATACGTAAAAGTTAATCGGTAAAGGAAAGACGAAATATCCAAAATATTTGGATTAGAGAATCATGATTTTAAAAGCTGACTGAAACCCGAAAAATGGAACCACTAAACTTCTGAAGCTAAGTTTAAGTGAATAATCAGGAGGTTAACTAAGGAGGTGGAAGTAGTAGAAACTTAAGTGTTAAGTAAACTTAAGTGTTAAGCAAACTTAAAGGCTAAGTAGACTTAAGTGTTAAGTAAACTTAAGGAGTAAGTTAACTTAGTCCCTAAGTCATGAATAGTAAGGAGGTTAAGTGGGTGAAATGACTAAAATACCCTTAGCTTGGATTTTCTATAAATAGGAAGCTAGCTTTCATTTGTATGAGATTTTGAAAATTGTTCAAACATTTGAGAGAGAGAGAGATATTTGGGATGAGGAGAAGAGGAAAAGGAGGAGGAAAAGTTTCTCATGAACAAACTTTGTCAAACTGGGAAGGAGATTAAATGAGAGCAGTAATCAAAAACTAGTCTTTTATAAAAAAAATTTAAGTTTTTATGTTTAGAAACATAACTTAATAAGAATAAGAAGTAGATAATGTTAGGGATGATTTCATATGGTTGAAATCATGAGAAATAAGAAAAATAAGAATTTGAAGTTTAGTAAATAAATTTCTTAAGGAAGTATAGGATTCATAATGAATTAGAATGATTTGAGTTGATTATATCAATAAATAGATGAAATAAATAAGTAATAATGTTCTATAACATAAAATTCCAATAAAAAGTGAAATCGTATTCCAAAATATCGATTAAAATGAAGAACGAACGAAGAACACGAAGAACATGCGAAGAACACGAAGAACGTTGTTGATGGACAAATTTAAAACCATCGTAGGATAATCGTTATTGATGAACAAATTTAAAACCATCGTAGGATAATTGTTGTTGATGGACAAATTTAAAACCATTGCGTATAAGTTAAATGCATATTGCTTGGTTAGGAATGGTAGAAACGTTCATGAAGAACAGATTAAAATTTAGCTATAACGAAGTTATGGCGAAAATTTCGTAAAAGACAAACGAGAATTAGAAAGTTAGTAAATAAACCCGAACGTGTAGGGTTTCATAATAATGTAAGAAAATATAGAAAACATGAGTCATGGACTCAAGAACGAACAAATTCCGAGTTTGGATGACCGAATTACGGACGAACAAACAAAGGGCGTTAAAAACGTAAATTGAACGAAGGGTGAAGATCAAGTAAAATGAATGGCACATTAACAGATTCATAACAAAGTTCTGTTTGGAGGTATTGAAGTACGTAAGATAAGGAAGAGAATGGCTTTGGAATGACCTCATTCCGAGTTATAACGAATAAATTATGGAAGTGGGAAGTAAGCGTCTCAAATTGGATTTAACACTTAGAAAAAAATTTTAGGGTTAGGGCTTGGCGTATTTGTGGCTCAACCATGCCTATATGGTGTGGCGCTGCGATTGCGGACCAAAGGGCTGAGTACTACAAACTCGCGTCGCAGTGCAAGAGATAGAAGGAAGAGTGGCGCCGCAGCGCTAGTGTACGAAAAAGTTAGAGAAAAGCTTTTAACTGCTCAACTCTTGGGGGAAACGTACGGGAAGATAAAGAACATAATGTTCAACTAAGATAACACTTTATCAAGTGAATTAAACCTTTAGTACAGGTTGAATGAAATGGTCAAAAGAGATTAAAAGATAAAGAATTTTTTTTTTAAAACGCGAGATACATAACCGATGTCCGGGGACCGTAGTCGCGATGAACGTACGTGAGGGGTTACTAGGGTTGTGATTCCTTAGACGTTGAGCGACGAGGGTAATGAATAACATTTCGATGTTATGTCATGATAGTAAGAGATAAGTTTGAAGCGTTTAGACGCTGTTTACTGCAACGTTGTTGTGGTAAACTAGTGGTCTTAGCATATCTGACTGACCGTATGGCTTCCCGACATTAAAGAAGAATAACGAATGGTATTAAGAAAGCCGTAATGAGCGGTAATAAGATTAATGGAAGCCGAATGTGAGTCGGATAAGAACGTTAGAATAAAATGTATCGTTGAACAATTTAACCGAGCGTGAAGGTTGAGTAATGCGAAATATTAAGCGGATAGAACCTACACCCGTGTATGGTTTGGCCAGTAAGATAATGACGATCAATGTTTAAACTGTGAACGGTAAAGAAGTTGAATTTAATATAATAACGTTTAACGTAACGAAGCCGAGTTAAGGATTAAAGGGAATGATCGTTCTGAGTATACAAAAGATTGTATGACTTAGACGATAAAGAGTGAATACTGAGGCGTGGCATTTAGTTCCCAGGAAGTTATAAAGAATGAGAAATTAACTTAACGAAGATTATAGTTTAATAGATCGGATAAGTCAAGATAAGTAAGTTGTAGTACAATCGTAACCTTTGATGGTTGACACATGGGAACTGGGCTAAACAATTCCTTCAAAGAGCGAAGGTATATACGAAACTGGCAACCGATCTAACTCACTGTTATGGGCAGTGTAGACGAGATGGAAACTTGTTTGTTGGTTGTTTGTGGGAAACCACTCAAAGTACCATATGGACTACTAGCAGAGAAGCGATGTGTGTTAAGTCTTAGAGAAGTAATAAGAAGAAGATAAGATGTAAAACATCAAAGATGATGAACGTATAAGTAAAGACATCTCAAGTATGTAAATGAAGCCGTAGAATCCGGTAGTGAAAGAAATTCGCGTAAACTTAGGTTGCAAAACGCGAACCTAAGAAGTAAAGTTAAGCAAACTAGTACATAAGTCAAAATATACATGACTAATGGGTGTATGTGTTGTTTTCTTATATGTGCTATATAGGAACTAGAATGGCGATTCGGCGTGGTATGTAATAGTCGTCAGTAAGAGTAAGTTTCTAACTTCATTCATATTTCAAATGAATGCTAGTTTCTTAAAATTCTCAGATATTGAACTTGAGAAGTTTCGTCTATGTGTTAATGTGCGATATTTGTGTAAAGTGGTAGAACGTATGAGGCCTTGAGCCACAATGTGAACACTTTGGTGTTTCTATGAGATGAACTATTCTGTGATTTATCTGTTCAATAAGAGAATGCTCTGTTCATACATGATCCGTTATTGTTAAGTCTGTGCTAATGATTCTAGCCAGACATGATGAGTATGAAAAAGGTAGAAGAATGAAAGTATTTCAAAGTGCATGTGAATAATGTTTTAAAATGATAGGAGTCGAGATATTCCTATTATTCAAGCTGCTTCATAACCTTTGTTCGGCTATTGAAGTTCTAAAGAAACGTTTGAATTCTTGAAGATGTTTGTTCAACTACTATGACTTTCTGCGCAATTGAATGTTCACACTTGCTTTTAAATGAAAAACATTTTCAGCGAACGATGTTAGAAGAACTTAATGATCCCGTAAAGATCAAGATGACATGTGAATAAGCGAGAAGATCAAGTGAAGATTTATAATATAGGAAGATGAAATTGAACTATAGACTAGTTTAAGGAACTGTTATGTATACTTGGTGGCGGATAAAAGTCACTCTTGTAAGATGAAAGGAATAATGTATTTATCATTTTTTGAAATCAAAAAGGTTATAAGGTTTCCAGAACCTGGGATTTGAGAGTATATGTTGTTATATTTAGCTATATAATGATGTATGTTTGGAAGAAGATGGGATCGTCTTTGTCTGGAATCCGGGTGTGAAGATAGGCCGGATTTGAGTGTCATGATTAGTATCGAGGCGATAGGTTATAAATCTTAGGTAAAGAGTATCTAAGACTATAATCGTAGAGAGGGATAAGAAGATCACCTCGTGATCATAGTGAATCGTAATATGAGATGAAATTTTAAGCGATGAATGATTTATAGTACTACAAGTAAATGCGGGAAGAAAGAACTTCAGATTGAGTTGTAAAGGATAGCATACTGAATTAAAGATAATTACATATTAAGTAGAGAGAGATTTAGAAGTTGTAAAATTTCAATTGAGGACTCGTGTGATAGTTTGAGTTGTATGAACCTTTGTATGGGCGAAGTTTGTGCTTGGTGTAACAAGCGCTTAGCTTATTACGATGATAATCATTGGAATTGGTCGTATTTGTCAAGATGTATATGACAAGAAGGTGAATCTTTTCTCATGTATATACTTGGTAGGTAGAGAAAGATAAGGTAGGTCGCGAGTTCTTGAAACTCATACTTATAATACGTTAAGTGACTCGTAATGATATGGTATGTTTTGAACTTCTCGTGAATGGGCGCTTATAGGTCCATCTAGGATGGTTCTTAAACTCGTATTATTGTGGAAAGTTTACGAACTCATAATGTGTGGTAAGTTGATGGACCTGCATGTACTAAGATATAGGAATGTTTAGGCGAAAATGAGTTATTTTCAGGTGAAGCTTAGTATTGAAGGTGCTAGAGAAGATTAAGTATTATCGTAGTAAAACTGATGAAAAATATGGAGAATAAGATATTCCAAGTCATCTAGCTATGCTAGATTTGAAGTTTATTGAAATCGTGTTTATGTGTTATTATTTTAAAATGAAAGAATTGGTTCAACTTTTAGAACCAATAGATTTTTAAAAGAACTTTTCTTATATATCTATGCCAATTGTTTGACTAGAAGCGAAATTGATTTAAAATATCAAAATGAATTTTATATCATCGATTGCATTTGATCTGAGGATGGTAAAAAGATGGAGTTATTAATGCAATTGAACTCGGTGTTGGATGTGATCTTAGGATCAACAACCCGCTATGGTATGATGTATAATAACGAAGTCACAAACCGACGAAGTCCTCAACGTCTTGTGAAAAGTGCGATATCATGGCGTCATAAAACGTTTTGATGTATTGTGAAAAGAATTTAAAAAGTAGTCGATGTCGATTGAGTTGACTAGGCGAATGTTTCACGTTGATATCCAATTTATTGGTATGGTCTAAGCTACTTGATTAATTTGAACAAATGGTATGTCATGTTTAAAAGAAAATCAAGCTTTTCTTGAGAAGTTGTGCCAATCCAAATTGTTTTGGTGCGGAATCTAATGATTAAGTCTGAGGTGAACACACCTCGAAATGGGGTTATACAATGGGTTGATCGCCTACATATGGAAGATGTAGTTTACCTTCTTGGTGATTGTAAACTGCTAGTAAGAGTTCATGGTTAATTTGACCCCTCAGCAAAAGTATTAAATATTTTAAAGGAATTCTTATATTCCTCATTGTTCATTCTACTTCATAATTCTTGATAAGTTGTGAAGTCGAGAAAATGTTTGAAAGATAGGAACTTCTTTGAAGAGAAGTTGAGAAGATAGGTAGGCTAAAATTTTGAGGACGAAATTCTGTGAAGAAGGGGTGAATGTGATGACCTGGGTAAGGGTGCGGTTTTAAAAAATTCCGAGGACATAATTTTTATAAGAGGGGAAGTGTGTAACGCCCCAAAAATTTGGATTTTCCAGATTTTGAGTTTAAAGAATTAGTTATTAATAAAATGAATTTTTATTAATAATATTATGTGTTATGTGTTTATTAATCGTTCTAGAACCTAGGATGATATTATGTGCTACGAGCTAGACTCATATCCCAATCTTGGATAACACGTCACAATGGCACCTATCAGTTTACTACCGCACGAATATGGTGTCCCCTACGGAGAGTTTGGCTTCGACGCATTCCAAAAATGAAGTCACCAGATAGAGGCTCGGGTACCAAATTCTATCGTTGAATTTTTAACTCCTTAAGTTCAATAGGAGCCATTCGATATGAGATTTTAGAAATGGGTTTTGTACCGGGTTCAAAGTCGATACAAAATTTAATATCACGCTCTGGGAGTAGGCCAGGTGATTCTTCAGGAAATACGTCAGGAAATTCACTAATAATAGAAATATCATTCAAATCTGATGTATTTTTGTTCAAGTCCATGACATAGGCTAAGAAAGCTTGACATCCATTTTTTAATAAACGAATGGCTTTATGGCTTGATATGAAAGAGTTTGACTTCAATGGTTTGGTTCTTGAATTTGAATAACAGGTTGCTTAGGAATATGAAAACTAACAACCTTACGAAAGCAATCATTTTGGCATGATGAGTAGTTAACCAATCAATCCCTAAAATCACATCAAAAGCAAATATCTTTAAAGAGATAAGATCAACAGGTAATGTGATGGTGCCAACTTGGATCAAACAAGATTTATAAACAATGGATGTAATAAAAGTTTCTCCTAACGGAGTCTCCACAGATAAGTCAAAGTCCAATTTCTCCAGAGTCAAGTTTAATCGTTGAGCACAAACAAGAGAGATAAATGAATGGGTAGAACCGGTATCTAATAAGGTATAGACTTCGCGCGCAAGAGTTTATAATTAACTAACCCGTGATCACCTCATTAGGGTTCCTCGCATTTTGGCCAGTCACGACAAACGCTCTTCCAAGAATCGCTGATTTTGACTTGTCCGAGACATCCTTTGGAGTCACCATCCCCGCTGGACTTGATTTCGCTACAATACAATCTCGAGCGATATGTCCTTCCTTTCCATAATTATAACATACCTTGAACTGTTGTGGACAGTTTGGGCTGATGTGTCCCTCTTTTCCACATTTATAGCATACGACCGGTGGTCGTTCTCCTCCCTTAGAATCAGTTGATTTTGGTGCTGATGTCTTCACATTGTCATTGTTGTACCTTCTCTTTTTAAAATCTCCTCTCGACTCGCTTCTTCTATTATCATGGCCACGATTACCACCAAAGTGGTTACCGCTTTTGTCCATATTTTTCCCTCCCCGTTGGTTATCGTTGCTCCGATGACTGCTGTCACAGGTATGACCCTGGTTGTGGTCCCTCGGTTGAACGTACTTGTTATCTCGCTCTAATAATTGAGCCCTGTTGACAACATTTGAATATAAGGAAAATTTATGAGAAATGAGATATTGACGTATGTCGGGTTTCAAACCTCTCAGAAACATCCGCGTCATACGTTCCTCATTCTCCACCAAATGAGGTCTGAAACGGATAACTCATGAAACTTACCTCGTCTTTGGGACAACATGTCATGTTGTTACGTTCTAGTCTAATAAACTCTACCTCCTTCATATGACGAATACTTTCAGGAAAGTACTTGTCATTGAACAGTTTCTGAAACGTTTCCCAAGATATGTTGAGTGCGGTTGGTAGTGCGCCATAGATTCCCACCGATGTCTGCTTCATTACGGAACATAAAAGTGGCGAATGGAACCTTCTGTTCCTCCGTGCATCCCAAGACATCGAATATCTTAGTAATTTGCTTGACCCATGTTTCCACCTTAATCGGATCCGGCTTTCCCCAGAAATCTGGGGGTCCCAACTCCTTGAACTGCTTGGCTGTGATAAACCGCGCGTTACTATCATTTCCACCTGTATTTTATACACGAGTCTCCCTCGTCTGATTTTGTATGAATTGCAAAAAGCTTCTAAACATTCCATCGTTCATCATCTGATCAGTGGTGTTGTTTACAGGAGGAACATTGTCGTCCTGTTGCACGTTCTCCTGATTGGTGAGTAAAGGTGTCTCCACGGTCTCATTCACTCCATCGTTAATATTTGCAGCTGCCATTCTTAAATACTGTCATAAAACAAGGGTTAATTAAACAAATTAACATACCACATATTGACCCTATATTCTGACCGACCAACAAATAAGCTTAGATAGGACACACTAGTGAAGGATTTACTCGCCTCTCCCCTCCTAGTTCTATTCCCCAATCTCCGCCAGAGACCATATCCCTAAACTCTGGTACCAACTGTAACGCCCCCAAAATAGGTCCAATCCACCCAACCTATTCTGAGTCGTCAACAAATACATGGTACAGAAACAACTACAACTTCATTATTACAATTGTCATACAAAATACGATAACACATACTGTGAGTTTAAATACAAATATTGTCTTCTAGACCATATCAACACTCAAATGAGTTCTCATTACAATTATTGATAAACTATTTTACAAAAATAACGAGGACTACTAAAACAACTATCTTGAACAATCACTCCACACCCCGACTAGTACTCGTTACATTCTCGCCTCTTGAGAAGAAAAATAGAACAAAAAGGAAAAGGGTGAGCTCAACTATCCCAATAAAGAATATTATGACTAGGATAATGTACAAAAAATTATCCTTAGTCTTCAACAGGGAAAAATCTGATAGAATACAATAGACAACAAGTTTTAGATCAACAACTGTAGCGGAAACAACAATTCATTAAAAGAGTTAAGTAGAGAATGAAATCTACTATCGTCTATAAATTTAAAAGTCCATCATCGATATTTTATCCCTGTAGCATCAATCAATATACATCATGAATCAAATATTCATCTTTGCACTACGGGCCAAATATTCATCGATTAGTCATGTATTATCTCAACACTGTTAATCTCTTTGCTACGGGCCAAAGATATTCATCAAGAAATCATTCATCTTTAGCTACAGGGCCAAAGATATTCGATAATATCATCATTTAGGATTGAGGATGATGAAAATATATTTTAAAGAAAAGCGAATCCGGTGAGACAAAAGAACAAATATTAAGGATTAGTACTTGGTTTATCCATGTTCAAAAATACTCCATAATAAACTATTGTGGAGCAAAATTCAAAAATGAAGATCAAAACATAGATCCAATCAAAGATAGGAACCATAACGAGACAATCTTGGACACGAAAAAGAAAATTTAATTTTTACGTAAATAATTATAAATGTTGTGAATAGTCTAGATATCGTAAATAAGTAACTCAGACACTAAAAGGTAGAAATTCCACAAGAAAAATCATCATAGCTTAAGTGAATAGTACTCATGAATAATAGTACTCGTGAATAGTAACTCATGAATAATAACCCCGAACCACGAAAAGATAAAAATTTCACAAGAAAAATCTTACCAATATTAGGTATAAATGATATTGAAAGAAATAATATCATTTATAAAAAATAACATCCTTTACCTCGAAAGAATAAGATTTCTTCTTTGGAATATCGGATATATATTTGAAGGAAACTTGCACCATATAGCAACACTCAAGATGTCTAAATACTCACAAAAATACGCTCGATAATATAGAGAGAAAACTTGATTTACGGTGTATTTTTAATTCTAACCTAAGCACCCTATTTATAGAAAAATGCTTAGAACACCAAAGCAGAAAATTTAATAAAATAATAATATTTATATAAAAAAGCATACGCACCATTAGAAATCTGATTTCAACACATTTACCACACAAGTGGGGCCCACCAAAAATGAAAAACATGTTTTAAACAATTTTTGTAACAAAATCAATTCAGACCCAATATTTTAGAACTTTAATAATTTATAATAAATAGCCCTTTTATCAGAAAAATTCAAATTATATGTTCATTCCATAGGAAATTTAATTCACTACAACTTTGCAGAAGAAAGTTTTTCCAAATTCCAAACAGAAATTGACCGAAATCCACATACGGACGATTTTGCAGGCTATAATCAAATTTTAGTTAAAAATAGGGTCCACTAACACACAAAACATGTGTTAAACATTTTTTATAACAAAAATACTCTTCCTCCTCATTTATTCATATATCACACATTCATTGTAAAAATATCACCATTATTATATTATTATAATATAATAATATATTTAAATGAATTATTTTATCAAAAAAGATGAAATATCAATTTTCAACAATTGTTACTTTAAAAATTTTCTTCATCTATATCCACATAAAATGAATATTTTTCTTATCATATAAATCAATAATTAATTATTCACAAATAATATTACGTAATCACAATCATCGTGACCCAGGTAGTTCTCGGGAAAGAGGGGGCTTTCGATAAGGATTTCTCCTTATTGGCTCGCAATTAGGTGACCAAACCTCTCCTGGATGTAACTTTCTAGACATTGCCAATAATGCTATCTAATAATATTATTCAAATAATATGAATTATTGATCGATAATAAAAAATATTGTGTAGTGGCAATTATTGAAACAACAATAATATAAAATATCAACGTAGCAATTATTGAATCAATAAAATAAAATATTGAATAGTAATTATTTGTAACAATTATTGAGTAGTGCCTTCTTACGTAAGAATCAATAATTGGTGCAATCTGGGTGTCTTCTTGTGTGTTTTAACCAATAGAGTATTCCAATAGTATTAATTGATGAATAACTACGCTTATTATTTATAAACAACTTATACTTGTCGTTTTCTTCATCCAATCGCTTTACATTATGGGGCCCACACAAATTTTAGCAAAACACATACGAATATTCCCCAACAGCAAGAATATTCCACGACCAAACGAATATTCGCCGACAACTATGAATATTTTATAACCACTTGCTTATTTAAAATATTTGCGCATTTTATCCATAACTAACCACATTAATCAAATCAATCCTTACTATTTTAAAATAATAAATAGAGGAAATTCATTTTATTTATTTTAAGTTGGGGTCTTACAGCTAGTATGTTAACTGCAAATGCTATTTCAGGTCTTGTCAAATTTGCAAGATACATCAAAGTACCAATTACATTAAGATAAAGTACTTCAGGACCAAAACACCAATTTCATGAAGATATGGTACTTCAAGACCAAAAGTTTTTTCATCATTTTTTTGTGGTCAAAACGAAAATAAATAAATTAAAAAAGAAGGAAAGAAATGAAATGTGTTTGTTTTTTGCAGTACTTGAAAGGCATTCTGTGACGCCCCCAAAACAGGTATACATCACCCATCTTGAGTCATCAAATATATGGTACAAAATTCAAATACAACTTAATTATACAACAGTCGTGTAAAATACGACAAAACATAATCTAAGAGTTTTAATAAGAATATTGTCATCTAGACAATATCCACACTCAATGGATTCCTCATTACATTTATTGTCACACTATTTAACAGAATAGTGAGGACTACTAATGCTATCATCTGGACCGTCACTCCGTTCCCCGACTAGTCCCGACTATGTTCTCATTTCCTGAAGAGAACAGTGAAAGAAAGGGTGAGCACAACTAGCCTAGTAAGAAATATTATGACTAAGATAATGCAGAATAACGTATCATTAGCCTTCAACAATGTTAAACTGATAGAATATAATAGACAACAAGTTTAACTGCAGCGGAATAAGCAGTGCAGTAATTTAATCAAGGATATTCCACTAATTTCATGGAGTATAGAAGCCAACACTTTAACCAACTGAGTATAATAGAATATATGAAAATGCAAATGGATTTTTGCCCACCATGCGATAATCCACGTAGACAGATCATTTCCACAATTTAATAAGGAATGAATACGAAGGATCATTCACCATGCAAGCGGTAATCCACAAAGACAGGTTATTCCAACAGAATAATAAAGAATGGAACCAGTCATGTGTAACCCTTACAGCACGCAGGATATTCCAACAGAATAATAAAGAATGGAACTAGGTCATGCATAATCCGCGCAAATAGGATATTCTAACAGAATAATAAAGAATGGAATAACAACAGAATTCACCAGGCATGCGATAGACCGTACAGACAGGTTATTCCAATAGAATAATAAAGAATGGAATAACAAAAGAATTCACCAGGCATGCGATAGACCGCACAGACAGGTTATTCCAATAAAATAATAAAGAATAGAATTACAGAAGAATTTCACCATGTATGCGGTACTTCGCATAGACAGGTTATTCCAACATAATAATAAAGAATGGAATAACAACCCTTACGAGTATTGAAAGAAAATAACTCTCTTCATGAATACGAAAGAATAATACCCCTTACCTTAGAAGAAGACTGGATACTGGAATAGTGAGGTAGCAGACTTCTCTTCTTCTTTCTCTCTATAATAATTACTTTATAGCTTTAGTGAATTGGTGAGAAATGAAAGAAGAATGAGCTTCTATTTATAGGAAAATATAATTTCGATAATTGCACGTTTTGGGGTTCAAAATATTACAGTATAATACCTTCCTCTTTTTTTTCATTTTTAATTTAGTCCTGCAAGTATTATCAAACTTGCACCACTTCCCCTAATAGTAAATAATGTGAATCAATAGTTCAATCATGTGAATCAATAGTTATAATCATGTGAAAGTACGAATTACAGTATAGTACCTCCATTTTTAACTTAGTCATGCAAGTATTATCAATCTTGCACCAACTCCTCTAATAGTACAAGAATGTGAATCAATAGTACACACATGTGAACAAATAGTTATAATCATGTGAATTAATAGCAATTAATTGCTCATTTATCCGATTAATTACCCGACTGGTCAGTATAACTTCCAAACATCAATTAATATCGAAATAAATGTCGATTTTCACTAACACTAATAATTCGAACACAATGGAACTATCAATTTCATCTTTAATCAACACGAACTTATTCATCATTAATATTATAATTCACAATATTTAACAACCAGGTCGTTCCCATGAAATAGGGGGCTTTTCGATAAGGATTTCTCCTTATTGGCGCGCCATTAGATGACCAAACCTCTCCTTGACAGAACTTCTAGACATTGTAAATATTGCAATTTAATAATATGAATAACTTTGTCGTCTCAATTATTGATTTAATAATATAACATATTATGCAGATGATACTGTGACAATAATTGAATCAATAATATGAGAGATATGATGCATCAATTACTGTAGCAATAATTGAATATAATTGAGTGACTTCTCACGTAAGCATCAATAATCAATATTGTGCTACTCTTAACCAATGCAGACATCGTATTCTTACTTTTACTAAGGGTAGTTCAACGGTTTAACGGTAAAACTTTCGTAGTTATTTTTATAAAAGATAATTACATGGTTTTCTAACAACGACAATACTTCCGCTAATGGGGTCCACTTAATGATTGTGCCGCAGTCAATTCACGAATATTCCCCTATTAAAATGAATATTCCCCACCAATCGAATATTATATAACCACTTGCTTACTTTGCAAAATTTATAAATATTACCCACAACTATAACATTATATTATATCCACACCATAATATTCAAAAATATATTTCGAGAGAAATTAATCTTTATTCATAAAAGTTGGGGTCTTACATTCCCCGTCTCTCCCCTCCTAGTTCTTGTCTCACATCTCAGCCAGAGATCATATCCCTAAGTTTTGATACCAACTGTGACGCCCCCAAAATAGGTATACATCACCCATCTTGAGTCGCCAAATATATGGTATAAAATTCAAATAAACCTTAATTATATAACAGTCGTGTAAAATACGACAAAACATAATCTAAGAGTTTTAATAAGAATATTGTCATCTAGACAATATCCACACTCAATGGAGTCCTCAATACATTTATTGTCACACTATTTAACAGAATAGTGAGGACTACTAATGCTATCATCTGGACCGTCACTCCGTTCCCCGACTAGTCCCGACTACGTTCTCATTTCCTGAAGAAAACATTGAAAGAAAGGGTGAGCTCAACTAGTCCAGTAAGAAATATTATGACTAAAATAATGCAGAATAACTTATCATTAGCCTTCAACAATGTTAAACTGATAGAATATAATAGATAACAAGTTTAATCAAGGTGAACAAGCAATCCATTAGAAGAGTCAGTAGAGCATAAAATCTACTATCTTCTATGATTTAAAAAGTTTTTCATCAACTTTATCATTGAGACTCGGATAATAAATAAAATCGAATCATCCTCGCATCACGCGCCAAGGATATTCATGTAATCATCGATAATGGTCATGACTATACCGAATAATCCTCGGTCATAATCACACCAACAACTGTCCATCAATGAACTACAGGCTAATGAGGATTTTTACCACATCATTCATCACATTACGGTCATGATTATACCAAATAATCTCTGGTCATAATCATACCAAGTCCATCTATGCACGTAAGCCAAATATAACTTTCATCACAATATAAGCATGAGGATAATGACAATGGCATAATAATTCAATAAAACAAGTTCAATGATAAATTTTAAAGATTTATAATTTTAATTTATCCAGAAATCAATAACGTCCAAATTGTCAACATGATACTTCTTTGTGGAGTAAAATTCAAGAATGCTCAGAAGAATATTTCCATGAAAAGATACCAGATGAAGCGCAAATATCAAGGATATTCCACTAATTTCATGGAGTATAGAAGCCAACACTTTAACCAACTGAGTATAATAGAATATATGAAACTGCAAATGGATTTTTGCCCGCCATGTGGTAATCCACGTAGACAGATCATTTCCACAATTTAATAAGGAATGAATACGAAGGATCATTCACCACGTAAATGCTGATAATCCACATGTATGAGTTATTCCAATGAATAATAAAGAATGGAACCAAAGTTATCGTAACTCCATACATGCATGAATAATATTCCAACGAGTAATAATAAAGAATGGAACCGAATCAAATGCGTAATCCGCATGACAGCATGGGATATTCCAATGTAATAATAAAGAATGGAATAACAACAGAATTCACGGTACATGCGATGATCACATGCATGACGGAGTTATTCCAATGTAATAATAAAGAATGGAATAACGTAAGAATTCACCGGGCATCTTATAGAGACCCTTGCACGCATGTTTATTCCAATGAATAATAAAGAATGGAATAACAAAAGAATTCACCGGGCATCACGATAGACCACGCATACGTGGTTATTCCAATGAAAAAATAAAGAATGGAATAAAAGAAGAATTTCACCACGTATGTGGTATCAGATTGTATAAAAGTTATTCCAACATAATAATAAAGAATGGAATAACAACCCTTACGAGTATTGAAAGAAAATAACTCTCTTCATGAATACGAAAGAATAATACCCCTTACCTTAGAAGAAGACTGGATACTGGAATAGTGAGGTAGCAGACTTCTCTTCTTCTTTCACTGTATAATAATTGCTCTATAGCTTTAGTGAATTGGTGAGAAATGAAGGAAGAATGAACTTTAATTTATAGAAAAATATAGTTTCGATAATTGTACATTTTGGGGCTCGAAAAAAAATTACAGTACAATACCTCCAACTTTTCTTTCATTTTTAATTTAGTCCTGCAAGTATTATCAAACTTGCACCACCTCCCCTAATAGTAAATAATGT